>SJXQ01010178.1:22465-44347 GCA_006408695.1 Aepyceros melampus | reverse complement strand
GTACTCCTTTTCCTATTTGGAACCAGTCTGTTGTTCCATGTCCAGTTCTAACTGTTGCTTCCTGACCTGCATACAGATTTCTCAAGAGGCAGGTCAGGTGGTCTGGTATTCCCATCTCTTTCAGAATTTTCCACAGTTTACTGTGATCCACACAGTCAAAGGCTTTGGCATAGTCAATAAAGCAGAAATAGATGTTTTTCTGGAACTCTCTTGCTTTTTCCATGATCCAGCGGATGTTGGCAATTTGATCTCTGGTTCCTCTGCCTTTTCTAAAACCAGCTTGAACATCAGGGAGTTCACGGTTCACATATTGCTGAAGCCTGGCTTGGAGAATTTTGAGCATTACTTTACTAGCATGTGAGATGAGTGCAGTTGTGCGGTAGTTTGAGCATTCTTTGGCATTGCCTTTCTTTGGGATTGGAATGAAAACTGACCTTTTCCAGTCCTGTGGCCACTGCTGAGTTTTCCAAATTTGCTGGCATATTGAGTGTAGCACTTTCCCAGCATCATCTTTCAGGATTTGAAACAGCTCAACTGGAGTTCCATCACCTCCACTAGCTTTGTTCATAGTGATGCTTTCTAAGGCCCACTTGACTTCACATTCCAAGATGTCTGGCTCTAGATTAGTCATCACATCATCATGATTATCTGGGTCATGAAGATCTTTTCTGTGTATTCTTGCCACCTCTTCTTAATATCTTCTGCTTCTGTTAGGTCCAGACCATTTCTGTCCTTTATCGAGCCCATCTTTGCATGAAATGTTCCCTTGGTATCTCTAATTTTCTTGAAGAGACAAAGGGTAAGTTAGTGGTGGTATTATTTAGTGAGCTGGAGAAGATTTAAAGTGAAGAAAATTTGGAATGGGGGAAGTAGGAATTTTGTTTCATACTTACATAAAGTGCTTGTTCTACATCCAAATGGAGATGTTGAGTAAACAATTGGATGGATATATGAGTCTGAAGATATGAATTTGGGAATCATCAGCACATAGATGCTTTTTAAGCCTTAGGTCTTACATAAAATCACTTAGGAGGGAGAGTAGCTAGTGGAGAGGACGAAAATGAACTCCAACCTTTGGAAATTCTGTAGAAGAGGAGAAGGAACTACCAGATAGGAGCCACACCAGGAGAGGGTGGAGTGTTGGAAGATAAGAGAATTGTTTCAGGAAAGTGGGAGTGATCAGCCTTATCAAATACTGTTGAAATAAATAAGGTGAGGACTGAGGGTTTGAACACTGCATTTGACCTGATGAAGGATGTTGATGTCCTTGAGGAAAGCAGTTTCAGTGAAGTCATGGAGGAGAATTAGGGTGTGTTAACAAGAGATGGGAGGTGAGGAAGAAAAACGTTTATACCAAGTCTAAGCAGCTCTTGAGGACCTTTGCCCTCAGGATCCGCTGAGAGAAAGGAGTACTTGGGATCGTTGTTCAGTCGCTCAGTCGTATCCAACTCTTTACAACCCAATGGACTGCAGCATGCCAGGCTTCCTTGTCTTTCACCTGAAGCTTTCACCCTGTCTTTCACCATCTCCTGAAGCTTGCTCAAACTCATGTTCATTGAGTCAGTGATGCCATCCAATCATCTTGTCCTCTGTCCTCCCCTTCTCCTGCCTTCTATCTTTCCCAGCGTCAGGATCTTTTCCAATGAGTCAGTTCTTCGCATCAGGTGGCCAAAATACTGGAACTTCAGCTTCAGCATCAGTCCACCCAATGAATATTCAGGGTTGATTTCCTTTAGGATTGACTGGTTTGATCTCCTTGCAGTCCAAGGGCCTCTCAAGAGTCCTATCCAATACCACAGTTCAAAAGCATCAATTCTTTGGCGCTCAGCTTTCTTTATGGTCCAATTCTCACATCCGTACATAATAGTAGTAGTAGTGTTAGTCACTCAGTAGTGTCTGACTCTTTGTGACCCATGGACTGTAGCCTGCCAGGCTTCTCTGTCCATGAGATTCTCCAGGCAAGAGTACTGGAGTGGGTTGCCATTCCCTTCTCCAGGGGATCTTCCTGACCCAGGGATTGAACCCTCCTCCATTGCAGGCAGATTCTTCACCATCTAAGCTATAGGGAAGCCCCTAAAAGACTACTAGAAAAACCATAGCTTTGACTAGATGGACTTTGGCAGCAAAGTAATGTCTCTGCTCTTTAATATGCTGTCTAGGTTTGTCATAACCATTCTTCGAAGGAGCAAGCATCTTTTAATTTCATGGTTGCAGTCACCATCTGCAGTGACTTTGGAGCCCAAGAAAATAAAGTCTGTCTCTGTTTCCATGTTTCCCCATTTATTTGCCATGAAGTGATGGGACTGGATGCCATGATCTTTGTTTCTTGAATGTTGACTTTTAAGCCATTTTTTTCACTCTCTTTCACCTTCATCAAGAGGCTCTTTAGTTCACTTTTTATTTAGGGGAGGTATTTTAAAGATAGGAGTTGTTTCCTTATGTTGGTATGCTGGAATGATCCTTTAGAGAGGTAAAGGTGATGGTGCAGAAGATAAGAGGGGGCAGCTAGAGAAAGCTTGTCCTTCAGTGGGTGAGAAGCAATGGGACATAGCGTAGAAGTGGAGGAGTTGACTGTGGATAGGAGCAAAGACAGTATTTTAGGAGAGAAGGCAATGTCTATGGGTGCAAACACAATTAGGTCAGGTAGTAAATTTGGTGATTGCCTATTCAAGCCATGTCTGTGCAGGAAGCATGTGGGAGCTGAAATCCAGCCTCTGTTTTTCGAACCAAGTTTTGAGGCCAAATCAACCTGGAGGAAGGGGCACCTTTTCTAATTGCTCCAACTGCAGAGGCAGTGCCTTTTAGAAAATCCTCCATAAAAAAAAAATAAATAAATAAATAAAAGAAAATCCTCCATATCATCACATGCACACATACCAAGTCTGTGTGCTTCTTTTCCCAGTTTGTACCAAATATTCTTTGTGCAAGTTGCCCCGTGGGTTTGATGAGGTAGATCAGGGTTGTTGAGCTTTCTTTTCTTCTTAACAATAGAAAGTTGCGAATGGGGAAGGTCTCTTGGGTATATGAGATGGAAGCTGTGAGAAAGATGGAAGAAGTGAGAAAGAATTCCCTCAAAGAGTGGAAGTGTAGTATGGACAAGGCTGAGGGTCTTCTTGAGTTGGTGGTCCTATATTTAAGTGAGACCACTCAGCAAGGTTGTATGGTTTTTCTCCAGCCACGTTCCATAGCTTGCGGGGTTGAAGGAGAGGTAGATTTGGCCAGGGCTGGGTTTTGCTGATGGAAGTCCTAAAAAGGGGAGGAGTATAAGTCATGGAGTATTTATAGTGATAGACCTTAGAATCTAAGCTGGGAGGGAAGAGCTCTTTTGCTGTTGGTTGCTAAGTTATGTCTGACTCTTTCCGACACCATGGTCTGTAGCCCACCAGGCTCCTTCTCTTCCATGGGATTTCCCAAGCAAAAATGAATACTGGAGTGGGTTCCCAGAGAGCAAGAAAAAAGCAGTGGGGTCAATGGTTTGGTGGTCCCTGTAGGAAAGAATAGTTCAAGAGGAAGCTATCAAGTTAAGTGGAAGCAAGGGGACTTTCCAAGAATTGAGCATGGGAAAGGGTGAGTGAGGTGTCTGTGAGAAATGAGGTCCAGGCAGGTGCCTCAGAGTTGAAGGAATACCAGACTCTTGGGCTCCTGTCTTGTCACAGTCCTTGTGATCCACTGACCTGGGGGAGGTTGAGGGCAGGGGATTGTGTGGCTTTACAAGCCTTGGGAGAGTCCCTTGTGCCCTGCTTTACTTACCCGAGCATTTGTGTAGATACTTTGTCCTGCCTGATGTTTCACAGAAACTAAACATCTTTCCTCCTTATTCTGCTTTCCTGCTCCTGGCATTATCTTTCTCAGTCACTCATCCAGCAAGCCTTAGCCACCTTTAATCCATCTTCCCCATCCCTGCACCAAATTAATCCCCAAAGTGTAGCGATCAACACCATCCAATAGAACATTCTCTGTGATGAGAATGTTCTTTATCTGCATATCTAATACAGTAGTCACATGTGGCTATCGAGCATTGACTGAGGAACTGGATTTTATAACTGTTGTTCAGTCACTCAGTCATGTCTGACTCTTTGTGACCCCATTGACTACAGCACACTAGTAACAAAGTTTACAACTTTAGTGTATATAAATTCAATTTAGATAGCCACATGGGGCTGGGGGTACTGTATCAGACAGCCTGGTATAGACCTTTCCTACCCAGTGTCTTTTCCATCCACCCCTGCCTCTGTGTCCCCATTGCCACCTGCCTCTGTCAGCTACTGGTTACCTCTCGTCTAGACTTTTGCTGTAGTTTCCTATTTGGTCTTCTACTTAGTTGCTTTCCCTTCAATCCATTTGGTGTTCTTGCCAGAACCATCTCATTAAAGCAGTGGCCAGATCACAGCTCCATCCTATTTTAAAAATTATCAGTAGTTTCCTGTCAAATTAGGTAAAACTGCTTAATCTGACATTTGTCCAGTTGAATGTCTCCATCCCCTTTTCCAGCCTTACCCTGCACTGCCCCTTTACATAATAGAGTGCTGGTTCTCAAGCAAAACTGAGCTGCTTGCTATATTTCCTACCAACTTTTTACAAAGCAGCTAACTCATTTGCGTAAATTGTCTCTGCCTGGAACTATGCCTCTCATTTCTTCTTCCAGACCGCAAATCTGTTGAAATTCTTGAAGGCCTGTCTTACGCAGCAGTTTGTACCTGGAAACTTTTCTGATTTTTCCTCTCCTCTTAAATACAGTTTCTGGTTTTTGTGGTTGTTGATGTTTATTTGTTTGCTTCACTGCACAGCTTACTTGCCTGACCAGGGATCAAACATGGGCCCCAGCAGTGTAAACACCAAGTCCTGACCACTGGACAGCTAGGGAATTCCCGACAATTTCTGTTTTTAACTTCACCTGTGGCACTCATAAGTTGCCTTGTCATTATTTTATGCATTCATTGTATTGCTGTTACAAAATATTCCTTCTTACAGATCACTCATTCTGTATTATTGCCCCTTTCATTGTCAGTCTTGTACCTGATATATATGAGATATCCTTAATTAAGCCGTGAATTGAGTTCTAGAAGAGCATTCATGCTCCTTAACTGTAAGAGTAGTATCACTAGCCCTAAAAGGGAATGTCTTTATACCTTGGAAGAAACAAAGAGAAAAAGAAGCAGAAGGAGCCAAAGAGCACTGATGTGACAACTGAGAATTTCTTAAGTTGGAAGGCCAAGAACTCTTGGAAATTAAAAAGAAATGAAGGGAAGAAAAACAAGCAGAAAAAATTAATGAAATGGGAAACAGCCATTCAAAATAGTTAATAATCCTGACACATCCTGATACCCTGTTCTTGGACGTTGTCAGAAACAGTATGGAGGTGGATGATTCTTTGTTCCAGGACCCAGAGGAGGAGAGGCAGGGTCTAGGCTACATTCCTGCTGACCCTGACACTGCCTTGATCAACTGATGGACTACCCCTGTCCTCAAGCGTTCTGACTGCCGCAGCTTTGGTGGCTATGCTGAGAAGGTGGTGACTTTCTTTTATTCCAAGAAAAAATAATTTTTAGGAAAATCTTCTCATAGCTTTCATCATTGAACTTAGTAAACTGATCTTAAAATTAAAAACAAAGACAAAACCAGGAGATTTTCTAATATGAAATTCCAACTTTTGAAAAGAAACAAACTATTTCTTTTCATATTACTATTTACTGAGAGTTCCTTCCAAATGCTTCCCACCTTTTACAGGGTAGTTTTACAAGTCACTTCTAACTCGTAATCCTAGCATGGGCATGCTTGGAACTCACAGGATCAGCTTAGCTACTCAGAGGGTCAATTTATGGAAAAGGCCTGTAAGAAGCATACAGATGGTGATACAAATCAATAAAAAGAGGTTTCCATCTAATAATTGTCTAGAAAATGTATTTTTAGACCTTTAACTCTTAGAAACTTGAAACCTGAGAATAGAATTACGTTTGCTCTGTTCCACAGTACCAAA
Organism: Aepyceros melampus; assembly: GCA_006408695.1. Taxonomy (NCBI): domain Eukaryota; kingdom Metazoa; phylum Chordata; class Mammalia; order Artiodactyla; family Bovidae; genus Aepyceros; species Aepyceros melampus. The sequence continues at coordinate 38,370 of SJXQ01010178.1, read as the reverse complement.
TATACTTTTCCTGTTGGTGCAGGGTTTTAAAGATTTGAACAGCAGGTGCTACATTTTACACACAAAAAACCATAATTCACATATGTAGGACCTTATATCTGTTTATTCAATAAGCCTTCACCAAGTGCTTGCTCCTTGCTAAGCACTTACACTTGTTACCAGATATACAAAGAAAGAAAAATTATGGTACCTGCCTTCAAGGAGGAAACAGGGTAAAACTCTGACCTGACATTGGTATATCATTTTACAGTTTTCAAAACGATTCCATGGTACCTAATTTAATCCTACCAACAATGTCATTAAGGTAGGTATCAGTCTCACTTTAAATTAGGGAAAGTAATTCAGGGTGATTACAAGAATTGTAGAGAAGTACAGGGCGTTTAGGGCTTCTCAGGTGGTGCTAGTGGTAAAGAACCTGCCTGCCAGTGCAGGAGATAGAAGAGATACAGGTTCCATCCCTGGGTCGGGAAGATCCCCTGGAAAAGGGCATGGCAACCCACTCCAGTGCTCTTGTCTGGGGAATCCCACGGACAGAGAAGCCTGGCAGGCTACAGTCCATGGGGTCTCAAAGAATCAGACACGACTGAAGCAATTTAGCATGCACATGCACGCAGAACTATTAACTGGTGGGATATTGAGCTGGAACTCAGATCCCTGGGTGTCGAACATTGATTGAATTAGAATGGAAGTTTCCTGAGGACAGGTACTTGATCTGTTTTGTTCAGAACTATTAACTGGTGGGATATTGAGCTGGAACTCAGACCCCTGGGTGTCGAACATTGATTGAATTAGAATGGAAGTTTCCTGAGGACAGGCACTTGATCGGTTTTGTTCATTGCCATATTTCCAGAACCTAGAAAAGTACCTGGCATATAGTAGTTTCTCAGTAAATATTTCGGGAATGTGTGTATGTCTGTGTGTGTGTGTGTGTGTGTGTGTGTGGTGTGTTGTGGAGAGAGAGTGAGAGGGGGGCAGTGGGTGAGGGAGGGAAAGAGAATACAAGCCAAACATCTAAATCATTAGCATATTTGTATATTTTAGTTTGTGCTAAGCTGATCTTTTCTGTATTAGTGCTGTCTGAAGTGTGGCCCACAGACAAGTGCTGGTCCACAGAATTGCTTAATACCAGCTGTAGTTCACTGAGGCTGCTATAGCAAAATATCGCAGACTGGATAGCTGATAAACAACAGACATGTTATTTCTCATAGTTTTAGATACGGACACTGAGATCACAATGCCAACATGCCTTCTTTCTGGTTCTTATCAGCGCCTTCTTGCTGTATCCTCAACTGGTGAGAGGGGCAGGGGATCTCTCTGGCATGTCTCTCTCTTTTTTTTTTTTGGCTGCACGGGGTCTTCAGTGCTGTGCAGGCTTTCTGTAGTTGTGAGTGGGCTACTCTCTAGCTGCAGCGTACAGGCTTCTCATTGCAGTGGCTTCTCTTGTTACAGCATGGGGGCCCTAGGGCATGCGGGCTTTAGTAGTTGAGGTGTGTGTGAGCTCAGCTGCTCCGTGGCATGTGCAGTCTTCCCGTACCAGGGATGGAACCCGTGTCTCTTGCAGTGGCAGGCAGACTCTCAATTGCTAGACCACCAGGGAAGTCCCTTTCATAAGGGCACTAATTCCATTCACAAGGGCTCTACCTTTGAAGTCTAAGTACCTCCCAAGTGCCCACCTCACATATATTTTTAGTGTAAAGTTCTATGCAATTCTTGGGGTTTGTTTATCTGAAATTCAGATTTAATTTGGCATCCTGTATTTTATCTGGCAGCCCTAGGTGTGATTAAACATGTAGGCTCTGGAGTCACACTGTGTGACTTCAAATTCTGACCCTACCATTTAGCAACTGTGTGACCCTGGACATGTTACTTGGGAATTAAGATTTCAGCATAAGAATTTTGGGGGAATACTAACATTCAGACCGTAGCACCAGCTGACCTTTAGATAAATACAGAAAATGAGAGCAAACATTTAGAATATTCTGCAGCTACTTCACATTGCTGTGACATATAAGTGAGTGGTCAGTAAACCTGTCTAGTGGAGTAGGGCATAGACCAGCGCAGATGCTTCCAACTTGTGTAGTGAATCACATGAGGGATGAGCTGTATGCTAGTCAGACAACATCTAATTTTTCTTTAACCTTTTGACCCTCTTTACCTATTTCTCCCACCTCTGGCAATTGTCAGTCTATTCTCTGTATCTATGAATTTGTTGTTGTTGTTTCTAGATTCCAAGTATAGGAGAGACCATACAGCATCTGTCTTTCCCTCACATATTTCACATGGCATGGTGCCCTCTAGATCCATCCACCCTGTCACAAATGGCAACATTTCCTTATTGCTGAGTAATATTCCATTTTATATAGAAACACCTGATTGTCTCTATTCATCCATACATGCACACCAGATAAACATGAGTGTTTGGTGGTGTGTATGTTGCCTATTTATTGTTTTCAGTTCAGTTCAGTTCAGTCGCGCAGTCGTGTCTGACTCTTTGCGACCCCATGAATCGCAGCACGCCAGGCCTCCCTGTCCATCACCAACTCCCGGAGTTCACTCAGACTCACGTCCATTGAGTCTGTGATGCCATCCAGCCATCTCATCCTCAGTCGTCCCTTTCTCCTCGTGCCCCCAATCCCTCCCAGCATCAGGGTCTTTTCCAATGAGTCAACTCTTCGCATAAGGTGCCCAAAGTACTGGAGCTTCAGTTTTAGCATCATTCCTTCCAAAGAAATCCCAGGGTTGATCGCCTTCAGAATGGACTGGTTGGATCTCCTTGCAGTCCAAGGGACTCTCAAGAGTCTTCTCCAACACCACAGTTCAAAAGCATCAATTCTTCTGCGCTCAGCCTTCTTCACAGTCCAACTCTCACATCCATACATGACCACAGGAAAAACCATAGCCTTGACTAGACGGACCTTAGTTGGCAAAGTAATGTCTCTGCTTTTGAATATACTATCTAGGTTGGTCATAACTTTTCTTCCAAGGAGTAAGCGCCTTTTAATTTCATGGCTGCAGTCACCATCTGCAGTGATTTTGGAGCCCAAAAAAACAAAGTCTGACACTGTTTCTACTGTTTCCCCATCTATTTAGGATCTCCTTGCAGTCCAAGGGACTCTCAAGAGTCTTCTCCAACACCACAGTTCAAAAGCATCAATTCTTCTGCGCTCAGCCTTCTTCACAGTCCAACTCTCACATCCATACATGACCACAGGAAAAACCATAGCCTTGACTAGACGGACCTTAGTTGGCAAAGTAATGTCTCTGCTTTTGAATATACTATCTAGGTTGCTCATAACTTTCCTTCCAAGGAGTAAGCGCCTTTTAATTTCATGGCTGCAGTCACCATCTGCAGTGACTTTGGAGCCCAAAAAAACAAAGTCTGACACTGTTTCTACTGTTTCCCCGTCTATTTCCCATGAAGTGATGGGACCAGATGCCATGATCTTCGTTTTCTGAATGTTGAGCTTTAAGCCAACTTTTTCACTCTCCTCTCTCACTTTCAACAAGAGGCTTTTTAGCTCCTCCTCATTTTCTGCCATAAGGGTGGTGTCATTTATTGTTTTACACAACAGATTTGATGTGCAGTGTCCCTTTCTGCTAAGCTTTCTGATAAGCCAGCTCATCCTTTTCCATTTCTTTCTGTGAACATCGTCACCTGGGAAGAAGCAGCTACTCAACCATGCAGCTCTAAAACTCCAACAAAGAATCTAAGATTTCTGCAGCAAGCAAGTTGGTGAGCACTGCAGCAAGCAAGTAAGGGTGAGCACCAGGCAGGACACTTCTGGCCCCTGAAGAGAAAATTTGATGTAGGCAGGAGGCCAGAATGTGCCAACCGTAGGCAGAGACTTCTCTTATCAATAGAGAAAAGCTTGCACTTAACCACCCTATCAGAGGAAAGACTGGCCCCAGACCAACCCAGACTTCAATAAATGAAGGGAAGAGGAATCCAAGAGGCCTGTTATAGTTTGTGGATGAGTTAACATCATTTCCTATTCTGTAACAAAACTCAAGCATATGTAAACCACAAATTAAGCAACCTGTATAGATACAGAAATATGTATGCCTTTTTAAGGAGGCAGAAGATGTGGTTAGGGTTGCTAGGTTTAGCAAATAAAAATACAAGATGTCCAGTTAAATTTGAATTTCAGATAAACAACGAATGTATTTTTAGTGTAAATATGTTCCATGCAGTACTTGGGGTTTGTTTATCTGAAATTCAGATTTAACTTGACATCTTGTATTTTATCTGACATCTGTATTTTATCCCTAAGTGTGATTAAACATGTAGGCTCTGGAGTCACACTCTAGAGTGTGACTTCAAATTCTGACCCTATAACTTACCAGCTATGTGACATTGGACAATTACTTCCCCTCTCAGAGCTTAGTATCTGTGTATGTAAAATTTACCTCATAGAGTTGTTGTGAAGATTAAATAGTACATAAACATTTACAATGGTAACTGACACATCAGTTCAGTTCAGTCGCTCAGTCATGTCCAACTCTTTGTGACCCCATGAGTCACAGCACGCCAGGCCTCCCTGTCCATCACCATCTCCTGGAGTTCACTCATACTCAAGTCCATCAAGTCCGTGATGCCATCCAGCCATCATCCTCGGTTGTCCCCTTCTTCTCCTGCCCCCAATCCCTCCCAGCATCAGAGTCTTTTCCAATGAGTCAACTCTTCGCATGAGGTGGCCAAAGTACTGGAGCTTCAGCTTTAGCATCATTCCTTCCAAAGAAATCCCAGCGTTGATCTCCTTCAGAATGGACTGGTTGGATCTCCTTGCAGTCCAAGGGACTCTCAAGAGTCTTCTCCAACACCACACTTCAAAAGCATCAATTCTTTGGTGCTCAGCCTTCTTCACAGTCCAACTCTCACATCCATAAATGACCACAGGAAAAACCATAGCCTTGACTAGACGGACCTTAATTGGCAAAGTAATGTCTCTGCTTTTGAATATACTATCTAGGTTGCTCATCACTTTTCTTCCAAGGAGTAAGCGTCTTTTAATTTCATGGCTGTAATCACCATCTGCAGTGATTTTGGAGCCCAAAAAAATAAAGTCTGACGCTGTTTCTACTGTTTCTCCATCCATTTCCCATGAAGTGATGGGACCAGATGCCATGATCTTCGTTTTCTGAATGTTGAGCTTTAAGCCAACTTTTTCAATCTCCTCTTTCACTTTCATCAAGAGACTTTTTAGTTCCTCTTCACTTTCTGCCATAAGGGTGGTGTCATCTGCATATCTGAGGTTATTGATATTTCTCCCAGCAATCTTGATTCCAGCTTGTGTTTCTTCCAGTCCAGCGTTTCTCATGATGTACTCTGCATATAAGTTAAATAAGCAGGGTGACAATATACAGCCTTGACGTACTCCTTTTCCTGTTTGGAACCAGTCTGTTGTTCCACGTCCAGTTCTAACTGTTGCTTTCTGATCTGCATACAGATTTCTCAAGAGGCAGGTCAGGTGTAAGGTAAAAGCACAGATAATTGATTTTAGGTCTCCTTTTGCAATATGTTCATTCAATGCTATAAATTGACTTATAAACACTGCTTTCACTTATTTTGAGAAATGTTGCGTTTATTTGAAAATACTTAAAAATTTTCTTCAGTTCACTCGCTCAGTCATGTCTGACTCTTTGTGACCCCGTGAATCGCAGCACGCCAGGCCTCACTGTCCATCACCAACTCCCGGAGTTTACCCAAACTCACATCCATTGAGGTGGTGATGCCATCCAACCGTCTCATCCTCTATTGTCCCCTTCTCCTCCTGCCATCAATCTTCCCCACCATCAGGGTCTTTTCAAATGAGTCAGCTCTTCACATCAGGTGGCCAAAATATTGGAGTTTCAGCTTCAGTATCAGTCCTTCCAATGAACACCCAGGACTGATCTCCTTTAGGATGGACTGGTTGTATTTCCTTGCAGTCCAAGGGACTCTCAAGAGTCTTCTCCAACACTGCAGTTCAAAAGCATTAATTTTTCAGTGCTCAGCTTTCTCTGTAGTCCAACTCTCTAATCCATACATGACTACTGGAAAAACCATAGCCTGGACTAGATGGACTTTGTTGACAAAGTAATGTCTCTGCTTTTTAATATGCTGTCTACGTTGATCATAACTTCCCTTCCAAGGAGTAAGCGTCTTTTAATTTCATGGCTGCAGTCACCATCTGCAGTGATTTTGGAAAAATAAAGTCCGCCACTGTTGCCACTGTTTCCCTATCTATTTGCCATGAAGTGATAAGACCAGGTGCAGTGATCTTAGTTTTCTGAATGTTGAGCTTTAAGCCAACTTTTTCACTCTCCTCTTTCACTTTCATCAAGAGGCTCTTTAGTTCTTCTTCACTTTCTTACATAAGGGTGGTGTCATCTGCATATCTGAGATTATTGAGATTTCTTCCGGCAATCTTGATCCCAGCTTGTGTTTCTTCCAGCCCAGGGTTTCTCATGATGTACTCTCATAAAAGCTAAATAAGCAGGGTGACGATATACAGCCTTGACGTACTCCTTTTCCTATTTGGAACCAGTCTGTTGTTCCATGTCCAGTTCTAACTAAAAGTTTTCTTAAGATTTCTTTTTTGGGATTTCTTCTTTGACCTATGTTTTATTTCAAAGTGTATAGTTTAATTCTCAAAATTTTGGGATTTTTTTCAGCTATCTTTGTGTTACTTTTTTTTTTTTTGAAAGTCGCTCAGTCATGTCCAGCACTTAGCAACCCCATGGACTATACAGTCCATGGAATTCTCCAGGCTAGAATACTGGAGTGGGTAGCCTTTCCCTTTTCCAGGGGATCTTCCCAACTGTGTTACTGATTTTTGTTATAATTCTGCTGTGCTCTGAGAAAAGACATTGTATGATTTCAGTTGTTTCAAATTTGTTAAGGTATGTTTTCTGACCTGAGTTGTGGTCTATCTTGTGAATGTTACATGTCAGCATGAATAAACTATTGTGCTGATTTTGGATGGAGTATACTAGTAGTCTTTAGGTGTCCTTACATCCAGTTGATTGATGATGGTACTTTTCAATTCAACAGCATCTTTACAGATTTTCTGTTTGCTGAATCTGCTCATTTCTGGTAGAGCAGTGTTAAATGAAGTCTCCAACTATTATAGTCTCCAACTATTTTATCTGTTTCAAGTTATAGGTCTGTTTTGCTTCACATTTAAATATTCTATTGTTAGGCACATACATGTTAAGGATTATTTTGAAATCTGAAAAATTGACCCCTTTATCATTGTGTTATTCTCTTTATCCTTGATGACTTTGTTTATGTTAAGTCAGCTTTGATATTAATATAGCAACTATTTCTTTTTTTAATTTTATTTTATGTTTTCCTCTTTTTGGGGGGGCTGTGAGACATGTGGGATCTTAGTTCCATGGCCAGGGATTGAACTTGCACTCCCTGCACTGGCAGTGCAGTGTCTTAACCACTTGGCTGTGAGAGCCACATCCGGTCCTTGTGTCCTGGACATAGTGAGACCGCTGCTTCTTCAGTTTAATCCCAGCATGTCCTGAACACAATTCCATGGACTGCCTCTTTCATGTATCAGATGTACAGTTGTGATGATGTCATTCCCTCCAATAAAGTCAACCTGTTTGTTTTCAGGTTCTTGTGGAGTCCAGGATGCAGAGACATGTTCTGAACAGAATGTATCTGCAGAGGGAGCATCACAGATTAGGACTCCCAGGGCAGAATTGTCTCCTGAGAATACCCAGCCCTGTAAGATATGTGTCCCAGTCTTGAGAAACATTTTACATTTAGCTGAAGAGCAAGGAACAAATAGGGAGCAGAAAGAATACATGTGTAGGGCATGTGGGAAACAATTCTATTTTACTGCCAATGTTCAGCAGCACATTGGAGTGAAATTCTGCCAGTGTCATATAGGAAGACCTGCATATTTGAAAAGCTGTATGATCCATGCAGCAAGGAATCATTCTACCAACATGGAGATTGGAAATGAGTTCCTGGCCAAAATGAGAGTTCAGAAACAAGCCACTAATACCAGGATGCCACGAAACAACAGTAAGGAGTATGATACTGTTTTTCACAGTGGAAAAAGTCATCAGAGCTGGGGAGAAGGCAAGATAGTCTCCAGCCTCACAGACGTACTTGTTCAGGATGAAGAAGCCCTCACTGGTGAAGGATTTTGTGAGTTCAGCAAATGTAAGGAAGCCTGCACCCAAAGAAATAGCCTTATTCAGCACAAGGAAGTTTGTGCCAGAGACAGGTCTTATGAATGCAGCCATTCTGGAAAGTTTATTGCCCACAAATCTGGCTTCTTTGCAGGTCAGAGATTTAACTCTGGAGGAACGCTATATGCCTGTCCTGAATGTGGAAAGTCATTTAGCCAAAGGAGGTACCTCAGAATCCATAGAAAAATCCACACTGGAGAAAAGCCTTATAAATGCAAAGAATGTGGTAAATCTTTCATCCAAAAGGGGAGGTTAATTGACCATCAGAGAGTTCACACTGGTGAGCGACCTTATGAGTGCAGTGAATGTGAAAGTCTTTTGTTGCTCTGCGTGGCCTCCAGTATCATCAGAGAGTTCACAGTGGCGAGAGGCCCTATGGGTGCAATGAATGTGGGAAATCTTTTATCGCTAAATCTGACCTCCATTATCATCAGCGAGTTCATTCTGGAGAAAGGCCTTATGAGTGCAATGAATGTGGGAAATGTTACATTGATAAGAGAGGTCTTCAGTATCATCAGAGAGTTCACAGTGGAGAAAGGCCCTATGAGTGTAGCGAATGTGGGAAATGTTTTATTTTTTCAAGTGGTCTCCGGTACCATCAGAGAGTTCACAGCGGAGAAAGGCCCTATCAGTGCAGTGAATGTGGGAAATCTTTTATTGTTAAGAGAGGCCTCCAGAATCATCAGAGTGTTCACAGTGGAGAAAGACCATATGAGTGCATTGAATGTGGAAAATGTTTTATTGATAGGTCACGTCTTCATCGGCATCAGAGAGTTCACAGTGGAGAAAAGCCTTATGAGTGCAGAGAATGTGGGAAATGTTTTACTGATAAGTCAGGCCTTCATCGTCATCAGAGAGTTCACACTTCTGAAAGGGCTTAAATGTTGGTAATCCTTTAGCCAGAGACAGCTTCTACATATCGATAGGAAAATTCACACTGAAGAAAAGTCTTAGGAGTGCAGCGAATATAATAAATCTTTTTTCCAAAACTGGAACATAATTGTACATCACAGAGTTCACGGTGGAGAAAGGCCTTACGCCTGCACTGAATGGTGGAAATCTTTTAGCTGAAGGAAGTACTTCAGTGCCCATAGCAAAATCCATAGTGTAGAAAAGCCTTATCAGTACAAGAAATGTGATAAGTCTTTTACCTGTAAGTACTGTTTCATTGGACATCAGAGAATTCATACTTTGAGTTCAGTTCAGTCGCTCAGTCATGTCCTACTCTGTGACTCCATGAATCGCAGCACGCCAGGCCTCCCTGTCCATCACCATCTCCTGGAGTTCACTCAGACTCACGTCCATCGAGTCGGTGATGCCATCCAGCCATCTATCCTCTGTCACCCCCTTCTCCTCCTGCCCCTCAATCCGTTCCAGCATCAGAGTCTTTTCTAATGAATCAACTCTTCGCATAAGGTGGCCAAAGTACTGAAGTTTCAGCTTTAACATCGTTCCTTCCAAAGAACACCCAGGGCTGATCTCCTTCAGAATGGACTGGTTGGATCTCCTTGCAACCCAAGGGACTCTCAAGAGTCTTCTCCAACACCACAGTTCAAAAACATCAATTCTTCAGTGCTCAGCTTTCTTCACAGTCCCAACTCTCACATCCATACATGACCACAGGAAAAACCATAGCCTTGACTAGATGGACCTTTGTTGGCAAAGTAATGTCTCTACTTTTGAATATGCTATCTAGGTTGGTCATAACTTTTCTTCTGAGGAGTTAAGCGTCTTTTAATTTCATGGCTGCAGTCACCATCTGCAGTGATTTTGGAGCCCAGAAAAATAAGCTCTGACACTGTTTCCCCATCTATTTCCCATGAAGTGATGGGACCGGATGCCATGGTCTTCATTTTCTGAATGTTGAGCTTTAAGCCAACTTTTTCACTCTCCTCTTTCACTTTTATCAAGAGGCTTTTTAGTTCCTTTTCACTTTCTGCCATAAGGGTGGTGTCATCTGCATATCTGAGGTTATTGATATTTCTCCCAGCAATCTTGATTCCAGCTTGTGCTTCTTCCAGCCCAATGTTTCTCATGATGTACTCTGCATAGAAGTTAAATAAGCAGGGTGACAATATACAGCCTTGACGTACTTCTTTTCCTATTTGAAACCAGTCTGTTGTTCCATGTCCAGTTTTAACTGTTGCTTCCTGTCCTGCATATAGTTTTCTCAAGAGGCAGGTCAGGTGGTCTGGTATTCCCATCTCTTTCAGAATTTTCCACAGTTTATTGTGATCCACACAGTCAAAGGCTTTAGAAAGGCCTTATTAGTGTAATGTATGTGGTGAGTCTTATATATTCTGTCTGGTTTCCATTATCATCAGGGCAGTCACACAAGAGTAACACTGTATATGTCAGTGAATATAGGACATCCTTTAACCAAACCCACCAACTTAGTTCCTTTAGGAAAATCCACACTAGAGAAAACCCTTACGAGTGCAAGGAATGTGGTCAATCATTTTCCTGAAAGTGCCACTTGATTAGCCATCAAGTAGCTCACACTGAAGAAAGGGCTTTATGAGTATAGCAATATGGCTGGCAGTGACATTGAGGGATTTGAGGTAGTAAGAAAGTGGGATGTACCTATGCAGCAAACAGACACTTTCTAGAAGAAACTGAAGCACAGAGATGCTGTATCATGTTTGTGATCTCTTCGCAATGGATACGGATCTGGGATTTAATTCCAGGTTACCTGTTTCAACATTTAGGGAGTCTGGTCATTTTACCCCCTCGTTCTCCCTCCAGGTTTGGAGACTGAGAGAACACCTTGTCCGTCCTGACATTTCTGCATCCCTCATCACCTGCCTGATGAGCCCTGCTTATACCCTAGCCTCAAGCTGATTACCTTTTTTCTGAAACCCAACATTGATGACTTTCCTGTAGATTGTTCCATTTAGCTACTCAACCAAACCAGTGCTGTGATTCAGTTTTTATTATTGCTATTTGAGAAAGAAGGGGCATCCATCTCAGAGAGGTAGAAGGCTTTTCATAAGGGCTTTCTTGCCAGACCTTTCGTGAGAGTGGTTCCTCTTCACTGCGCATGTATGCTGGCGGCTTTTCTGCTGCTCAGAGCAGGGACTCTCCTGTGTTCGACCATGAACTATGCACACCTGATGCCTGCTTCACCACCGGGGGCTTCAGCTTCCTTTCCACCTATGCACAATTCTTGCAAACACTCTCCCCTTGGGAAGTTCTTCACAGGAACACTGAGCCAGAGACTCCAGACTCGCTCGTTGGGTCACTACATTTTACACTGGCTTCACCACTTCAGAATGTGCCTGTTGTCCCATTATGCAGTTGACCCACTCACGATCTAGGCAATGTGAGGAACACTGAAGAACTAAGTATCCTCAGTGGTCCTCACATAGCCTGGTCTCAGTGTTCTTCCTCGTAACCTCTGCATGTCCTGTCACTGCTCCTCCTACCCCCACTCACTTCGAAAAATGGAAGTCGCCCAGTAATGATTGTTAATCAGTAAGAACTTGCCCCTACCCCCACCCCCATCATTAGGAAGCACAGTTGATGAACATTTCTAAAAAAAACTTTTTTTGGGAAACTTTCTTTACAGTATGTTGGTTTCTTTCATACAATGACGTGAATCAGTCATAAGTATACATATGTACCTTTCCTCTTGACCATGGTCCCCACCCCCTCCATCTCACCTCTCTAGGTTGTCAGAGAGCACTGAGTTGAGCTCCTTGTGTTATACAGCAACTTCTCACTATTTTACACATGATAATTATATATTTCAATGATAATCTGAATATATCTCACCCTCTCCTTCACCTGCTGTGTCCATAAATCTCTTCTCTATGTCTGTATTTCTGTTCTCTCCCTGCAAATAAGTTCATCAGTACCATGTTTCTAGATTCCATATGTGTGCATAAGTAAACTATTTGTTGTTCTTTTTTGACTTTGTATAATGGGCTTTTAAGTTCATCCACCTCACTAGAACTGACACATTGATTACTTTTTATGGCTGAGTAATACTCTCTCTATATATATACCACAACTTCTTTATCCATTCATCTGTCAGTATCTTGGTTCCTTCCATGTCCTAGCTATTTTAATATTGCTGCAGTGAACTTTGGAATATGTATGTTTTTGAATTACGGTTTTCTCAGGGTATATGCTGAGAGTGGAAATTGATGTATACATTATGGAGAACAGTATGGAGATTTCTTAAAAACTAGGAATAAAGCTACCATATGACCCAGAAATTCAACCTATGTTAAAATCTAAGACTGGATGCATGCTGATACCTCCAATGAAGGCCATGTAACAGCAGTGTGAAATCATGATTTTAATTGCATCATGATTCTTGAGGTTGAGTGTTGTTTCTTAATATCTCTTTACCTATGTGTCTTGTTTGGAGATCTTCCTATTCTTTTGCCTTCTTTATTTTATTTCCCCATTTTCTCTCTCTCTCTCTTTTTTTTTTTTTTGATGAATAGGAGAGCAGGTAAACAAGAAAGACATCTGTGAGAGTTCACCCATTAGCCAGTAATGTCAATGATGTGTGCACAGAATTTGGAATACTGAAAGAATATGTTCTCATGTTTTCCTCAATTTCTTTAGTATGCATGATGTAATGACCAGATACATTATACACATTTAAGATAAATCTGAATTTTTAACATAAGCTACTTCAGTCTTAAGTGCAGACATTAAGTTAGAAAGTAAATTAAGGCCTATTTGATAATGTTTGCCAATTTCTGTGGGTGTAAATACTCCCATAAACAGTGTCAGATTGCCAGCATAATGTCACTTAACCTGGAGTTGGGGACCTTTGCCAGTAGCCCATCATTACAAGTTCAGTATTTCTACATATAATTTTAAGAATTTTACATTACTTGAGGAGAAGGCAATGGCACCCCACTCCAGTACTCTTGCCTGGAAAATCCCATGGACGGAGGAGCCTGGTGGGCTGCAGTCCATGGGGTTGCTGAGTCAGACACGACTAAGCGACTTCACTTTCATTGAAGAAGGAAATGGCAACCCATTCCAGTGTTTTTGCCTGGAGAATCTCAGAGACGGAGGAGCCTGGTGAGCTGCCCTCTATGGGGTCTCAGAGTCGGACACGACTGAAGCAACTTAGTAGCAGCACTCATTACTATTAAACTTAATGTTCTCTTTTAATAATAATTATTTTTTATTTCTGCTTTAAAATTGTGAAATGTAATTAATAAATAGTAACCTATCTACAAGCAACATTTTCAAAATTAAATATAATGATATACAATAAATTTCTGGATTTTAAAGAAAGTACAATATTGTAAAGTAATTAACCTCCAATTAAAATAAATAAATTTATATTAAAAATGAAAAAAAAGAATTTTACATTACTTGAATGTTTATAAAATGATAGGTTTTAGATATTTGTTTTAAACATTTCATGGATGTATAGTTGACTTAAATTTATGTATTTAAAATGTGCATTTTGATACTTATGTACACCCCTTGAACCTACCATTTTAAATTCATCTTCAGCGTTAAAATCATGATGCAAGAGCATATTCTAGTTTTTAAAGTATATAATTGTATTTACTTACTTATTTTTGACTGTGTTAGATCTTTATTCTTGTGCAGCCTTTTCCCTAGTTGCAGAGAGTGGTGGCTTCTCTTGTTGCACACTACCGGCTCTAGGTCATGGGCCTTGGTAGTGGTGCATGGGCTTAGTTGCTCCAGGGGTATGTGGGATCTTTCTAGACCAGGGATCAGTTGAACTTGCATCTCTTGCATTGGCAGGTGGGTTCTTTACCACTGAGCTTTGAGTGCAGCATACCACTTTTGTGAGACGATTTTCAAATGTTTATATAAATGGAATGACTATTGGGTCCTTCCCCTATGTTATATCATCTGTCTATTATGCACATTTTTTGTGTTTTTGTAGCATCATGTACTTTTGTGTTTTTTAAATTTATAATCCCAGGTATGTCATTGCATACATAACTTCTTAGAATGCATTTGTAAACTAAGAGAGCCCTTATGTAACTCCAGTAACTTTATTGCACATGAAAGTGTTCTAAATATTGCTGCATGTTAGCCCAACAGGACACAGTATGACAGAGTTTGAATGCTGACCACCCTTCATTGCGGCCTGGATCTACAAACTCATGTACCATAGCACAAAGAGAAATGAGAAATGAGACCTTGTTGGGAAAATACAGTGGGAATTGCAGACCCAGGGCCAGAGAAACACACAAACACTCCAGAGAGATGTTGGGACAGGCATGTGAGATGGATGCCCAAAGTTCTGGGCTTGTTACAATATGGGTGAAAGATTGAGTTCAATGTTAAAGTAAAGTCAGCTGAGCATTTATAGCCAAGAAGAAATGTTAGGGGACAGTAGATAGAAAAACACTGGCATGAAACACCATAAAGGCTGTTCTTTGCAAGCCAGCTTGAGATTCTTGCCATAGAAATCAGATAGTAAGTGTAGGAAATAGGTGTTTGATTAGATATCAAGATGGGAGTGCTAAGTTACCTTTATCTCTTGTTAGGCTTCATCAAGTCTGTTAAATATCAACTTTCTGCATTCCCATTCAGGGTATTGTAGACTTTTTTCTTAAATAACTTCAACACTTCAAGCTGCATGCATTTCAAGAGCAATAGGATAATGTATGTTTACTTTCAGTTACCAACGGATGTCAAATAGGGTTGGCTTCAAGGAGTCTGAGATTATGTCTGTAATACTTCAGTGATCAGTAGCATTAAAGAATTAAAATGCTCTGAAGCACCCTATTTTCGTTCCCTCATGGGGCCCCCATCCTCTTTAGAAATATGGAACCATCCTCCTCCACCTCAGGTGATTTCTCTGCGATCCTCGCCTGCCGCTGGGCTTTCTTTCTTGGGGCTTCCAGAGTGGGGCGCAATTGCTCGAGGCTGTGGCACTACATTACCCAGAAGATACTGCGCTGAGGCCACCTTCAGCCAATGAAAATCCAAAGGCAGTGCATTTCCTAGAGGCGGAACGTCCGGTAGTGGGACTTCTGGTGTTTCGGTGGCTGACATTTTGGTCTCATTCGCTACTGAGACTGTGGAGCTGGGCAGAAACTCCGGAGTGTGTTGTTGGAGAGGGAGGTGAGGGGCTAAGGCGTAGTTGGACGCTTTGTCCGTACTGCGCAGGGTTGCAGACGTCGCCGTAGGCCGAGAATAACCTTGCCGAGTCCGACACGGTTGTTCGAGTGTTGTCGCTCCGCCCACAGGCTACGATGGCGGCGGCTGTGCTGTCGGCCCCACATCAGGTAAACGCTTCGTGCTCCAGTTTCTCCCCTGCCCATTTCCTCACTGAAATACTGATGCCCAGAGTTAGAAGCCTACTCAGGTCGCTTTATCTCAGGCCCCTGGTTCAGAACTTGCAGGCCTTCGGAGGTGGTGTCCTTATTTCTGAAGACAAATGTAATGTGTGGGTGAGGCTTGGATGCAGCTGAAGCAGGATCGTTGGGGAATCTATAGTCCATTCTGTTTCTGTGAGGAGCAAAGTTTGAGGCCAGGCCACAGCTCGAGTACTAGATGAGAGGTTGTATTGTGCCTTTCTTCTTGGGGCCTTGGGAGCCGTGGAACTTTGAGCAAAGGAAGGGCACGATCTAGTCGAGCTTTTAAAAGTTCTCCAAAGACTGTTTAGTGGAAGAAAAGTCTGTAGGGAGTGATGAGTACTTTGAGCAGAGGGAAGTTGTGGCTTTTTCACGGTAGCATCTGGTAAAGGGTAG
>SJXQ01010178.1:0-22301 GCA_006408695.1 Aepyceros melampus | reverse complement strand
TTGACGATGGAGTCACGGAGGAGAGGTTAGCCAGTCAGCTGAGGCTCCCTGGTCCTGGTAGCAGGCAGCGGCCCTGGCAGGTCCTGAGTCCCTGGAGCACCGCCCTGGTCGCTCTCCTCCGTGGCCTTCGTGTTCCCGCAGATTCCCAGGGCTGCAGAAGCACTTTTAGTAAATGGAAGTAGTTCCAGTCCCTCACTTGTTATCACTCCCAGGCGCTAATTCTCTGTATCTGAGTAAGGTCTCGGGGCTCTTTACCTGCCATCCTACCAGTTTTTTGGTTTGGGGACCTTGGGAACCCCATGCCTGGGTTATTGAGTGCAGGCCTGTTCTATGGAGGAAGTATGGAACATTATTCCTGGAACCCGTGTCAGTCCATGGAAGTGCTTTGAGGTGAAGCTGAGCTGGTTTAGGTAAGTGCAGGTCTCCTTTTTTTCTGGTGGGAATAAGCAGCAGGGAAGAGCAGGATTTCAGCTTCAAATGACTGCTTGTGTATTCTGGAGGCAACGGAAAATTCAGATCAGAGGAGGGAGATTTGCTTCCCATTGTTTCTAGGGGGTTACATCTTACTGGGCTGTGAGGAAATATGTGGGAAAATAGATGGTGGCTTTTCAGGAGTGAGACTGTTCATGGTTTTATTTGTTCGTGTTATACCAGGGCAGTGTGACCTTTGAGGATGTGGCCATGTACTTCTCCTGGGAGGAATGGTGTCTTCTTGATGAGGCTCAGATACAGCTGTACCTGGATGTCATGCTGGAGAACTTTGCACTTGTAGGCATGCTGGGTAAGGCCTGCACAACCACCTCTATCCTCTGAGCCAGACTCTGTCTTTCTCCTTTCCCACAAGGACAGCTCTTTACTCCTCACATCACTGCTTTTCTTAAAGTGCTGAGTTATGTGCTGTGGTTAGTATGTCTGTGGAGAGTGCATCCCTATTCCTTAGTGCCAGAACACCTGTAGCCCCAAATTACAGCTGAGGATTCAGGATCAGTAGTCTTTTTGTTTTGTGTTTAATTTTATTGAATGTTGATTTACAATTTTATTTTAATTCCTGTTGTACATTAGGTTCTGCTGGTTATCCATTTGAAATACAGCAGTACATGTCAGTCACAAACTCTCTAACTGTCCATGCCCTTCTCTTTTCCCATCTGGCAACAGCAAGTTCATTGTCTAAATCCTTGAGTCTGGTTCTGTTTCCTAAATAAGTGTGTATGTATCAGTTTTCTTTTTTTTTTTTTTTATTTCATTTAAGCAATATTATATTTATCTTTAATGCCTAAGATCCTTTCTCAATGACCTGATTTAAAGAAGCCCTTCCCCAACACATACACACATTAGTCACTCTCTGGGATGTTACCCTGTTCCTAAAAACACCTTTGAGGTGACCTGGTTTGTTTGCTTACATGTTTATGATCTGCCTTCCCCACTTAGAGTGCTAGTATCCGAGAGTGCTTTTATACCTGCTTCACAGCTGTGTTCACAGCCTGGAAAAGAGTGCCTACTGCATAGTAGTGAAAGGTTGTTGTTGAATCACGACACCGGGATTCTTGGCCCCCGGAGGAGAAGAATTCAATCCAGGGCCAGAAACGAGGCTTGATCACTCAGAGCTTTTGTGTAATAAAGTTTTATTAAAGTATAAAGGAGATAGAGAAAGCTTCTGACATAGGCATCAGAAGGGGGCAGAAAGAGTCTTCAGCCAGATGTTATATAGTCACTAGCAATCTGTTAATGAAAGAAAGGAATGTCTTAAAACTCAGAATGGCACTAGGCCCCTCACCCATAAGATGCATTTTTTGATAATCTTGGCACCACATGGTTCATCTTGGGCCATAAAATGATTAACTTGAATCTTGAAGAAGGGCAGATCGCCATGCAAATAGTTTCATTTACATAGATTAGAGGAACAGTATCCGAGTATAACATACTGGTTTGTCAAGTAGGTTCTGAGCCAAAAGGTGGAACCGACTTGAAGACAGAGTTTGGGGTAAATGTATACTACATTAGCATAGCTTAAGATAAACATAAAAGAGAAAACCAGGTGTCACTAGGCAACACAGAATTTTAAGAGAAACCTCCTTTTAAATTTGTATAGAGAAGGAAAAAATATCACTAGTTTGTTTCCTCCTGCTGCTTAAGAGAGATGAAAATGTCTGACACTTGCAGGCTATTTCCTCTGTTTGGAGACCCCTGGCCTTCCTGCCTGTTAGCCTCAGTAGATGCTCAATGTAATCTGGCACATTAATTGGTTGAGTCGCTTTTCCAGTAAACAGAAATATGGTGTTTCTTCCCACAGAATACTTTCAGATTTGGTTGGTTTGAATCTATTCTAGTTTTCCTAAGTTTTTGTTTTGTAACGGGTTACAGCCAATTAACAATGTTGTGATAGTTTCAGGTGAACAGGGAAAGGACTGGGCCATTCATGTACAGGTATCTGTTATCCCCCAAACTCCCCTCCCATCCAGTCTGCCACATCACATTGAGCAGAGTTTCATGTGCTGTATAGTAGGCCCTTGTTGGTTATTCATTTTAAATACAGGAGTGTGCACATGTCCACCCCAAACTACCTAACTATCCCTTCTTCTAGTCCTTCCTCCTGGCAGCCATTCTCTAAGTCCAACTCTCTTTCTGCTTTACAAATTCATTTGTATCATTTCTTTTTAGATTCTACATATAAGGTATGTCATAACTATTTCTCCTTCTCTTTCTGACTTGACTTCTCTCAGTATTGACGATCTCTAGGTCCATCCATCTTGTTGCAAATGGCATTATTTCATTTGTTTTAGTGGCTGAGTACTATTCCATGGTATATAAGCACGACATCTTCTTCATCTATTCATCTGTTGACAGACATTTAGGTTGCTTCTATTTCTTGGCTATTGAATACATTACTGCAAGAAATATTGCGGTGCATGTATCCTTTCAGACTATGTTTTTCTCTGTATACATGCCCAGGAATGGGATTGGTGGATCATAAGGTAACTTATTTTTCTTGTTTTAAGGAACCTCCGTAGTGTTTTCCATAGTGACTACCAATTTACATTCTCATCAACAGTGTAAGAGGTTTCCTTTTCTCCACACTCTTTCCCAAATTTGTTATTTGTAGACTTTTTAAAAATTAGTTAATTAATTTAGTTATTTTAATTTTGGCCACACTGGGTCTTTGTTGCTTTGCTGGATCTTTTCTCTAGTTGCAGAGAGAGGGTTCTCTCTAATTGAGGTGTCTTCTCTTGTTGTGGAGCATGGGCTGTAGCCCCGCAGGCTCCAATAGTTGTGGCTTGTGGGCTCTAGAGCACAGAGCTAGTAGTTGTGGTGCACAGGCCTAGTTGCTCTGCAGCACATGGGATTTTCCTGGATCATGGATTGAACCAGTATCCCTTGCATTGCAAGCTGGATTCTTAACCACTGGACTATAAGGAAAAACCATATTTGTGGCCATTCTGTCCGGTGTATGTGGTACCTCATTGTATAATAGTTTTGATCTGCATTTCTTTGATGATTAGTGATGATGAGTACCTTTTCATGTGCCTATTGGCTGTCTGTAGTTTTTTTTTTTTTTTTTGGAGAAATGTCTAAAAAACCCAAGCCAGATGAAAGGTCTTCTGGGTTGGGTTTTTTTGTTATCAGTTGTACTCCTCTTTATATATTTTGGAAATTAAGCCCTTGTCAGTCACATTATTTGCAGTAGTTTGTCTTTTTGCTTTGTTTATGGTTTCCTTTGCTGTGCAAAAGCTTTTGTTTGATTTTGTTGATCACTCAGTCAGTTGTGTCCAATTCTTTGCGACCCCATGAACTGCATGCTAGGCTTCCCTGTCCTTCACCATCTCCTGGAGTGTGCTTATGTCCAGTGATTTAATGGTGCCATCCAACTGTCTCATCCTCTGTTGCTCTCTTCTCCTCCTGCCCTCAGTCTTTCTTAGGATCAGGGTCTTTTCCAGTGAGTTGGCTCTTTGCATCAGATGGCGAAAGCATTGGAGCTTCAGCTTCAGCATCAGTCCTTCCAATGAATATTCAGGGTTGATTTCTTTTAGGATTGACTAGTTTGATCTTTTTGCTGTTTAAGGGACTCTCAGTCTTCTCCAGCGCCAGAGTTTAAAGCATCAAGTCTTAAGTGCTCAGCCTTCCTTATGGTCCAAGACATCCGTACATGACTGTGGGAACATCTGTACATGACTATGTTTGATTAGGTCCCATTTATTTGTTTTTGCTTTTATTTCTCTTGCCTTGAGAAACTGTCAGGGTCAGTGGTCTTCCATCAGCCTGATTTATTTCTCCTTGTTTGCCCTCTTTTTGGGCAAGTGACTTTCCAAGTGAATGGTACCCAAGTTTTGCTCCATTCCTATACCTGACTTTGTGTGTGTGTGTGTGCCTGACTCTGCAACAGTGTTGTCACTGACATGGTTACTACTGAAACAGACCATGAGATGTTTCTGCAAGATCTTTTTTCAAGGTTCCAATTTCTTTATATACATGCCAGCATCTGTTATTTTCTGTTCTTTTGTTTTGGTCTCTACAAGGGGCATGCAGGATGTTACTTCCCTGAGAAGTGATGACCAGGGATTGAATATCTGCCACCTGTATTGGCAGTATGCAGTCTTTTTTAAAAAAATATTGGGGAATTGAAGGTATGAGTGCAAGGTTTTTCTTTCTTGGGTTTTGTTTCTTCTTTATAGTATTTA
This sequence comes from Aepyceros melampus, assembly GCA_006408695.1. Classification (NCBI taxonomy): domain Eukaryota; kingdom Metazoa; phylum Chordata; class Mammalia; order Artiodactyla; family Bovidae; genus Aepyceros; species Aepyceros melampus. Next base: position 17,628 of record SJXQ01010178.1, on the reverse strand, counting down.
TTTATCCATTTGGCTGCACTGGGTCTTAGTTGTGGCACTTCAGGTTGTCGATCTCCAGTCTTTGTTGCAGCATGTGGTATCTTGAGTTACAGCATGTGAACTCTTAGTTGTGGCACATGGGATCTAGTTCCCTGACCTGGGGTGGAACCCCGGGGCCTCTGCATTGGGAGCCTGGAGTTTCAGCAACTGGACCACCAGGGAAGTCCTTGTTCTTTTCTTTTCTTTTAATCATTGCTGTCCTAATGGATGTGAAGTGGTATATGTTCCCATTTTGGTTACATCCCTCATGGTGTGCTTATCGGTCTTTTGTATATCTTTAAAAAATATCTACCCAAGTCCTTTTTTAATTTATTAATCTGGTTGGCTTTTTAGTTGTTGTTGAATTACAAATTTGTCCATAGGTTCTGAATATCAGTCCTTTACAATTTATTTATGTATTGGTTGTGCTGGGCCTTCGTTGCTGTGCAGAGGCTTCTCTTTAGGGTGGCTTTCCTTTTGCCATGTGAAAGAGGCTCTCTCAGGCTCCAGTGCACAGGCCTTAGTAGTTGGAGCACCAGGGCGCAAGAGTTGCCATGTGGGGGCTCTTGGATGTGTGGGCTTCAGTGGTTGTGGCACACAGGCTTACTTACTTACATGTGGAATCTTCCCAGACCAAGGAACAAACCTGTGTCCCCTGCATTGGCAGGTGGATTCTTATCCACTGTACTATCAGAGAAGTCGGATATTAATCCAATTTTGTATTTGTGTTTTGGAAATGCTTTCTCCCAACCTGTAGTTTCTTTTTTACTATGTTTATAGTGTCCTTTGATGTACAAAACTTTATTTTTTTCTCTTTTCCCCACAGCTTTCTTGAGGTATTATTGACACATGATACTGCATAAGTTAAAGGTATGCAACCGAAATTGTTCCTTTTTATGAGGCGTAGTTTGTCTTGTATGTTTTTCCTACGGATTTGTAATTTTATCTCTTAAGTTTAGATCTTTGGTATATTTTGAGTGAATTTTTGTATATGGTGTTAGATAAGGTTCTATTTTCATTGTTGTACAGGTGGGTATCCAATTTCCCTAGCACCATTTGTTGAGAAGACTGTCTTCATTGAATGGTAATGGTCCTCTTGTTAGTAAGTACTGGATGATATATTTGAGGGTTGATGTTTAGACTCGTTATTACATTAGAATATATATTTGTTTTTCTGTCAGTAGCACACTGTTTTGCTTTCTCTAGCTTTGTAAGAATTTCAGATTCATATGTTGTGGGTCCTTAAACTTTGTTCTTTTTAAATAAAATGTTTATTTGTTTAACTGTGTATTTATTTTGGCTGCATTGGGTCTCAGTTGCATCATGTGGGATTTTTGCCTCATGTGGAATCTTTTCTTGCAGCATATGGACTCTTTACTTGTGGATCACAGGTTCAGTGGTTGTGGCTTTTGGGCTTATTTGTTCCAGGGCATGTGAAATCTAGTCCCCCAGATAGGAACCTAATCCAAGTCCCCTGCATTGCAAGGAGGATTCTTAACCATTGAACCCCCAGCGTGAACATCTGGAAGTTCACGTTTCACATACTGTTGAAGCCTGGCTTAGAGAATTTTGAGCATTAAATCCTAGTGTGTGAGATGAGTGCATTTGTGCGGTAGTTTGAGCATTCTTTGGCATTGCCTTTCTTTGGGATTGGAATGAACACTGTCCTTTTCCAGTTCTGTGGCCACTGCTGAGTTTTCTAAATTGTTGGCACATTGAATGCAGCACTTTCACAGCATCATCTTTTAGGATTTGAAATAGGTCAGCTAGAATTCTGTTACCTCCACTAGCTTTGTTCGTAGTGATGCTTCCTAAGGCCCACTTGACTTCACATTCCAGGATGTCTGGCTCTAGGTGAGTGATCACACCATCATGGTTATCTGGGTCATGAAAGTCTTTTTTGTACAGTTCTGTGTTTTCTTGCCACCTCTTTTTAATATCTTCTGCTTCTTTTAGGTTCATATCATTTCTGTCCTTTATTGAGCCCCTCTTTGCATGAAATGTTCCCTTGGTATCTCTAATTTTCTTGAAGAGATCTCTAGTCTTTCCCATTCTATTGTTTTCCTCTATTTCTTTGCATTGATCACTGAGGAAGGCTTTCTTATCTTTCTGTGCTATTCTTTGGAATGCTGTATCCAAATGGTTTTGTCTTTCCTTTTCTCCTTTGCCTTTAGCATCTCTTCTTTTTTCAGCTATTTGTAAGGCCTCCTCAGACAACCATTTTGCTTTTGTGCATTTCTTTTTCTTGGGGATGGTCTTGATCACTGCCTTCTGTACAATGTCACAAACCTCTGTCCATAGTTCTTCAGGCACTCTGTCTATCAGATCCAATCCCATGAATCTATTTGTCACTTCCACTATATAATCATAAGGGATTTGATTTAGGTCATACCTGAATGGTCTAGTGGTTCGTTCCCAAGGCAAACCATTCAATATCACAGTAATCCAAGTCTATGCCCCAACAGTAATGCTGAAGAAGCTGAAGTTGAATGGTTCCATGAAGACCTATAAGATCTTCTAGAACTAACACCCAAAAAAGGTGTCCTTTTCATTATAGGGGGACTGGAATGCAAAAGTAGGAAGTCAAGAGATACCTGGAGTAACAGGCAAATTTGTCTTTGGAGTACAAAATGAAGCAAGGCAAAGGCTAACAGTTTTGCCAAGAGAACGCACTACTCATAGCAAACACCCTGTTCCAACAACACAAGAGATGACTCTACACATGGACATTACCAGATGGTCAATACTGAAATCAGATTGATTATATTCTCTGCAGCCAAAGATGGAGAAGCTCTAGTTCAGTTCAGTTCAGTCGCTCAGTCGTGTCCGACATTAGACTATTCAAGTATAACCTAAATCAATTTATTTATATCCTTTTAATAACTTACTGGGGATTTGATTTGGATTCATTGAATTCATCCGGAGAAGGAAATGGCAACCCACTCCAGTACTCTTGCCTGGAATATCCCATGGACAGAGAAGCCTGGTAGGCTGCAGTCCGTGTGGTCACAAGGAGATGGACACGACTGAGCGACTTCACTTTTGCTTTCACTTTCACATTGAATTGATAGGTGAAGGTGGGCATAACTGACATCTTGACAAAAGTGGAATGTGAAATATCTTTGACACTTTAGGAATGTGAAATATCTTTCCATTTGTTTAGTTCTTTGATTCTTCATCAGAGGTTTTATCATTTCCCTCATGTAGATCTTGTACATGTCTTGGTAGATTTATAACTATTTCTTCCTTTCTCTCTCCATTCTTTCAGGGGATGTTAATGTACATGGTATTGTATTTTTGGGGGACTTCTCAGGTGGTGCTAGTGGTAGAGAACCTGCCTGCCAGTGCAGGAGATGTTAGAGATTCTGGGATAATACCCTGGAGAAGGAAATGGCAACCCACTCCAGTATTCTTGCCTGGAGAATCCCATGGACAGACGAGCCTGGCAGTTCATTGCCCATAGGGTAACAAAGAGACAGGACTGAGGTAACTTAGCACGTTGTGTTTTTAATTTCAAACTTCACTTGTTTATTGTTGATGTATAGGAAAATAATAATTGACTTTTGTATAGTATTCTTGTATCTTGAAACCTTGCTGTGATTGCTTTTGAATTCCAGGATTTTTTTGTGTGTGTATATGATTTTTGTGTGTGTGTATATGTGTATATTTTGTTTTTATATAGCTGGTTATGCCATCTATAACCAGCAGTTATAGAGAATGAAGGCAGTTTTATTCTTTCACTCCCTATCAGTATAACTTTTATATAACTTTCTTTTCTCATTGCATTAGTTATGACTTACAAAGTTGAATTCTTCATCTTAGTGGGAAAGTTTCTAGTTTTTGTCTAGGAATGTGTTTTTAATTTCAAACTTCACTTGTTTATTGTTGATGTATAGGAAAATAATAATTGACTTTTGTATAGTATTCTTGTATCTTGAAACCTTGCTGTGATTGCTTTTGAATTCCAGGATTTTTTTGTGTGTGTATATGATTTTTGTGTGTGTGTATATGTGTATATTTTGTTTTTATATAGCTGGTTATGCCATCTATAACCAGCAGTTATAGAGAATGAAGGCAGTTTTATTCTTTCACTCCCTATCAGTATAACTTTTATATAACTTTCTTTTCTCATTGCATTAGTTATGACTTACAAAGTTGAATTCTTCATCTTAGTGGGAAAGTTTCTAGTTTTTGTCTAGGAAGTATGATGATGACTGTAGGGTTTTATTTTGATTGTGAAGTTAAAGAATTTTTCTATTTTTAAATAGCTAGGAGAGGGAGATTTTGATCATGAATGGGTATTGGATTTGGCCAGATCCTTTTTTTTTTTTTTTGCATCTCTTGATGAGATCATATATTGATGGGTGCTTTTGTTTGTTTTTTGGACATGCCACAGCTTGCAGTGTTTTACTTCCCTGACTGGGGATTGAACCCCAGCTGAAGCAGTGACAGTGCTGAGTCCCAAGCACTAGACTGCTAGGGAATTCCTGCATGTTCATATTTAAAGAGGGTTTTTTGGAGGGAGTATGTACTTGACTCCTCTTTCTGAATTCACTCTGATAATGTCTTTTTTCATTGGTGTATTGAGACTGTCAGTGGTTAATATAGTCATATAGTTGAATAAATATCTAATAAATTTGTTACCATTTTCTACCATTGCCTTTATTCTTTTTCCTATGTTTGTCATCCACTCTTTTTCATTTCTTAATTGAGAATTTTGTGTGATTGCATTTTCTCTTCTTTGTTAGCATATCACATATACTTTTTTCCTTTCATTTTTCTTTAATGTAATTGCTCTGGAGTTTGCACTATGTATTTACATCTGCTTGTAGTCCACTTTCATATGACCCTGAATGGCTTCCTTGGTAGTTTGAATACTTTATAATTTTAAAAAATTCCTAATTGCTTTTTCTGCTCTGTTTTATAATTGTTCTCATTTGTTTTAATGTTTTATAAACATATATATATATGGGTGTTTTAAAAATGCATAATGGGGTACACAGTTGCTGTTGTTCTTTAGAATACATATGTTTGGGAAGCAGCTACATGAAAAGATGCTCAGTATCCCTGGTGGCTCAGGTTAAAGCATCTGCCTGGAATGCTGGAGACCCGGGTTCAATCCCTAGGTCGGGAAGATCCCCTGGAGAAGGAAATGGCAACCCACTCCAGTACTCTTGCCTGGAGAATCCCATGGAGGGAGGAGCCTGGTAGGCTACAGTCCATGGGGTCCCAAATAATTGGACACAACTGAGCAACTTCACTTTATCATGAATGGTTGGGAAAATGCAAATCAGAAACACAATGAGATACCAGCTCATACAGGTTACAGCGTCTGTTATAAAAAGGCCCCCCCCAAAAAAAAAAAAATATATATGTATAGGTAAACTGGTAGAGAAAACGGACCCCTTGTGCACTGTTGGTGAAAGCGAAAGTGTTAGTCACTCAGTCAGGTCTGACTCTGCGACACCATGGACTGTACCCCTCCAGGCTCCTCTACCCATGGAATTCTCCAGGTCCAAATACTGGAGTGGGTAGCCTTTCCCTTCTCCAGAGGATCTTCCCAACCCTAGAGTTAAACCCAGGTCTGCTGCATTGCAGGCAGATTCTTTACTGTCTGTGGGTAGGAATATACTTTATTGCAGCCACTATAGTAAAGATTGTGGAGACTGCTTACAGAATTAAAAAGAATTAAATATCGTCCATCAAGTCCACCTTTGTGTATTTATGCAGAGGGAGTAAAATCATCATTTTAAAAAGGTATCTGTGCCTTATGTCTATTGTAGCTCATTTATAATATTCAAGAGATGGAAACAATCTAAGTGTCCATTGATGGATGAGTGGATAACAAAAATGAAATATATACAGAATATTATTCAGTATTATATAACCATAAAAAAGATGGCTATATTACCATTTGCAGTAGCATAAATTGACCTGGAGAGCATTAGGCTAAGTGAAATAAATCAGGGAAAGACAAATCCAGTTGTCCCACTGTGTCCACTGAGGATTGGATCCAGGATCCTCTAAATATACTGAAGTCTAGAGGCTCATAGTTAATCCTCTGATTCTGAAGTTTTCCCATTTGTGGATTCATCCCACTACACAGAGCATATGATTCTGTGTGTATTTATTGAAAAGTATTGCTGTAAAAGTGGACCCAAGCATTCAGAACTCAGGTTGTTCCACATTTATCTGTATTGGATGGTTATGCTTACATGTTGAATCTTTAAAACAATAAGACCAACACCAAACAGATACAGACAAAGGATTAGTGACTGCCAGACCAGAGCAAGGTGGGCAGATGAAGTGAATGAAGGATGTCAGAAGTTACACACTGCTAACTATGAGGTGAGTAAATCCTGGGGATGAAGGCACAGCATAGTGACTCTAGTTAACATGACTGTGTTGAATATCTAGAAATTTCCCAAAGAGGGCATCCCTGGTGGTCTCCTGGTTAAGAATCCACCTGGCAATGCAGGAGACAGGGGTTTGATCCCTGGTACAGCTGCACAATGCTGTGGAGCAACTAAGCCCATGTACAGCAATTACTGAGTCTGCCTGTTGCAACTACTGAAGCATTCCTACCTTAGAGCTTGTGCTCTGCCACAGAAGAAGCTATTGCAATAAGAAGCCCATCCAACACAACTAGAGACTAGCCCCTGCTTTCCGAAACTAGAGAAAGCCTGAGACCAGCAACAACCACCCAGTGAAGTCATAAATGAGTAAATAAGTAAAAAGAAAAAAGAAAATTCCAAAAGAGTAGATCTTAAAAGTGCTCATCGCAAAGAAAAAAAAAAAAATCACAGATTTTCTGAGGCTTGGAGATCTGCTTCCTTACAGTGTCACAGGTTGAGGAGATGTGTTCCTGGTAAAAGCCATTGACAAAGGAGTGAATTGTAGAAGACGCCTTTCTTCTTGGGCCACATCCAGTCCTTCTGTCCTGCGCTTGGTGAGAGCAACTGCTTCTCAGTTTTATCCCAACTCCATTTCCTGAACACAGTCCTGTGGAGTGTTTCATGTGTCAGATACAGAATTGTGATGGTGTTCCCTTCCTCCAGTAAAGTCAACGTGCACTTCACTGTCACTTCTTTGTTTTCAGGTACTTGGCGTGGAGTTCAGGATGAGGAGACACCTTCTGAACAGAGCAAATCTGCAGAAGGAGTGTCACAGATTAGAAACTCCCAGGGCAGGTTTGTCTCCTGAGACGGTCCAGCTATGTAAGATGTGCATCCCAGTTTTGAGAGACATTTTGCACTTGGCTGAAGAGCAAGGAACAAATAGTGGGCAGAAAGCATACACATGTGGGTCATGTGGGAAACAGTTCTATTTCACTGCAAACATTTGGCAGCACCAGAAGCAGCACATTGGAGAGAATCCCTTACGCTTTATCTGGAGAGATCCTCATTTTTGAAGAACTGCACAGTTCTCACATTAGGGAATCTCTCTACCTTCATGGAACTTGGGAATGAATTCATGGCAAATATGGGAGCTCAGCCACAGGCTGCTACTATGAGGAAGAAACTGAACAATAGTAAGGAATGTGAAGCTATTTTTCACAGTGGAAAAAGTCATCAGAGCTGGGGAGAAGGCAAGATAGTCTCCAGCCACACAGACATACTTGTTCAGGATGAGTGAGTCCTCACTAGTGAAGGGTTTTGTAAGTTCAATACATGTGAGAAAGCCAGCACCCAAAGAAATACCCTCATTTAGCATCAGAAAGTTCATGCTAGAGAAAGGCGTTATGAATGCAGCCATTGTGGAAAATTAATTTAGCCACAAATCCTGTTTCCTTGCACATCAGAGATTTAACTGTGGAGGGATGCTTTATGACTGCAGTGAATGTCGAAAATCCTTTAGCCAAAGGAAATACCTCATTGCCCATAGAAAAAGCCACACTGGAGAAAAGCCTTATGAGTGCAAGGAATGTAATAAACCCTTTATCCAAAAGTGGAACTTAATGGAGCACCAGAAGAGTTCACACTGGAGAAAAGCCTTATCAGTGCAAACAATGTGAAAAATTTTTTGCCTGCAAATCCAGTTTCCTTACACAGGAAAGACTTAACACTGGAGACAATCCTTATGAGTGCAGCAAATGTGGGAAAGCTCTTACTACTAGCTCTGGTCTCTATTATCATCTGAGAGTTCACACTGGAGAAAGGCCTTATGAGTGCAGTGAATGTGGAAAGTCATTCACTACTTGGTCAATCCTTTCTGATCATTGGAGAATTCACAGTGGAGAAAGACCTTTTGAGTGCAGTTCCTGTGGGGAATTCTTTAGCTGGAATGAACAGCTAAGTGCACATACGAATTTTGACACTGGAGAAAAGCCTTATGAGTGCAATAAATGTGGGAAATCTTTTACAAGTAGATCGAACCTTTGTAATCATTGGAGAGTTCACAATGAAGTAGGGATTTGAATGCAGTGAATGTGGGGAATTCTTTTGCCAAAAGGCACATCTCAATGCCCATAAGAAGTTTTATGCTGGAGAACAGGCTTATGAGTGTAGTAAATGTGAGAAATCTTTAGCTGCTAGGCTGAACCACCAGTGTCCCCAGAGTGTTGACACTGGAGAAAGGCTTTTTAATTGCAGTGAATGTGGAAAATGTTTTACTAGTAGCTCGAGCCTTCTTCGTCATCAGAGAGTTCACAGTGGAGAAAGGCCTTATGAATGCAGTGAATGTGGGAAATCTTTTACTGCTGGATGGAGCCTTCATGATCATCAGAGAGTTCACACTGGAGAAAGGCCTTATAAGTGCAGTGAATGTGGGAAGCATTTTATTAGTTGCTCGAGCCTTCTTCGTTATCACGGAGTTCACACTTAAGAAAAGCCTTATAAGTGCAGTGAATGTGGCCAGTCTTTTACTGGGAAAACCAGTCTCTGTGGTCATCACAAACTTCACACTGGAGAAAGGCCTTTTGTGTGTAGTGAATGTGGGAAAGCCTTTAAGCAAAGACAGCTCCTCCACACACATTGGAAAATCCACTCTGGAGAAAAGCCTTATGAGCGCAAGGAATGTGGTAAATCTTTCACCTGAAGTTGCCACTTGATTAAACATCAGCAAAGTCACACTGAAAAAAGGGCTTTATAAATATTGCAAATATGGCTGGCAATGATGTCAAAGAAGTTTGAGGTGGTGACAGAGTGGGCAGAACCTATGAAGCAAACGGACCCTTTCTAGAGCAGAAACTGAGACACAGAGATGCCATGTCATCTGTTTATGATCCCCTTTGAAGAAGGGATAAGGGTCTGAGATTGAATGCCACATTGCCTGGTTCAGGCATTTGGAGAATCTGGTGACTTCACTCCTCCCCTGCTCTATGCATACCAGGTTTGAGGACTGAAAGAACATCTTGTCCATCCTGACACTTCTGCTCCCTCTGCCCCCACCCCAAGAGCCATGCTTACATCCAAACCCATGCTGATAGTCAAGATATCTTTTTTCTGTGGATGACTCCATTTATCTACCCATCCAAACCAGTGCTGTGATTCAGTTTTTATCACTATCTTTTGAGAAAGAAGGTCTCTCCAGCTCAGAGAGGCAGAGGGACTTTCACAAGAACTCACCACTGCCACACCTTTCATGAGAGTGTTTACACTGCACATGTCCACTGGCTTTTCTTTTGCCCCTCAGAGCAGGGACTCCAGTTCCCGTATCCTGACCATGAGCTGTGCACACCTGACAGCTCCATCACAAGGGGATGCAGCTTCATATCCATGTGTACACATCTCCCACTAACACGCTCCCACTTGGGAAGTTCTTCACAGAACAACAGTGCTAAGCTAGGGACTCTGGACCGACTCATTGGCATTTCCCCAGATTTGACATTGGCTTCACTGCTCTCTGCAGTGATTGATTTCCCAAGTCCTGTTCATCTTCTTTACATACTTTCCTCAAGATGTCCCTGTTCCCGTTATGTGGTTGACCTGCTCACTGTTTTGGGCAATGTGAGGGACACTGAAGGCCTGAGAATGTCCAGTGTGGCTCTCACATGGTGTAGTCTCTAAAGCTCTTCTTCCTTTACCCTTTTACTCATCTCCTCACTTTTCCTCCTACCCCTCCAGAAAAATGTTACCTAGCAAAATAATGATTATTTATTAGTGTGAATTTGTCCTCACTTTCTGAGACCCACACTTGATCAACCTAGCTTTAAAACTAACAGGAATACAAGGTGACCCCTCCCATGAAGACCAAAACCTCTGTATTAAAAAATCATTATGATTTTAATTACATTTTTCTCAGATTATTTATTTACTTAACTGTGCCATGTGGCATGTGGGATCTAGTTCCCCCAACCAGCAGTCTAAACCATGTCCTGTGATGTGGACATGGGGAGTCCTAGCCACTGGACCACTGGTGATTCTTTCTCAGGATTCTTGATATTAAATTTTTGTTTTTCACATGTCTGTCTTTTACATGTGTGTCTTGTTTCATTAGATTTCCATTCGTACTTTTGCAACATCTGTTTTGTGAGATTAGGCTATTTTCTCTTATTTTGACATTAGGAAAGCAAGGAAATAACAAAGACGTGTTAGATTTCACTCATTCATGAATGTGAGTGGGTTTTTTTCCTGCATGGAATTGTAATTCAGAATACTGAAAGTTTGTGTTCTCAATTTTTATACAATGCATAATCTAATGGCCATATACATTATACATGTTTTTGATAAGTTTCTTTTATTAACATATGTTACCTTCAGATATAATTACACAGCAAATCAATCCCTGTTTTGTAGTGTTTGCCAATTTCCCTGGTGAAAATATTCACACCATTACCAGTGTCAAACTGTGAACATAAAGTCACTGAAATGGAGTTGGGAAGCGTTGCCTGTAACCCACCATTGTATGCTTTTTCCCCCTTACAGGCCCAGTAACTGCAAAATGTTTTAGGAATGAATGTACCTAGTAAACCATAGTACAGTAATTATGAATAGATGTTTCTAATTTGTTTGAAAAATTGTTTACTGGTTGTATAGTTGACTTAAACCTTATGTATATACATTTAAACATTTTTGTGTACATCCTTAAAATCAGTTTCCTTCTGCCACGTTAAATTCATCTTCAACATTATAATTACTGATACAAGGGCCTACTCTACTTTAGTAATAACTATTTTAAAAAATATATATAAATGGAATGACTGTGTTGGACCCTTCCTGTGTATTATATCACTTATCATAATTATACACATTTTTTGTTTGTGTATCATGATTTACCTAGTCATTTTTAAGTTTTGTAACCATACACATCTTTCAATACATAACTTCTTAGAATGCTTTTGAAAAATAAAAGAAACCTTTTTGTAATGCCAGCAGTTTATTGCACAAGAATGTATTCTAAATATCAGTGTTTATCCGCACAACCTGGGGGCATTGTAACAAAAGGTTGAATGCTCACACCGTTCGATGCAGCCTGGGTCTACTAACTCATGTACCATAGCACAAAGGATGTGTGACAGAAGTGAGACCTTGTTGGGGAATACAGTGGGACATGCTGACCCAGCACAGCAGGTGTGGGTACGGAATTCACAAGCAGTGAATTTTGGGGGGGCCAGGCATGTGATACAAATGCCCAGAATTATGGTGTGTGGACCAGATACAGTCACTCAGTTCTCATAGGTCCCTTATGATCAGGTAAGTGCAGACGGGATTAGAAAGACAATCTCCCACATCACTTCAAGTTTGATGCACTGATTGTGTTCAGATTAGGGACTGAATCACAATTGTGTTACCAGCTGGAGATTCACATCTGTGAGCAGCTTTGTTTAGCAGAGGACTTCAGGTTGGGTTTTTGAAGCTTTATGGGAGATGTCGTCATTCCCTGAGCCCTTAGCATTTGGACTAAACTTTGTCAAGGTTCAGTCCCCAGAAGATGTGGGCAAGTTCTTGCTGATTATCTTGCTAAATAGCAATCATTTGGTGATTTATATTTTTCTGGTGGGTAGGAGGAACAGTGGGGTGATGGGTGAAGGGATTAGGAGGAAGAGCCTTGGAGACAGGGAGAGGTCCACTTTGGACATTCCTAGTCTTTCAGGGTCCCTCACAGTGCTCAGGATAGTGATCGGGACAGTTTGGGCAAGGTATATCCTGAAGTGGGTTCATGAAAAAGATGGGCAGCACCTTGGAAAGAAATCACTGCATACTGGATGTGGTGGAGGCCATTGTCACATCTGGGATGACACTGAAGACCATGTGTGGCTTGCTGGTTTGGTGCCCCTGTCATTTTGCACAACATCACAAAAGGGAACGTGTTTGCAAGGAGATGTGAACTGGGAAAGGTGGAGCTGGAGGCCCAGTGAAGATGTAGACACCAGAGTAGGTAGTTCATGGTTGTGACACAGTTGATGGTGTGCATACTGGGAAGTGCAGAAGAGAAGCCAGTGCCTCTGTTTGGTGTAGTGTAAGCACTCGTCAAAGGCCTTGTAGCTGTGTGTCCTTGTGGAAGTTATTCAGCTGAGATGCAGGCCTGTCCCTCCACAAATCTGAAGAATATAGATTCTGGCCCAGGGAAATTTGCATAGATAAATGAGATCATTCACATTAAAATTGTGAATGTTCCCACTGAAAAGAAAGGTGTGTCCATTAGCATGGGGCTGTGGTATGACTAGGGCTGTTGTAGGGAGGGAGACAGGGTGTCAGGACATGTACATGGTGTTCTTTGAGTCTCCAGTTGGACAGGGTGGACATGGGCTACAGAGACAAGACTTCAGAAAATGTGAAGAAATTATGATCTAAAGATTAGAACAATCACTAGCTGGGGCCAGGGCAAGAAGGTAGTCCTTGACTGATTAGGCCTTATGATAAAGATGAAAAATCAGCCATGTGAGTATATAGTTGAATCCGACTGGTTGGGCAGGCGATGTTCAGCGAGCAAGAGAACAGCCATTCTGTGTGCCCGGATTATACATCGGTGTTTCTCAGTGAGTTGGGCACAGATTCTGCAGGCAAGAGAGCCTTTTCTGGATGTACAAAAGCAGTGGTTTTCCTCTTATCCACCTGCATTAGGCGTGCCTAGTATCTCCTTTCCAGATACCTAGTCAGGGTGCTGTCTTTATTTTTTTAAGGCAAGGCTTTAGTCGGACTTAAGCTGCAGCACCAGAGAGCAAAAACATGTAACAGGTTCCCTTGGTTGGTCTCAGAGGGGCCCTTTTTGACATTTTTATTGTCCTTGAGCAAAGCTTGCAAAATGAATTCAAACTTTTCTTTTCTTCTTTTTTTGACTGGGACAAGGGGCTTGCTACATCTTATTTCCTGGAATACCCACTGAACCCAGCCGCATGGCAGCAGCGAACATAGTAAATCCTAATCACTGAACCACCAGGGAATTCCCCCAAATAGCTAACACTGTAGGCTGTATGCATTTCAAGAGCAATTGTTCAGTCTCTTAAGTGGTGTCACAGTTTTTGACCCCATGGACTGCAGCATGCCAGGCTTTCCTGTCCTTCATCATCTCTTGGAGCTTGCTCAAACTCATGTCCATCGCGTCTGTGATGCCATCCAACCATCTCATCCTCTGTCATCTCTTCTCCTGCTTTCAGTCTTTCTCAGCATCAGGAATCTTCTCCAGTGAGTTGACTTTTCGCATCAGGTGGCCAAAGTATTGGAGCTTCAGCTTCAGCATCAGTCCTTCCAATGAATATTCAGGGTTGATTTCAAGATCAATAGGATCATCTTTGCTTCCAGTTACCAGCGGCGGATGTCAGCTTGGGTTGGCTTTAAGGAGTGAGGCCATGTGCAGACACTTCAGTGATCTATAGCATTAAAGACAAATGGTCTTAAGCCCTTCCTCCCGTCCAGAATCTTCCACCCGCCTAAGAAGGATGAAGCCCTTCCCCCACACAGGCAGTTTCTCAGTGCTCCTTCCCTCAGCGGTTTAGCTTTTCTTGTTGATCTTCTAATGTGGGGTGCCATTCCTTGAGGCCTTGACACTACGTTTCCCAGAAGACCATGCGTTATGACAGCATTCAACCAATGAAAATGCAGAATCTGGACATTCCTTGGAAGCCAAGCATCCGGCAGTAGACTTCTGGTCTCTTCTTGACACGCATTTTGATTGCTGTAGAGATTGTGAAACTGATTGAAAGTCTTTGTGTCTCATGTTCATACATGTCACATTCATGTCTGCTGTACAGTAAAGTGACTCAGTTACATGTATATATATTCTTTTTCTTATTCTTTTCCCTTATGGTATATCACAAGATACATAATATAGTTCTCTGTGCTATAGAGTATGATCTTGTGCTTTATCCCGTATATACTAGTTTGCACTCCCAATCTTTCCCTCACTCAGCTGCTTCCCACTTGGAAATTGCAACTCTGTTCTCTGTGTCAATGAGTCTGTCTCTTAGATGTATTCATTTATGTGATATTTTAGATTCCATATATAAATAATACATGGGTTTTCCTTTCTATTTCTGACTTGCTTCACTTAGGATGATGATGTCTTAAGTCCATGCATGTTGCAGCAAATGGCATTATGTAATTACTTTTTTATGAATTCAATAATGTTCTATTGTATACATGTACCCTGTTGTCTTTATGCATTATCTGTCAATGGTTATTTAGGTTATTTCCATGTCTTGGCTTTGAAATTTTTCTTCCTGTTTTTTTCTGCAGTTTTATGTCTATTGATGTACAAAAGGTTTTTGGTATTTTCTTTTTTTCCTCCAACTTTCTTGAGGTTCAAGTGACACATTATATGATGTAATTTAAGGTATAAAGTTGTAATTGTTCTTTTTTTTTCAAGTCCAGTTTATCTATTTTTTCTTTTGTCGATTTTGCCTTTATTGTCATAGGGAAGAATTTATGGCTGAATCCAACATTTTGAAAGATTTCCCTTTTTTTCCCCCTAAGAATTTTCTAATTTTAGCTCTTACATTTTAGCCTTTGATATATTTAGAATGCCTTTTTGTATATGATATAAGACTTCATTCTTGTACATGTGGCTATCCAGTTTTCCCAACATTATTTGGTAAAAAGCCTCTCTTTATTGAATGGTAATGGTCTTCTTGTCAGTAATTATTGGATCATATATATGAGGGTTGATATTTACAATCTGAAGTCTCCATTATATTTCACTGGAGTGGATATATGTCTTTATGCTATTAGCATGCTGTTTTGATTACTATAACTTTGTAATATGGTGTGAAATAAGCTTTAGGTGCCTTTCATGAATCTCACTTGGTCATAATATATAATTATGTTTATATAGTTTTGGAATCAGTTTACTGATGCTTTGTGTTTTTGCATTTATATTCATCAGAGATATTAGTGTATACTTTTTCTTTACGTTTTTGGTTTGGTATTAGAGCAATGTTGCCCTCATAGAATTAGATAGGAAGCAGTCTGTCTGTTTCTGTCTTCTGAAAGGAGTTGTAGAGAATTGTATATCTTCCTGAAATGTTTGTCATATTTCACCAGTTAATCAATCTGGGCCAATTACATTCTGTTTTGGAAGGTTATTCCTTATTTATTCAGTTACTTTAACAGAAGTATACATATTCAGATTGTGAATTGTTGTGTGGGTTGTGATAGACTATATATATCAAAAAATTAATCCATTTCATTAGATTATCACATTTATGGTCTTGGAAATGCCCATATATTTCATTATGCATTTAACGTGCATTGTCTCTGTAGTGGTTTTTCCTCTTTCTTTCTTTAATTCTTTCTCCTTTTTTTTTTTTTTTTTGGCTGTGCTTTGAGGCATGTGAAATCTTCATTTCCAAATCAGGGATCAAACTGTCCCCTGCAGTGGAAGTACAGAGGCTTTACCACTGGAACACTGAGGAAGTCCTCTTTTATTTTTGATATTAATAACTTATGCCCTGTCTTATTTTTGTGATTAATCTGACTAGAATCTTTTTTATTTTATTGGTCACTTTAAAAAGGAACCAACTTTGGCTTTGTTGATTTTTATCTTGATTTTTTAAAATTATTTCTTTCTTTGGATTTTATTTTCTCTTTTTCTAGTTTCCTAAGGCGATTGCTTTTAGGTCTTAATTCTTTCTAATATATGCATTCAGTGCTATAAATTGCTCTATAACCACTGCTTTCACCACATGCACATTGTTTTGAGAAGTGCTGTGTCTATTTCAAGATACTTAAAATTTTACCTTGAGATTTCTTCTTTGACCCATGTTTTCTTGGAGTTCTTTAATTTCTTCTCATTGTGCGATTTGCAGCTCTCTTTCTGTAAATGGTTCTAGTGTAATTCCACCATACTCTGAGAACAGACATTGTCTGATTTCTGTTGTTTCAGACTTGTTAAGGTGTGTTTTTTTGGCCCATGGTGTGCTCTGTCTTGTAAATTTTCCATGTCAGCGTAAGATTATTCTGCTGTTGGATGGAGTAGATTTAGTAGTCTGTAGAAGTCCATATATCCAGTTGGCTCTGCTGGGTCTTCATTGCTATGCAGGCTTTCCTCTAGTTGCAGCAGGAGGGGGTACTCTCCAGTTGTGATGCACAGACTTCTCATTGTGGTGGCTTTTCTTGTTCAGAGTACAGGCTCTCAAGCATTCAGGCTTCAGTAGTTGTGGCTCCTAAGCTCTAGAACACAGGCTGTGTAGTTGTGGCACACAGACGTAGTTGACTGTCACACGTGGGATCTTCCCAGACCAGGGATTGAACCTGTGTCTCCTGCGTTGGCAGATGGATTCTTTACCACTGAGCCACCAGGGAAGCCTCTGGTTAGATATTAATATAGTTAATAGCACTTTTTATTGTTTTGAATTCTGTTAATGTCTACCGTTTTTCTTTATAATGTATATTCAGGTTTTATTTAAAGTGCATTTTGTTGTTTTAAATTTCATTTACTTAAAGATTTATTTTGGCTGTTTGGTCTTCGTTGTGGCGCACAGGCTCTGGAGTGTGCAGAGTTAGTAGTTGCAGAATGTGGGCTTAGTTGCTTAGTGGCAGGTGGGATTTTAGGTTCCTGACCATGGATTGAAACAGTGTCCCCTGAATTGCAACACTGATTCTTTACTATCGGACCACCAGGGGAGTCCTAAAGGGGGTTTCTTAGACAACATATGGTTGAGTCCTGTTTCTGAATCCACACTGATAATTTCTCTTAATTGGTACACTGAGACTGTCAATGTTTAGTATATTGATATAGTTTGATAAATACCTAACGTGTTTGTTACCATTTTCTGAAATTGCCCTCGTTCTTCATTCCTGTATTAGTCTACCACTCCTTCTTTTTCAGTGTTAATTGAGTATTTTGTATGATTTTATTTTCTCTCCTTTGTTAGTTTACCAGCTTTTCTTTATTTGCTTTTCTCCATTTTTAAATTTAGTTCTAAATTTGTGATATGTATTTAAAAATTTGAGACCACTTCCATATAATCCTATATGACTTCACAGGTAGTTTGAATAAATATATATTTGCGTCTTGTGAGATCTTAGTTCCCCTACCAGGGATCGAACCTGGGCTTCTGGCAGTGAAAGATGTGGGGTTGTAACCACTGGGCCACCAGGGAATTCCTACGTAATTAAAAAATATCCTAACTGAGGTCCTCACCTCAGTTCCATGGTTGCCTAGTGGTTCAGTTCAGTTCTGTTCAGTCACCCAGTCATGTCCGACTCTTTGCGACCCCATGAATCGCAGCAC
>SJXQ01010177.1:797411-812840 GCA_006408695.1 Aepyceros melampus | reverse complement strand
ATAGAGCTTCTCCATCTTTGGCTACAAAGAATATAATCAATCTGATTTCAGTGTTGACCATCTGGTGATGTCCATGTGTGGAGTCTTCTTTTGTGTTGTTGGAGGAGGGTGTTTGCTACGACCAGTGCATTTTCTTGGCGAAACTTTATTAGTCTTTGCCCTTCTTCATTCCACATTCCAAGGCCAAATTTGCCTGTTACTCCCGGTGTTTTTTGACTTCCTACTTTTGCATTCCAGTCCCCTATAATGAAAAAGACATCTTTTTGGGGTGTTAGTTTTAAAAGGTCTTGTAGGTCTTCATAGAACCGTTCAGCTTCTTCAGTGTTGCTGGTTGGGGCATAGACTTGGATTACCGTGATACTGAATGGTTTGCCTTGGAAACGAACAGAGATCATTCTGTCGTTTTTGAGACTAGAGTCCAGGGGGTCACAAAGAGTCAGACACAACTGAGTACATCACGTCAGTGGTGGTGTGAGCACTCACTTGTGTTTAGTGTTGGTCTTTCTTACCGGACTGTTAGTTCCATGAGTACAAAGACCATTTGCACCTCCAGCAACAGGCACAGGGCCTGGTGTGTATTTGGGCCCAGGAAACGTGATGAACAACACATGAGCACATTTATTCTTCTACGAACATCACTGGCAATCTTCAAACATTTGGAGCAAAGGCTGCTTGTCAGGCTGCCTGTTATTAATACTTTATTTTCCACTGGTTATGGAGCCCTCAGACTTGAAAAGGCATTATTAGTATTGCTTAAGAAGAAATGTTGATGGAAACAATTCCAATGGTATTATGGTTAGAAACTTGCTAGGTGTCATTTTTGAGGGATTAGATAACTACGTTGTCTGGTCGACTGAACTGCCTGTTTGTTGCAAGTTGGGACTTTGCTGGACTGGTTTTCAGGGCTGGAGGGGAAGAGATAAGTGAATCTTCTAGTGAGAGGTCATCTGTTTTGAAAGCAGGGAAGATTCCATGAACCAGATCCAAGTGTTACAACATAAGGAACTGCCTCCAACCACTCTGATAAGGAAGCCCCCCCAGTTAAACATGAAAGCAAAAATTCACCATGCTGTCCTCTTTGTAAAGCCCATGCAATCCAAATCACTGAGTGCTTAGATGTTCACAGCTGTGAGTAGATTTGGGGATGAAACTGATACCAAAGGAGAGGCGAGCTTCTCCCACTAGCACCAGAGGATGAGCAGTCCTGCACCCTTGCCTCTGTGCTGCAGAAGCTGTTTCCACAGAGAAGAGCAGACATGCAGGGCGGGTAAGGCATGTCCTCTCCATGGCCTCCTGCCATCCCTCTCAGGTAGTGGCTTGGCCATTAGAAGAATGTCTTGGGCATCTTTGCATTTTCCTTGGCAAAGAGAACAGAAGGTCCTGCCCTTCCAGAAGGCAATGGCATCCCACTCCAGTACTTTTGCCTGGAAAACCCCATGGATGGAGGAACCTGGTGGGCTGCAGTCCATGGGGTCGCTAAGAGTCAGACATGACTGAGCAACTTCACTTTCACTTCTCACTGTCATACATTGGAGAAGGAAATGGCCACCCACTCCAGTGTTCTTGCCTGGAGAATCCCAGGGACAGGGGAGCCTGGTGGGCTACCGTCTGTGGGGTCGTACAGAGTCGGACACGACTGAAGCGACTTAGCAGCAGTAGCAGCAGCCCTTCCAGAGACTTCCCTCATCCTCATACTCGGCCTGCTGGGCCAAGCTTGCTGCCGCTCTGTCTCCCTCTCTGCCCCTGACTCAGCCACCACCCCTGATTCTTTCTCCCTCTAAATTACACTCAGTGAATCACCATTAAAAAGAGACTAGGTTCGATGCAGAATACGGAATGCTTGGGGCTGGTGCACTGGGATAACCCAGAGGGATAGTATGGGGAGGGGAGGAGGGAGGGGGGTTCAGGAGTGGAAACTTATGTACACCTGTGGAGGATTCATGTTGATGTATGGCAAAACCAATACAGTATTGTAAAGTAAAAAAATAAAAATTAAAAAAAGAGAGAGAGAGACTAGAAATATACCAGTCTGCAGCGTAATGGGGGTTGTTTCATCTTTTGTTTTAGATTACCAAGCTTTCCTGGATAGTGTCAATTAATTGGACTTAATATTGGAAGGCCTTCCCACTTTACCAGAATAAAAAGACATTTCAGTGATACAATTGAGTGTGTGCTGTAGTTAATTCAGCTGTCTAAGAAATGTATTTGTTGAATACAAATTCTGTGTTCAGCCCCCTGTTCTGTGCAGGAGGCTCCTTGCTGTCCGATTTCATCAAGTCACATGGTATTGTGCATTTAAAATCAGTTATGAATATAGGTCTCATGTTAAGTATCTTACCACAATACAGTGTTTAAAAAGAAAATACATTATTTGATTTTTTAAGTCAATTCATACCCTTAAAGTCCATCTCCAAAAGATTTAGACAGTGTGTCTGAGCCCACTTTCTGAAAGAAATGCTACCAATTTACTTAGGTTGCATGCATGCTAGATCGACTCAGTCATGTCTCTGTGACCCTATGGACTGTAGCCCACCAGGCTCCTCTGTCAGGCAAAAATGCTGGAGTGGATTACCATGCCCCCCTCCAGGGGGTCTGCCCAACCCAGTGACTGAGCCCACATCTCTTTCATCTCCTGCACTGGCAAGCGGGCTCTTTAGCACTGGTGTCACCTGGGAAGGCTGGTTTACTTAGGAAGTCGTCGTGAAACGAGCAGCCTAAGAGCCTCTGAGACCGCCGCATCACCCAGGGCGCGCCGCTTTAAGCCCCTCACACCCACATCCCTCCCCTCCCAGCCCACAGCCGCCCTGCGGCCCCAGCCGCGTCCTCTCTGCCCTCCAGCCGCCCTGCGGCCCCAGCCCTTCCTCCCTGCCCTCTGACAGCACGTGTTGGGACTGCAGCCCTGGCCCACCTGTAGCCACAGGCCCTCCCCTCACTGCCGGCCCGCTGTGCGGGCTTTCCTTCTCAGCAGTGCCAGGCTGCCGTCAGGATGCTGGTTCGCTTCGTGGGTGGACCTGCCTCCCTCCCTCCGGTCTTCTCATATTCTGCTCATGTTCTGTTCATTTGTTCTTCTCCCCCCAGCCCCCAACCCTTGTTTCTCTGCATAATGAAAGCTACTCTGCACCATACATTCAAGCATCAGATCCTTTAGGAAGCTGTTTTGTTTTGTTTGTTTGGTCTTTTTATGCATTTATTTATTTTAATATAAATTTATTTATTTAAATTGGAGGTTAATTACTTTACATTATTTTATTGGTTAAGAGGGGTGAGGAAGCTGTTTTGTTTTGTTTCTTAAGGCATCCTCTGTCCTCTATCAGTTGAGAATTAGCAATTTAAGCTGTTGCTGTAACTTTTTTCCAGCTTGCCACATTCTGTCTCTCCCATGGACTGAATCTCTTCAGGCCTGGAGCCAGTATACAAGGATCTTGTGTTCAGTAGATGGTGACAAATGGATGGATGGATTGGCTGATTAACAGTTTACAGTAGCACACCTTCGGTGCAAAGATCACATTAACATAACCCACATACTGGGTTACGTTAGAGTGAGGTCCTATGATCAGCACGTAAACACAAGACTAGGTCCTGGATTTGTTCTCCATGCACTGGTTTGCTAGAGAGGATATTGAAAATGATCCACCTGGCTCCTCCAGTTTTACCAGAATGTGCCTTAAATGTCTTGTCTGGAAAAAATGTGATATGTGGCTATAGACCCTTCTTGGTGTGGTCTAGTAAGTTTCAGGTGAATTTGTGGAGTGATGGTGATGTTGTGGTGAAAGCCGAGGAATAAAAGAAGTATTTTCTGCACTAGCAATTAAGAAATTAACATTCAAAGTGCACTTATAGTAATTAGCATAACCATTCCTTTCGTAAATATGGAGAAAAGAAAACATAACTAAAAATACTGCATATTTCTGTTCAAGATTATGTACCACCATGAAGAACTTCATCCCACCTGTATCATGTATTTCATTTCATGAGGCTTTCTAAAAGGAGCTTTAAGGCTGCAGTATATCTAGTATAAATGTCAGTTTAAATACAAGGTGCAGTTTTGAGAAGGAAAGTCTATAGGAGAAGACAGAGATTAAAATATGGGGAATTGTAATGAAAGACTAGAGCAGCTGAACTTTCCCAGCTCAAACACAGAATTAAAGCTGTGTGTGTGTGTATGTGTGTGTGTGTGTGTGTGTGTACATGTGTGCAGGTCTAATTAGGGAGAGTGAATAAAGGAATAGGGACATGAGCAAGAAAGCCATGGATTCAGTTATGGGAAAACTCTTTGTAGTTCAGTCATGGTTTTAAGATGTCCAGACTTGATATTTTCCTCCTGTGCTATTGGCACAAAATGTTGCTGTCTACATACTCCTTCAAGCAAATCTAAAAGCTTTGTTTCAGCTTGTTTTGTTGAAATCTGTGTGTTTCAAATCTCTACCAAGTTTTTCTAAAGGCACATTTAGGCATGAAATTAAATTATTCATGATGGAGGCTGAACCCCATACAAGGTGTAGACTCAGGCTCTGGAGACTTATTTGACTTTGTTGGTATTTTCAGAATCTCAAAATTGCAGTTAAGCTCTACAACTGTGGTGCTGTCTAGGATACCCTTTCCTTATAGCTTCTGGTTGGAAAGCCATAGGGGTTCCTCTGTGAATACCACGGATCTGGAGATTTTTGTGATGTCTGCATTGTCATCATACACAGGTTTGGACTTGGTGTCACTAACTCCAAGGACAGACCCTTGGGAGCAGTGCACTTGGCTGACAATCGGGAGCCATCACCATCTGATTTGCCCCCGGGTGCCCCGCTCCCATCTACAGCCCTAGACGCAGTCCAAGACAGGCCACCCCTCTTGCCCTGACCTGACTGAACGCAAGGTCTTTCCGTAGGATCTAAGCATTTAGTTTTCCCTTACTACCGTGACAGCTCACTGCCCAGATTTTCACTTGGGAAGGTCAGTGCTCCTGACATCATGCTCTTCTGTGCTTCTGTACTGAGCTGTCCACGGCTCTGTGGATTCAAACTCTAACACCTGCCAGGGTTGGCTGTAACCCTGCCGCCACGTTAGTGCCTGGCTGGAAAGCTCAGTGCAGGGGCATCTCCAGAGATCTTCTTCAGACTAGATTTTCATTCTGCGAGTCTATGATGAGGTCCAGGATTCCTCATCACTAACAGACTCTCACAGGTGAGGCCAGTGTTGCCCGTCTGCAGCCCCCACTCCACAATGTGAGGCTCTAAACTGTTCTGCATGTGCCTGACTGGTCTCACACTGTTGTTGAGACCTTCTGGGCCCCTCTCCATGGGGCAGTAAGGCTGTTTGTTTAAATTAGAAGAGGGAGATTGTTTAATTTTATGAAGGTGCAACATGGCATAGAGAAATATAATTCTTGGCTTTGAATTGAAAAAAACATTGAAACCCCATGTTGCAAAAATAATGGCTTTTCTCTTTACAAGAAAAAATCACAGCATTTGAAAATTATGAGCTACTGACTTCCCACAGAGAGGGGAAGAGTCCCTGTCACCAGGACACTGCCAAAAGCCAGGCTCATTACCATCAGCTCTGGGCTTCAGCCTCGGGTGCTGGCTCTTCAGACAGGTAGCATGTCCTATGGGTGACAGTTCCTACAAGACCTCTGCCTCACAGCTTGTGCTTCCAAATATGTTGTATAGTTAAACTGAGAAAAGTGGAGACTCACATGTGGTAAGACATGGTACCAAGAAGCCCCGTGCAACCTTTTGTCTAGTTCCCCAGCGAAGCATCTTGTTGGAACAGAATATCTCCTTCCACAGAACCTCTTACAGACATGTCCACTTCTGGGCACCATCTAGGTCCTGCTCCAAAAAGCAGCAGGTATTTTTAAAACACAAGCCTGAGCATGTTCCTCCTTGTTTGAAATCTTCTCATGCCTTTAAAATGGAGAATCCTCAGCAGCAAGCCCTTTAACAGCCCCCTGCCTGCCCTTACCCTGCTCTCTGCTAGACTCATGTCCATCCAGGGGACCTTCCACAGTCACAGCTCCCCCTGCAGGAAAGCCTGTCGAGCCCTTCCCCACACTTGGTCAGGCTCCTGAAGAGCTCAGATGAATGGCTGTAACTCAAGGATCCTTCCAGGGCCTCTCAGATGGAGTCAGGGTCTACCTTCATACTCTCCCCCAGCCACACTCACAGTGTACATGTCAGCGAGCAGTTCAATGATTTGGTGGCCGTCTGTCACCCCCTCTGGACTGCAGGCTTCCTGAGGCAGGAGCAGTGTGAGTCCATTCTCAGCTGTGTCCCTGGACCTTGTGTGTGCCTGACATACACTGATGCTACAGTGATGGACTCATGATGATGACAACAGTGATGGCCTCTGGGAGCCAGACACTGTCTTCCAGATGTTAACAATTTAATCCTTACACTGATTCCACAAGGCAGGCACCTTTACTCTCATTATGGAGAAGGAAAGAGAGGCTGAGTAAGAAATAATTTTCCTGGGGTGATACCACCAGTCCCTGCAGAGCTGGCTCAAAGGCAGGCATCAGAGTTGGCATCCTCAAGCTAGGACAGGAATATTCACCACAAGCAACCTTTGTGCCGGGCCCCGCGCATGGCAGTCAGGTGTCCAGTGAGGGCACCCACTGCATGAATACAGAAGGGAAGTGGTCCCGAGCCTGCCCTCGTTAACCGGAGCATAGGAGACACAGAAGACTTTCATTCTAGTGGGCTTGACTCTCAATAGTTTCCTTATTATGTTGACTTTTTAATAGCTTATTATTAGGTAGGGGCTTTCCCGGAGGCTCAGTGGTAAAGGATGCACCTGCAGTGCAGGAGACACTGGAGACTCAGGTTTGATCCCTGGCTCTGGAAGATGCCCTGGAGGAGGGCATGGCAACCCACTCCAGTGTTCTTGCCTGGTGGGCAATAGTCCACGCGGTCACAAAGAGTCAGACACAACTGAGCACACACCTCAGAGCATTAGGTAGACATGAATTAGAAAACTGAGATTATTTACAAGTGTGAAGTATAAAACATTTTGTAAATGTTATTTTATTTGTAATTGGATGAGGGTATAATGAACATGACATTCATTATGTTGTAGGATTTGGAGTATAAAATTGACTTAGGAATTGTCCTGTGAAATAGCCACAAACATCCAGTAACACCCCCCATTTAACCTCAAATCAAATTAAATAAATGACTAGACTTAAGGGGAAAAACTGCAAGTGTATTTCTGGTGGTAAAACCATTCCCAGTGACAATTAATTTATTGTCTAGTTAATAAGAGTTCCCTTGTCCCTTAGCACATTAATACTTGCTCCCAATTACTATTTAATATTTTTCATTTTGTATTCCTTTTGCAAACTGAGCTATCATTTGATGAATGGCTAGATTCTGCTGCCCAACTTTTGGACTATTTCCAGCATAAAATTACAATCCCAGATAATCATGCCACAAAGATCTGGGTCTCATTAGAAGGGAGAAAAGCTGGGAAACGGCCCAGTCTGACCTCCCCCAAACCAAACAGCCATGGCTTTTTCTAGTTGTTCTACAAATGATTCAAATTTTTTAGTAATTCTAAAAACTGATGTGTTTTTTCCATGAAAGGAAGTGTTACCACATTTTCCAAAGGAGGAGGATCTATATCCTTGCTCTTTCATCCTCTCATTCCCACCCCCTCACCCTTGCCACCACCCACACAACATCTGTAGTTCCTAAACTAAAAGCACAAATTATTATGAAAGTTAATTGAGCTTACAAAGAAATGTTTGTGTAGGAAACTTTCTCGGCTTCAAGGAGAGGTCTGGTTTGAGTGGCCATTCACCAGGGTAGAAATCAGCTCTGAAGGCATTCTTGCAGCCCCACAGGAGCAGCCCCTTCTGCTACCACCACCCCCGCCTGCAGATTTGACCATGTGCCAGAATAAACAGTTCAATGATGAGTTCAGTTAAAACATAAAGTACACACTTACAGTTTTTCACTTCTCTGGTTACTGGCCTCAATAACCAGATAGTCAGCAAAAAAAAAAAAAAAAAAGGAGGTTACAGATTACCAACTAATTACGTCCACTGCTGGACGTAATTAGGTAGGAGGGCTTGGGTAGGCCCAAGCCCTCCAGCCATTTGAAAGGCCCTTGGACATAATCCTCACTCGGCACTGGCCTTACAGGGACCTGCAGGCCCCAGGCTGCCAAGAATGACTTTATCTCCTCAACATGTTCTGTCAGATTGAATGGCACAGCCTGAGAATCCCAGACTGGCTAAGAACAAATGAAAAGGTTTGCCATCTCTTGGAGTACATTGTTGAGCCTGGATTTGTTACTTAGACATATTGTGGGGCGGAGAAGGCAATGGCACCCCACTCCTATACTCTTGCCTGGAGAATCCCATGGACGGAGGAGCCTGGTAGGCTGCAGCGACTTCACTTTCATTTTTCACTTGCATGCACTGGAGAAGGAATTGTCAACCCACTCCAGCGTTCTTGCCTGGAGAATCCCAGGTACAGGCCAACCTGGTGGGCTGCCGTCTATGGGGTTGCACAGAGTTGGACACGACTGAAGCGACTTAGCAGGAGCAGCAACAGCATATTGTGGGGATCGGCAGATTTCCCTTGAGATGGTTTTTAAACCCAGGGACTTGGCTCCAGCCCCAACACTTCGCTCCTCTCCATTAACTACCAGGAGTCTCTTAGACATATGATCACAAGCAAATAGATGGAGGGCATATTGTTGAAGCCTTGTAACTTCACTTACATCACCTGCCCTTTGAAGACACTAACCAGGATCAAAGGCAGACTTTTTTGCTCCTAGAGATGAGTCTCTGATTGTCCCCAAGAGGAAAGAAATTCAAATAGTTTGCTACTAAGTGATAAGAAGGTTGATTCCCTGGTGGCTCAGACAGTATGTCTGCCCGCAATGTGGGAGACCCTGGTTCGATCCCTGGGTCAGGAAGATCCCCTGGAGAAGGAAATGGCAACCCACTCCAGTACTCTTGCCTAGAAAATTCCATGGATGGAGGAGCCTGGTGGGCTACAGTCCATGGGGTCGCAAAGAGTCGGACACGACTGAGCGACTTCACTTTAAGTGATAAGAAAGGGGCCTCCCTGGTGGCTCAGATGGTAAAGAATCTGCCTGCAATGCAGGAGAGCCAGATTTGATCCCTGGGTTGGGAAGATCCCCTGGAGAAGGGAATGGCTACCCACTCCAGTATTCTTGCCTGAAGAATTCCATGGAAGAGGAATCTGGCAGGCTACCTTCCATGGGGACACAAAGAGTCAGACACGACTGAGTGACTGACACACACACAAGAGATAAGGGAACCCAGCTCGGGATTCTTCGGCCTAGAATGATTGTCATGGTGGAGCAGTTTCACGTTGGTCATTGCACTTAAAGGAAGGTTGTCTAAGAACGCTTGGCAAGGAAGAGAATTACATAATGTCTTCTTTGAGCAGGAGAAAAGCATAAGAGAGAAGTTAAAGGTAGGAATTTTTTCAAAAGAAGATAAAGAGTATGTCTTGTGAATCCCATCTGCGTTATTTTTAAGTAGTCCCTTGGATAATAGTTAATAATCCAGCAAGGAAAGCAAAGGTAAGTTTTCTTGTCTGTTACTTAATAGACCATGTTTTTGGAAGAATCAGTCTGGTTAAATCCCAGATACATACAATCAGAAAACGGGCTTTCAACAACAGAATTTTGTGTCTGCAGTCTGTAGCAAATCCAATTCTATTAGGCCAGGAGGGTGTAATAGAAGCTAAAACCTAAGAGAGACCCAAGCAAGGAAAAATACTTCCTCATCCAAGCCTGAGAGGAATTTACCATCAGCCCTACTATTAATAGAAGCAATGGAGATTCCATTTTCATTGCTCATCTGCCACTTTAGTTATTAAATTTACAAAAGAAGTGAATCAAGTCTGCTGAAAACATATATGATGTTAACATAGAGGTTTTAGTAATTCAGCAGTATTTACTCATCTCATATTGCTTGCTGGATTTCTCAGTGTAATAAGCTAAAGGGAAGCCAAAGGAAACGGAATGTTTGCTGTTGTTCTCAGGTGACATGTTATTCTTTAAAGAGACAGAATGTGCTGTGAAACAACAGAATGCTTTCACCACAAGTGAAAATGATGAGTGTACCACCACAGGGCTGAGGAGCCAGGAGGAGGAGCTGATGGGGGGGCCTCTCTGGAGGACAGCCTGTGAAAGAGGACCACACACGCGGAATTCCCAAGAGCGCTAGGGAGGCAGGATCCAGGCATCTGAAAGCAAGGGGCTAAAAACAGCAGTGAGAGACTCATTGTCTTCGCATATCTGCACGCCCAGAGGTAGAGAAGAAATGAGCTGCATCTGTGTTAAGTCAGAGGCCATTATCAGGGGTCTAGCTTCAGGGAAGAGAAGGAATAAGTGTGAGATAGAGTCGTAGATGGAGAATCGCATTGCTTTACCGACTCAGAGCAGGATTAACATTCTTAGTCACTGGGAAAGATAAGCAGAACTTGATTTTGTGTTCGTCATGAATACGGAAAGCCAGGATTCCTGGACATGGATTTGGCTGTCCAGTTCTAAGGATAAATGTTGCTTCACACAGAACCATAACCCCACGTGTGCTTGCTAAGCCACGTCCAACTCTTTGTGACCCTGTTGACCAGAGCCCACCAGGCTCCTCTTCCATGGCATTCACCAGGCAAGAATACTGGAGTGGGGTGCCATCCCCCTCCTCCAGGGGTCTTCCAGACCTAGGGATCAAACCCTCGTCGCTCACATCTCCTGCACTGGCTGGCGGGTCCTTTACCGCTCGTGCCACCTGGGAAGCTTGTAACCCCCACATACACATATAAATAACAGCTTGAAGCCCTTCACTTCCTTGTTAGTTCTTAGTACCTTATATCGCCAAACCCTCTGTTTAGCCGATGATGAATTAGGAAGAATTTAACCCTAAGAAAACCCTCTGGGGGGCTTCCCAGGTGACACTAGCAGTAAAGAACCCACCCACCAATGCAAGAGACAGGGGTTCGATCCCTGAGTCAGAAAGATTCCTTGGAGTAGGAAATGACAACCACTCCAGCATTCTTGCCTGGAAAATTCCATGGATGGAGGAACCTGACAGGCTACATTCCTTGGGGCTGCAGAGTCGGAGACCGACTGAGCACGCACACACACACACACACACACCCTCTTGGAGTTTGACCTTAGGAGTGAAATGACCCACTTGAACCAGGTGTACCTTCTAGAAAGTCCAGGATAAAGGGAATTCTAATTGTGTGCTTCCCCTCCTCCTGTCGGCCTTTCCCTAAATCAGAAATTGGCAAAGTACGATCCAGTGCCCAAATCCCACTGCTGCCTGTTTCACAAATCAAGTTGCATTGACACACGGTGGCACGTGGCCATCGTTACTTGTGTCTGGCGCTGTCTTTGGCCCACAGCAGGATCAAGGATTAGGACACAGACCATATCATCTGCAGACCCGAAAATATTTACTCTGGCTCTTTTCAGAAGTTTTCCAGTCCCTGCTCTGGAACAGCATACAGGGTGCTTCAGACTGTATTTTCTGGACTCAGACCCGTGTCAGTGAGAGACAGCTCTGGTGGGCATCACCCATTCACACCTTTTCCAGGCACATGGTCCATCTAATAGCAGATGGTTCTGTAGGAGAACCATGACCTTGAATTGCTGGCTCCTCAATGGAGAGCTTTCACATTCTAGAAACAGTAGTATCTGAGCCCAATCAAGAGTCTTCTGCAGCAGAAAGTTGGCTCGAGCTTCTCCGGAGTCAACTTAGAAGTTGTTAGTGATTTCTGAGTCAGTCTTTCCTCATCACTGAGCCCAGGAGTTGGGATGGGCTTTGGGTCACATTGTAAACCAAGGAAAGAGGCCATATGCCTCCCTCACTGAAATGCAACTTAAAAGGAATGTTTAAAGTAAGTAGGAGTAAGTGGAAAAATTGTTCATTTTAAAACAAGCATTAAATAGAAATATGTAAATACACACAGCACACAAATCCCAACTGCAAAGGGTCAGATGAAGCTTTTTGCTAAATGAAAAATAACAAAGGTAGGGAATGTTGTGAATACAAAGCTAGGAGCTCTTCTAAGGGAATTCTTCTAAAAGACACAACAGAAGTGTGGCTTCTTCAGGCTGAAGTGCCCAACACAGCTGCCCTGACCAGATACGGGTCCAGATGTGCCCCCGTTCAGGCCGTGGGCTCTGAGTGAGCTCTGGTCAGTGCGCACTCTTCCTCCCTCAGCAGCAGGAGCCACAGCTGTCCGCCAGGCCACACATAACAGTGTGAGCAGAAGGCAGAGGGTCAGCCTCTGGGAGAGCTTAGAAGGAAGGAAGCAATTCATTCTACTTGGACCCAGTCCAAATTTAACTCAGATTCAAGTTATAGTAATATTTATTAAGTCTACTGTGTGTCAGATGCTTTTGAGCACGGATTCTCCTGTTTCCCTGAACCTTCCCAAGAGTCCCTGTTTTATAGGTGAAGAAAAAGAGCCTCAGTGTGATAGAAATATGGTCGCAGTAGTGTTGGGACCAGAGTTCTTACTCAGTCCTTGTGGCTGTAAGGCCGTTGGTCATTGACAGGTCATTGTAAAAGTTGGATGCTGTTGTTCTATAGTCAGAATGGCTAGGGGGTTAGCTTGCCCCTTTTCTGACTTTTCAAATCCTTTATGACATGACTATGACAGATTGGTTCAAATAGTTGTGCTGAGGACCTGACATGTTTTGGTAACTTTTTGAAAAGCAAGCAACTCACTGGTGAAATCAAGCCCCTTATCTTTTTAGGGAGATTACTTTTCTCCTTTTACTTTCAGGAAGATTACTTTTCTCCTCCTGAGAACAATTGTTTCTCTTTTGTTCCCAGGAGCAAAAGGGATCCAATGATGCCCCCACAGAAAGCAATTCCAGCCTGAAGCAGCATACTGCAAGCTCAGACTTGAAAAATGGCTGAGAAATCTCTACCCTGTTAGCTTTATCACGCCTGCACCCTCCTCCCCCAAATCCATCCTTCCCAAGCAGTCCCAGTAGACCAGCTTCCTTCTGTCTCCTAACATCATTGCTCCCTTTCTTCTGCTCCTTTTTCCTGTAGGTTCCCTTGTAGGAGAGTCACAGGTCCTCTGTGACCTCCTGCACGTCTCACAGCAAAGGCTGGGCAGAACACCACGGGGCACGCGAGGAGCTAGTCCTGGCCTTACCGTGGCTGGCACCAGTGGGGAAGCACAGGGAAGGGTTCTGGGAACATCCTTGTTTTCAGAAGAAACCTTTGGTGTCATGGCCTCTCCTGGTGTCTTAGTGATCACTCCCTTGTTTAGCTGTGTGTTGTCATTACTCTGGGTTCTTTTTTGGGGGGTAGGTGGCTATTTGTGTGTTCGATTTTTCTTATGCTCACGAGTAAACCAAGTTAAATGGGTATCTGTTTAGAGACGTGGCCTTGAAACAATTGTGCATTAGTGACTTATTTTTAAAAACAAAAACAGTAATGATAGGACAAAACATTTAAAAGCACATTCAGATTGTCTTGGGGTTGGCGTAGACACACATTGCCACATGGAGCCCACAGTTTTTCCACAGAGAAACACTTGCAAGAAAGATCCTTACCCTCCATTCTGGTTTAGACATCTTTTATTTCCTTGTAAATTACGTATCTTTTCCAGAATTTTTTTTCAGTAAGAATGCATGGAGAGTGATTCTTAGAGATAACTATAGAGAACCCAGGAAGGATCACTCATGTGTATCTCCAGATGACCCAGAGGAGGGCAATGCAGGGGAGAAAGAGAAATGAAATAAATCTTATTTTCTTAGTGTGGCAAATTGTGGGACTGGGTATAGTGGAGTCACCGAGCCCAGCACCTGGCACTTTTAGGCAGCCTCCTCTTTGCTGGGAACATCGGGTGACTTCTTTGCTTTACTGTGAGGAACATCTCCTCTTGCAGGCCTGGGTCCTTCAGTGGCTCTGTTGCATGGCTGGGGGAAGTCCTGTGATTATTTCGTGAGTAAAGTCATCTCCCCAAAGGGCTGGTATGTCTCTTCAGGGCAGTGAGCACTTCTGATTCATTCTTGACAACTGTTGTTGAGTCATTTTATTAAGTATGTTTTAGTTGAAGCAGTGAGTGAACAGAAGAGCAACCAGCCCTTGTGGCCCCGGTGCAGACCACAGAGCAAGAGGGAGCAAACCTTTGCTCAGTGGCCAGCGACGCCTACAGCAGTGGCTCCCCAGGCCGGGGTGCTCTTCGGCCGGGCTGGTGTTTGGGTGAGCTCCAGAGGAACAGCACCCACTATGGGGAGCACCCCCCAGCCTTCCTCGTTAGGGGGAGTCACAGAGGCCTGGGCAGGATAGAAAGCCACTGCCTCTGCTCACCAGGCCTCTACTCAAGAGAGTCCGCGGAGTCAGAGGTGAAAGGTGCAGGGAGACAGAGGCAGTCTTAAGTCGGACTCCGAACTGTCAAGTTTTGAACCGGTTTCGAGTAGTGGTCTTTGACACCCACCCCATTAGGATATTCCCTTTCCCACTTCCCAGGCTTACCTCTGTGATGACCATCTGCCCCCCACGCCCTGCCCCCATCCTGCCCTGCTCTTTCAAGTCTCCTGCGTTTAGGCAGGCAGCCCGTCCCATTTCAGCGGGCCTCTGTGGCGAGAGGGAGTGACAGCCTTTCCTCATTCAGGTGATAGGCAGGTCTCAGCTGGCACATTCTTGAGGAAGAGCTTTGAAAATTGCCGCTGCAACTGTGCCCTGGCCCTCACTGCTCGGGTTGAAGGACTCACCTGGAAACACAGCAGGACTCTGAAGAAGTAGGTCAGAAGCATGAACATCGAAGCGGTGGTGAAGCATCCAGGTGATGGCTTGGCCAGCAAACCTCTGGAAGCCCAGTGGCGTTACTCACTTGAGGGGCATGCCTGTGTGTGGAGAGAGACCTGAGCATGAGAAAGCAGTAGTCCCCAGCTAGGGGATTAGAAAAACAGAACCCAGCCGGGAGGAGGCGCTGACTCATGGTATCTCTAGAAAGTAAAGACCAGACACACTAAATTCTCTCTTGTTTATATTTTCACATGGAGAGATTTTAAGCCAATCCCAATCTTCTGTCCTTTCCTCAGTGTACCCTGCTCAGCATTCAGTATTCACTCAAGGAGCACTCCAATCACACGTGATCTCATTCTGTGCTACCTAATATAGATTCTGCTGTATAATCTGATAATGTCATTCATCTGTCCATGGATTTTCATTCAATATATGTCCATCTATTTAAATAAAGAGGACCAGACACAAATTGTGTTGCCAAATACTCAAAAAAGATTTATTGGGCTGAATGAATACAAAATTAATGGGTATAGCTTTCTGAAATCTCTTCTGGTCCAGGTTCACTTTTTTTTTAATTAATTTTTATTTTTTAGTTTGTTTTGCTTTACAATACCGTATTCGTTTTGTGATCCATTGACATGAATTAGCCACGAGTGTACATGAACTCCCAATCC
>SJXQ01010177.1:756247-797118 GCA_006408695.1 Aepyceros melampus | reverse complement strand
CCTCCCACCCCACACCATCTCTGGATTTTTGATCATCCCAAATAGGTAAAATTCATTTCTTATTTACCAGCCATTCAATTACCTATAAAAATGGAATGGACAACCAGCTCCATGATTCAAAATTTTTCATTTCCATTGTCAGAACTATTCTCTGGACAGCATCCAATAAAAGTGAATAGTAATGTCTTTAATTTTAGAATTTTAAAGCATCCTCAATTTTGACACAAGACAGCAGTTTTGTTGACTGCATTTAAAAAAGAAATCCACCCCGCCGCCCTAAGAGGTGGGGGTAGTTTGCTGGTACCCTTGAAGACACATAAGCAGAAATAGATTGCAGGGGTTTGCCTGCTCTGAATACTGTAGCAAAGCCTCAATGTCAGACATGATTTGTGTTTAGAGAAATGTGTGATTTATGAAGCACTTTTATGTCCACAATCTCATTACTGCTCACAACTACCCTGTCAAAGGCATCAAGCTGGTCCTATTGAGACCCAGAGAGTTGAGAGAACTGGCTGGAGATCATCCCATAATGATACCTCACAGTCTTCACACTGATTTGAAGATGTCTGATGCTGTCACTGGAAACCTTCCACCACCCATCCCAGAGCTGGTCTTCCCAGGATTCATACACCTCAGTTAGCTCCCAAGAAAGTGGACACAATATGCACAGGTCTCTTAACTCGTAGTTTATTTTTTAAAAGTCATAAACTTGGTTTGGGCTTACTTTAATGGCTAAGAGGAAAATTATAGGGAAGGAAATCAACCAGGTACTCTGTGTCTCAACTCTAAAACAAAATAGGTGTTGTTTTAAAGTCTTCCAGTAGGCAAAAGTTAGTCCAGTAGGCATATTATAACGCACATTGCAAATTACCAAATATTTAAGAGGACTTTTTGAGTGTTATATGTGCATTTCCAAGTTGCAATGTACATTGAAATTCAGTTTGACAACAGTCTTTGGATGCCTACAGGATGAGGACTATGTATTAGGTATGAAATTAAATATGATCAAATGAGAAACTGTTATAAAATATAAAGTTTGAAAAATAAAGAAAAATCTTTTCAAAATTATAATGAAACTTTTCCCATTCCACAAAACTTTTTATTAAAGCCACAATGAAAATTTAAATACTATTTTGTACTTTTAAAAAATCATATTTGTGTTTATTTTTATTATATATTTTCCCAATTTTTTCATTATAACTTAACTGTAGGTCAACATTCCTACAAACTTATATGGATTAAATAAATTTCACAGGCTAGTCTGATGCTGGAGAAGGCAATGGCACCCCACTGCAGTACTCTTGCCTGGAAAATCTCATAGACGGAGGAGCCTGGTAGGCTGCAGTCCATGGGGTTGCTAGGAGTCGGACACGACTGAGCGACTTCACTTTCACTTTTCACTTTCATGCATTGGAGAAGGAAATGGCAAACCCACTTGAGTATTCTTACCTGGAGAATCCCAGGGATGGGGGAGCCTGGTGGGCTGCCATCTATGGGGTTGCACAGAGTCAGACACGACTGAAGCGACTTGGCAGCAGCAGTAGCAGTCTGATGCTATAATCACAATTCATGACATTTTTCTATGGGATAAATTTACTCTCCCTGACATTAATGTAAAAAATGTATTGATAGATCAGGAAGAAAATGGAACTTAGAATTCCATCATTATTTGAAGAGACACCAAATCTGTGCAATGCATGGCTTTTCCCAAGGGCTACCATATGCAACTGTTCTGAATACCAATGAAGTGCACAACCTGTAGCTTCCCTACCCTTCTAACAGTTTCTATATCTAGTATTTCATCTGGTTACTTCTAATTTTTAAAGCACTTCCACAAAGCCATTCAATTAATAATATGCAAAACTTTGAGGAACATTTCTCCATTTTTATGAAATGTATTTTATTAAAAGTGTCATTCTTTTGGCCTTGTTCAACACAGATTTTTGTAAATTATCTCCTCAGTAATATATTATTATAAAGTAATATATGGTCACTGTAGAAAATTTGAAAAATGCGGAAACTCTAAGGAGGAAATAAGAAAAGCCCCCAAACCCAGTATTCATAAAAGATTATTGTTAACAACTTTTTCTTCCAATAACATTTCTGTGCATTTTTTTTCAGATGTATAAACTTACACATTTTGAAATTGCCACCATAACACAATTTGAGTAAGGCAAAAGAAATGATTAGGCCTGATACCATAAAACTGCTAGCAAGCTCTCTTAGTATCTTTTTATTTATTTTTCAATCCATTATGTAAATATCTTATTTCAGATTTCCTTAAACCTTTTTAGGATGAAAGTGGGCAAAATTTTCCTTTGGCTTTTAAAGCAGATGTTCAAGCTGGTTTTAGAAAAGGCAGAGGAACCAGAGATCAAATTGCCAACATCCGCTGGATCATCAAAAAAGCAAGAGAGTTCCAGAAAAACATCTGCTTTATTGATTATGCCAAAGCCTTTGACTGTGTGGATCTCAATAAACTGTGGAAAATTCTGAAAGAGATGGGAATACCAGACCACCTGACGTGCCTCTTGAGAAACCTATATGCATGTCAGGAAGCAACAGTTAGAACTGGACATGGAACAACAGACTGGTTCCAAATAGGAAAAGGAGTATGTCAAGGCTGTATATTGTCACCCTGCTTATTTAACTTATATGCAGAGTACATCATGAGAAACGCTGGGCTGGATGAAGCACAAGCTGGAATCAAGATTGCTAGGAGAAATATCAATAACGTCAGATATGCAGATGACACCACCCTTATGGCAAAAAGTGAAGAGGAAATAAAAAGCCTCTTGATGAAAGTGAAAGAGGAGAGTGAAAAACTTGGCTTAAAGCTCAACATTCAGAAAACAAAGATCATGGCATCTGGTCCCATCACTTCATGGGAAATAGATGGGGAAACAGTGGAAACAGTGTCAGACTTTATTTTTTGGGGCTCCAAAATCACTGCAGATGGTGACTGCAGCCATGAAATTAAAAGACGCTTACTACTTGGAAGGCAAGTTATGACCAACCTAGATAGCATATTCAAAAGCAGAGACGTTACTTTGCTGACTAAGGCCCTCTAGTCAAGGCTATGGTTTTTCCTGTGGTCATGTATGGATGTGAGAGTTGGACTGTGAAGAAGGCTGAGCACCGAAGAATTGATGCTTTTGAACTGTGGTGTTGGAGAAGACTCTTGAGAGTCCCTTGGACTGCAAGGAGATCCAACCAGTCCATTCTGAAGGAGATCAGCCCTGGGATTTCTTTGGAAGGAGTGATGTTAAAGCTGAAACTCCAGTACTTTGGCCACCTCATGCGAAGAGCTGGCTCTTTGGAAAAGACTGTGATGCTGGGAGGGATTGGGGGCAGGAGGAGAAGGGGATGACCAAGGATGAGATGGCTGGATGACATCACTGACTCAATGGATGTGAGTCTGAGTGAACTCCGGGAGTTGGTGATGGACAGGGAGGCCTGGCGTCCTGCGATTCATGGGGTGGCAAAGAGTCAGACATGACTGAGCGACTGAACTGAACTGAATATGTTAAGTAGCCTAGACTGATTTTACAGTACCAACTAGAAAGTTGTGAGAACTGACACTCTCCTGAGACATCCTGCCTGCTTCTCTACCACCAGATGCATGGAAACAAGAAAGGCTGAGATCCATGTCAAGTCATCCACAGCTCGGTCACATGACCACTATTGGGCCCATTGCTTTCACATCTAAAATGTAAACACAGCATGTATATTCACATCCCAGCAGTCAGTCCAGGGAGATATATGTGTATTCCACCTCTCCCCACTCTTTGTATTTGCATAATAAATAATTTTAAGTAGTGATGAATGCTAAGAGAAGAGAAATCAGAAAAATGTGATAGAATGCAATGGGGGAGACTTAAGCTGACCTGGTCCCAGAACAGGCTTTTCTGAAGGGATGTCATGTCCACCGAGGTAGTATCTCAGTGACAAAAGGGACACAAAAATGCAAAGACCTGGGGAGAAAGGGAAGACTGTTCCAAGCAGATGAAAGAGCCCTGTAAGGGGCAGGAACCTGCTGGCTGGAAGGAACAGAGGCTCGGCTGCACCAAAGGGCAGGGGAGGGAGCCGAGAGAGACCGTGGGAGGGGCACGGGCAGGCGCCCATCCTCTGCTCTGTTGCCCTGGGAAACCCAGAGGGTTCAAACCCAGAGCACTGTGATGTGACTTCTGCTTCGAAATGAGGTGCTCTGTGGAAAATAAGGCAATAATAAAAACAGTTTTGGAGGCCACAGGGAGAGATTTGCAAGTGCCCAGGGACCTTGGCTGCCGTTAAAGCATAGAGAAAGCAAATTAAAACAATTAGGCAATTCCAAAAGTATCTATGTGGATTTGGGGAAATCTGAAGAAACCTGTTTTAGTGTTATGTCTTAGCCTTACAGATTTGTCTGGCCTTGTGGGCAAAGAGAGAGGTACACCCCCACAATGACACAAGAAAGTCATAGGCTCTCCCTGTCAAATCAGG
Source organism: Aepyceros melampus (assembly GCA_006408695.1). Classification (NCBI taxonomy): domain Eukaryota; kingdom Metazoa; phylum Chordata; class Mammalia; order Artiodactyla; family Bovidae; genus Aepyceros; species Aepyceros melampus. The sequence goes on along the minus strand of SJXQ01010177.1, from coordinate 792,636 downwards.
CATGTCTCAGGACTTAAAGGTGGCAGACTGTTTTATTTTCAATTCAAATAAATTGAGGGGTGGGGTTGGCTCTTCAAAAAGAGAACAGCCTGACTCTGGACACCACATGAACCCTGGTACCAAGGGTGCCATGTGATTCCATGACCAGAAGTCCCCAGACAGGCAGAACTGTCCTAACTGGAAACACATCTGCAGTTTGTGGTGTCTGGGGCAGGGGCTGAGCAGGGCCATGAGGGAGCTCCCAGGGTGACCGTGATGTTCTGCGCGTGACAGGAGTATAGGTTACACAGCTGCATGCGTTTGTTGAAACTCATCAGTGCTACACTTATTACTGATTATCTCACAGTTTGTGATGTTACCTCAATAACCACTGTCAGTAATCTTGAACTGTAACCAGTGGCATGTCAGAATGAAGGGTACTGCTATCTGTGCCTTACTTTATAATGCATAGAAAAAATTAGATGAGTAGGTATGTGTTAAAGTGAACATAATAAAATGCTGCTTTAAGCATGTTCACAGTACAATTCTTTTAGGTTTTTGTCCATTTATGAATCATCATAATAAATTGTGAAGATGAAAAGCTGAGTGCTTTGAAGGCCCCCTTCTTGTTTCAGTAGAATTTGTCTTCGATTTGCAGGAGGGAAATCAAATCTCCATCATGTTGTATGGAGCTTGAGCCTATTGTAATACTGAATTCTCTCTGAATAAATTGCTTAAAAATCTAATCCTAAATGCATATTTCAATGAAATTCTTAAAGTACAATATATTATTTTTTCTTTCTTCTTCCCATTGGATAAATATTCTTCTGACAGAGTAACTCTATGTAACAACCAAATTTGGCCAGTTCACACAGTATTACAGGACAAGGATGCATCCAGGGAAGTCTCAGCGTCTGTCCGGGCACACCTTATGTCAAAGCAGCTGTCACAGTTCCCCAGTAGTTGGCTGTAAGAAAAGAACCCTGAAGCTTTTGTGTGCATTTACTTCTCAGAACAGCTCTGGGAGGCCAGAATGGATTTTACCAAGTCTGTATTTGAGAAAACCGTGCTGCGGAGCTCCGGAAAGTTCTTCAGTCTGCACACAGGGAAAGTGCTGACCGGGAGCTTTCTCCTGGCTGAGCTTGGAGCCTTTCCTCTCCCAGCTTTGCCTTAAGTCTGCCTCGCTAGTTAGTGATTTTTATTTTTCAGTATTACTGATTTAATGGTCTCATATTTAAATGTTCTATATTACATAACATGAGATATTTGGTATACAGGTGGAGCCAAGATTATACTTGTTCAGTCAAGAAACCTAGGCCAAGCCACTTGCATCCTCACCCCAGACCTGCTGTCTCCCTTTTTGTGTGTGGCAGAGAAGCCTCAGAATAAGCAGCCTTGTCATGTTTTCTGTTGATACTTTAGTCATTACCCAGGAATAGGACTCAAAATGGATTTGCCTTCAGCTCAGTCCAATAGTGTGTTGGCTGCTTTTTCTTAAAAATAAACATGTTGGGCAACTGGGCAATTTTTTGCCATTATTAAAAAATATGTCAACATTTTGCATGAAAATTTAGGTCTGTTTCCTCAGAATAGGTTTTCCAAAGTGGAATCATCATGACATAGACTTTAAGCATATTTATTTGTATGCACAGTTTGTCCAGTTGTTTCCAAATGTTTTACAAATTAATGTTCATATCAATAATGTGTAATGGTGCTATTGTCTTCCAAATATAGCATCTTTTTTAAAATATGAAAGTAATTTATAGTAACTGTAAATAGTAAAGAGTCATGGTAGGTATTCATCAAATAGGTCCTTTCAGTGCTTATTTAGCACTTTTTGAAAGAATAAATAAAAACACAAATGTAGTCCTTTTGCAATTATTTTCTTCTTTAACAGGGCAAACTTACCTGACATGTTTTCCTTTTTAACTGATGAAAGTCATTTTCACATAATTTAATAATAAAAATAGTTCAGCCAAGAGAAATTTACAAACGGATATCTTTGAGCATTTAAAATGAAAACATTTGTGATTGCTTTCATCTTTCTGTGTACAGAAGAAATCCTTCAGAAACATGCTCCAACACCCAGTTCTAGTCAACACTGGTCACCTGGCTGGCATGAAGGGCATGACCAATACTTGGGGCTTCCTAGCCTGGAGCTGACCAGTTAAGCTGAAATTTAGGGACCATAGTTCATCAGCTTCCAAGGTGTGCCAACAGAAAGGTCAGAAAGATCACCTCTTATTGTCAAAGTCCTGCACTTCCACTGATGCTGGCATCTTTCAGGACCTTAGAATTGGGAAATCTGTCTGGCCTCATCTGTATGCACTGCAGCCAACTGTGTACAGTGGTTCCAACTCGAGGTTGCAATCAGAGCAGCCCACACTCCCAAGTGAAGGCAGCCAGAGATGCTGGGTCCATCCTTTGTTATGGTTGAACGAGTAAGGAAATCACTGTGCCCTGGAGCCAGTGCAGGGAGAGGGCTCTGTCTTGTAAGTATTCTCTCTACCACCAAATTTGAAAGAGACCACAGAAGGGGAGAAGAGGGAAATCCCCACAGAGTCAAAGAGGAAGTGCAGGTTGCTTCATATTTAATGGTGGTGTAAACGCTTCACATTCATTATGTGGTGTCTGAACATGTGCTCAGGGCCTTGGCACCAAAATGCAAGAGCAGACAGTCAAATGATGCTTTGAGAAAACTGCCGTGGGGAGGGAGCAAAGAACCTATCAAATAGAAATGCAGATTTGGGAAGAGTTCCTCAGGAAGTCCCCACATATAAACTCTGGTGTTGGTTTTGTGCTCAACTACCTGGTTGCAGATTGCAGCTCTGCCTGGTCAGGTCTGAATCAAACCTCCAAAGCCAGAGGCCATATTTCCTCACTTATGATAATTTTGGCTCAAAGTACAGTCGCTAACCAGCTCTCTGCTTCAAAAGTTCCAAACCTCTTTGTTTTCTTATGCTTGCCTATTCATGTTGTTCAAAGAGCTAATTTATAAACATGGCTTCATTATAATCCTCTCCTTTGCTTTTAAATATAGACTACCAAATGTATTTTCATAGTCTGACTTCATCCCCTAATTTAAAATGTTTTCTTATATTAAGTTTGACAGCTGAAAACATCAGGGCGTTAAGTGTGCCGAGGCCACATCCCAGCAACTGATGCCAAACCCTGGCACCTCTACCAGGGTGGCAGGCTCCTTAGAGTGTGGCAGACACAAAGACATGCTGGTTTCTTAGTAACCAAGTGTGTTTTCATGTTACTTTCTAAATTTTATATAATATTTGATTTTATTCTTCAGTGCATCAGTTTAGAATATTTTTTGTCTCCAATCAATGGTTTTTAATTTACACTCTTGTCATTGAGTTTAGATTGTACAAAGTTGTGGTAGGAAACTGTTTGTAAATAGTCTTTCAACACATAATAATGTGACATGTTATCTTTTTGCAGAGTAAAAGTTAATTATATATTTATTAACATTATAAATATATAATTATTGTCTATTTTTTCATGCATTTTACTAAAACTCTTATAGACTGTTTGGTCTTAAAGATTTCCATAGGGTTTCATCTGAAAAATTCTCCTTGAATTTTTGGTATTTTTAAACAGTTGCATGCATTATAGAGATTAACTAGTCCTTAGTTTGGACTGTATTTTGTATAAACTTTCAAACATTGTTGATCACATTTGTCCTGAGTGGCCTTCGATCAGAATTCTATCCTAAGTCACTGAAGCATGCAGTTAGTTGAAGATTGTGAGGATTGTTTATTTTAGTTTTTCTACTTTATTTCACATGATACCTTTTTTCCCTTGTTTCCAGTTTGCCAAGGGACAAGTAACAAGCTCACCCAGTTGGGCACTTTTGAAGACCACTTTCTGAGCCTACAGAGGATGTTCAACAACTGTGAGGTGGTCCTTGGGAATTTGGAAATTACCTATATGCAGAGTAGTTACAACCTTTCTTTTCTCAAGGTTAGTTCAATGAATTTGATCCTTTTTTTTAATGTTTTATTTTTATTTTTTAATTTAAATTTATTTATTTTAATTGGAAGCTAATTACTTTACAATATTGTATTGGTTCTGCCACACATCAACATGAATCCGCCACAGGTGTACATGTGTTCCCCATCCTGAACCCTCCTCCCGCCTCCCTCCGTCTACCATCCCTCCGGGTCATCCCAGTGCACCAGCCCCAAGAATCCTGTATCAAACCTGGACTGGCAATTCGTTTCTTATATGATATTATACATGTTTCCATGCCATTCCCCCAAGTCATCCCACTCCCACAGAGTCCAAAAGACTGTTCTATACGTCTGTGTCTCTTTTGCTGTCTCGCATACAGGGTTATCATTACCATCTTTCTAACTTCCATATATATACCTTAGTATACTGTATTGGTTGGAGAAGGAAATGGCAACCCACTCCAGTGTTCTTGCCTGGAGAATCCCAGGGACGGGGGAGCCTGGTGGGCTGCCGTCTGTGGGGTCACACAGAGTCAGACACGACTAAAGTGACTTAGCAGCAGCAGCAGCATACTGTATTGGTGTTCCTTACCCAAATACAGTAGAAGTAAATATAAGTAAATAAGGCCTTGGCAGAATTTAATTGGCAGTGTATTTACTTTTGCTATAGCAATTACAATCCATAAGGAAATTACACAGGCAAGTTTTATGGAAAGGTCACTTTACCAGATGGTGTCAAGTTATAGCTATTAAAGAATAGCAAAGAGAAATAGACAGCCTGGCATTTTGCTATCATTGTGGACACTAATCTTTTAACCAGCACTGCAGCCATGGTATCCTGCTAAACTGGCTGTGTTTGAAAAAAAAGAAAGAAGACCTGCTTTGTAGCCCTTGCCTGTTTTCTTGGTATGAATGCTCCCATCATGGTTGATTTCTGGCTACCAAGAGTTTAAAAACTAGTTCACAAAACTCCCATATGTTTTGCAGTAGGCTCCAATGAGCCAATAGGAGCCAGCCTTAAAAGCTTCTGAGTTTGGTGTAGTTAAACTTAGGATTTGATTGGTTTTCTTCTGGGTTTGTTTGTTTGTTTTTGATGGAAAGCCTGCAAGACAAATACAAAATAAATTAATAAAACGTTTCCATGTTCTGCTGAGTCTGTAAACACCAGGCACAATGAGAGTCATAGCATTCCTCAGTAATGCACGTGGTCCGTTGTTACTGCTGTCAGGCTCAAGAGGCAAGAATGCAGGGATCACTGTAAATCTTGCTGCCTCCCGTGGGGTCCAGTGACATTCATCTACATGATGCGTCAGCCACTCCTGTCCAGCTAGGCGGCCTGGGCTGTCTGGATCCACTTTAGATCGTGCATTCATGAGCTCCTCCAAAGAGAAATAATATGTTCATGTTTTATTTCCTTAGACCATCCAGGAGGTTGCCGGCTATGTGCTCATTGCCCTCAACACAGTGGAGAAGATTCCACTGGAAAACCTGCAGATCATCCGAGGAAACGTGCTTTATGAAAACACCCATGCCTTAGCCGTCTTATCCAACTATGGAGCAAACAAAACCGGACTGAAGGAGCTGCCCTTGAGAAACTTACAGGGTGAGAGCAGGGTGCAGGGGGCTGTAGTATGAAGAGCCACTGGGACAGTACTTAGCAGACTGGGTGCTTTTCTGAATTCCACTCAGGGAAGACTTTTATTCATGACACACAGACATTTTGCGTGCCAACCATATGCAAGATACAGTGAGTGGAAGTTCTAAGAAGACAGTAGTTGATGGGGCAGGAAGGGAAGATTAAGCCAAGCACAGGTTCTGCCTTGTTCATGGAAAAGTATCCAGAGAGTTAGTAAGACGTGGTAAAGGTTCTGGGAAACGAGAGTATGACCAGATGACAGGACTGGAATGCTCGGGTAGTCCTCCAGTCTTCCTGCCTGGACCTCATGTATAAGGGACAAAGAGTGGAAGTCCCACCACTGTCTGAGACATTTTCCAGGGTCACACTATTATACAGAAAGCCATTTTTAAGTTTGTAAGGATAGAGAATAAAGGTATTACAGGCAAAGTTTGAATTCTTGTGAGGAGGGCACTTACAAGGGTGCTGTGAGAGGAAACTGTGAAAAAACGGCAAGTTGATTTTTAAAATTTGAAGATAACGATGATTGTGGCAGGTACTGTGCCAGCCATGTTAAATTGGTAACTTAATTTAATGCCCCTCACCTTCTTTCAGAGCAAATGGTATGCCCTACCATTTTACAAAAAAAAAAAAAGGTCAAAGTAACCCTCTTGAATTCCTACAGGAGTGAGGAAATGGCCAGGGTTGGCCACCCAGACCATGCTGCAGAGCCCTAACCTCCCCCCAGGCCTTGCGACTCTGATGGGCAGTGGGGCCAGCCCTAAAGGGGGACGAGAGCGGAGGACGCACAGCAGAGGAGCTCCGCGGTGCGGGGCCTGAGCTCAGGCTGCGGCAGGGCGGGCTGGCTGTCCGAGCCCCGTGGAGCCCGTGTCCCGGTCAGCCCCTGGGCGCTGTGTTGCCGAAGTGGCCTCGGGGCGCCTCTCAGCCTCCCACACTGTTGGGTGCGGGGCTGGCACTGGGCTGTGCTGTCCTCGCCCTCAGCCCCCCGGACGCCTCGCAAAGCCGCTGTCTCGTGCTGCCAGGCAGAGGCAGGTGGGGGCGCAGACCGTCAGTGTCCAGCCCCAGCTCTATCGGCTCCATGGCTCACCAGCCAGGCGCCTGGGAGTGGGTTCTCTCTGTGACTTCAAAAATGGGGGGGACAATGGTAATAGACTCCCCAGGGTTGTTGAGAAGATTAAATGAATACTGCAGTTAAAGCCCCAGGGGGCTGTTTCTCTGCTTGGTATTATTTCTGTTTTGAGTATTGGGGTTGTATCAATTCAGATTATTTAATTTTATTAAATAATCCTCTAATTTGGATTATTTGACATGAATTACAACCCACTCCAGTATTCTTGCCTGGAGAACCCCATGGACAAAAAGGAGCCTGACAGGCTACAGTTGATGGGGTCGCAAAAGTGTCAGGTATGACTTAGTGACTAAACCGCAGGTGGTCCCTAGCACAGCCTCTGGGCACCCCGCTGCTGTCCCCTTGCCCTTCCCGCTCCTGGTCTGTCCCTGCAGCTCCTGAAGCCCCAGCTCTCTCTTCTGTGTCTCCGCTCTGGCCCCTCATGAGTTTATCCCTTGACTCTGGCTCCCTCCTAAGTGAAGCTTTTCACTTGGTTGTCCAGCTGTCATATCTGATGTCACACCCCAAACTCCCAAGATGCGGCCCTTTCCGACCTCCCAGCCTGCCTTCTGTGACTCTGCAGCCCCTCCCCGCCATCTGCTGAAGGAACTGCTTACGTGGCCCCTCACGGCCTCTGCTGGCGCTGTCTGTCTGCCTGGAGCCCACCGAGCCCACTTCCATCTGGGTTCCTCCACATGTTCTCTTCCCAGAGATGTTATTCTTTCCAACAGCCGAAGAGAGCTTCCCCAGAAGAACTCTTCCTTTTCCGTGTCCTCTCCCACTCTGGGATGCTTGGCGTTACTTACATATCTAGAATTGAGTTACGGTCAGAGGACCATGTGAGGATTAGCTCAGGCCGTGCATATGTCTGACTGCTAGGTGGTACAGTAGTAAAGAGATTCAACAGACGCAGGTTTGCTCCCTGGGTCAGGACGATCCCCTGGAGGAGAAAATGGCAACCCACTCCAGTATTCTTGCCTGGAAAATTCCATGCACAGAGGAAGCTAACAGGCTACAGCCCATGGGGTTGCAGAGTCAGACACGACTGAGGGACTGAGCATGCATGCGTGGAAGCCAGCTGGCACAGTGCCAGCCTCTCATGGGTCATGGTCCTCTGTGAACAAGAGGTTACTGACTGTGCATTCTCCCTCGCATGCTTGTCATTTCTTACAGAGGAGCCAGCAGGAATCATTCATCTCCGCATACCTCATAGCACTTGCTGCCATGTTTTGTGCACAGGAGCCATTCAGTAAATGTTTGCATAAGTGTCATGGGGGCATACTTGCCCTCTGCTCCAGCTCAAGTTTTCTTATCACCCCTGGTGTTTCACGTCATTCCAACTCTTCCTTTGAGCAGTTGAACGGTTTTATGTCTTTGCCTTCCCTTGGCCACCCAGTCTCTTCATCACACATACAGATCCTTCCTGTTCCACTTTGCCCACTTTCCCAAGCACCTCACAGCATCTTCCCTTCCACCCACCCTTCCTGTCCCATCTGCCCTTTCACACTATCATCACACAGTAACTGGTCCAGCTGGGACCAGCCAGCCTCCCTGGGAGCCACCAGCTTACTGTATACGTATCCTTCATGTTACATGACTAAAGCATTATCTTCCCATGGCCCCCGATTTCTAAATTCTGGTCATTCATTGTTCAAAGACCCAGTGCAGGAGAATCCCAACTCCTCCACAGAGGAATCCATCAGCTCGCTTTCCACTGCCCCACTGCAGTTCCAGGGAGTCTCATTTGCATGCTGCCATCTCTTAGTGAAGTGAAAGTGAAGTCGCTCAGTCGTGTCCGACTCTTTGCAACCCATGGATTGTAGCCCACCAGGCTCCTCCATCCACGGGATTCTCCAGGCAAGAATACTGGAGTGGGTTGCCATTTCCTTCTCCAGGGGATCTTCCTAACCCAGGGATTGAACCCAGGTCTCCCACATTGCAGGCAGACGCTTTAACCTCTGCACCACCAGGGAAGCCATCTCTTAACAGAAGGCAAAATGTGAAGAAGCGTATGCATATTTCACAAGAGTTTAGAAGAGATGGCAAGTTTGCTCATGGGGGTTCCTTTCTCATGCAGAAATTCTGCAAGGTGCCGTGCGATTCAGTAACAACCCTGTCCCTGCAACATGGAGACCATCCAGTGGCGGGACATCATCAACACTGATTTTCTAAGCAACGTGACAGGGGACTTTCAGAACCAGCAGGGCAACTGTAAGTGCTTCCCCCTGCCCCACCCCTGGTTGCAGCTCATAAGGCAGGGCGGAGCTGTGGAGTTGGGGTGGGAGCCAGAGAAGGCACAATTCATGTTAAGTTACATGAATCTACAGTGAGAATAAGTAGTAAACAGATGATATGCTCACTAGAAGAGCACCTACTTAAGACAGGAATAGGTCTGTTTTTCATGGTGACAGCTCCCTTGCTTATAGGTCACACACACATACACACACACCCCGCCAGGGCAGCTGAGCTCTCGTGTGGCATTGAGAAAAGCCCATCGTGCCAACTCTGGCAAGGGGCTTCTCTCATCCTGTTTGAGGAGACTAACCAGGCTTTTGTAGCTTCTGATTTTCTGCTGAGGCTGAAAGTGGCGCCAGGCCCTGTGGAAGCTTTGGGGCTCAGCTCTGCCCTCCTGCTCATAGGTTCCGGGCACTCCCACATGGATGGAGTGCCCGGCAGAACTAAGGAGCACATGGCGATAAACTTGTCCATATTTAGCTAGTCCCCATGACCTAGTCCCCACTATTCATCAATAAAGCAGCCCCTGCAAGGGAGCAGCTGGCCAGGACCACGCTGCAGGTCAAGGCTCCCCGTTAGCACCCTTGACATACCTTGTGCGAAACTTTGAGGACCCGTTTCCAAGTAGCCTGCTCCCTTCCTGATCTCCCTCACCTTTCAGGCCTTTAAAATAAGAAGCCATCACCATTTCCTGTTTCTCTGTTTTCCTACAACTGTGCAGTGGATGCATGGGTGCTTTTTTTTTCTTTTCTTTGGTGTTTTTGGTCTTAGAATTTGAAGCTGAAATGGATCTTAAAAATCAACTAAAGCTGCTTTGTTTTTTGCTTTTTTCCCTTTGATTTGATTGATTAATTATGACGAAATACCTTTAAGACAAAATTTACCATCTTAACCATTTTTCAGTGTCAGTTCAGTAGCATTAAGTACGTTCACACCATTGTGCAGCCCTCACTACCAATCATGTATTTCCCTCTTAACAAACTAAAACTGTCCCCACTGACCACTAACTCTCCACCCCCAGGCCTTGCATCCGTCATCTTACTTTCAGCCTATGAATCAGACAACTTTAGGTGCCCTATATGAGTGAAATCACATAGTATTTGTCCTTTTGTGACAAATTTGACAAATTTGTACTTTTGTGACTGACTGCTTTCACTGAACACCGTGTCTGCAAGAGCCATACAACTTAGAGCATGTGTCAGAATTTCCTTCCTTAATATGGCTAAAGAATATTCCATTTGTTTATACATTCATCTGTCAGTGAGCACTTTAATTGCTTGAGTTGCTTCCACCTTTTGACAGTTGTGGACAAAATGCTGCTGTGAACGTGGGCATTGAGACCTTTGACTTTGTAAATGGATTATTCCAACAGATACCCAACTGACCTACTTTGCTGGCAAAAAAGCAAAACTTTCTTTTACAATGTAAAATTTTACATTTTCCAGAGATGGAGGTTAGCCTTTGCTCAGCAATCTGATGAACAGTGGGGAGGTTAAATTGTGTAAATTTGTAACAACAACAAGAACAACAACAAAAACTAACATGGAAAGGCTGTGAGCCTAATATGGGTTTGCTATAGATCAAATCAGGTACCCAAAGTAGCTCACCTGCCCTCCTCACACCATAGCTGCAGAAATGACCTGGCAAGACAGTGTTGGGAAAGACAAATGGTGAACAGGTTTATGCAATATTAAGATTCAAATATTACAAAGCTACGAGCAATAAACCAAAATGGTATTGGTTTAAGAGTAGATATATAAAAATAAGCCATAGACAAATAAGACAGACGCTTTCACTTTTTACTTCCATGCACTGGAGAAGGAAATGGCAGCCCACTCCAGTGTTCTTGCCTAGAGAATCCCAGGGACAGGAACCTGGTGGGCTGCTGTCTATGGGGTCACAGAGAGTCAGGCACGACCGATGTGACTAGCAGCAGCAGCAGCTGCATCAAATGTCCATAAAGAAGTGACATTGTAAGCAAATAAGAAAAGAATTAATTATTTAATATATTATTCTGGAATGTAACTACTGAAGGAAAAATATCTAAGTGACAGAACTATTAACGGGGTTTTTTAAAAGGAACTAAGGATGTTAGGTTAGTCACATTGGAAATTTCAAAACCACCATCACCCGTTACCTGTGTTTCCCTCATTAGTTGCCTCACCAGGGACAAACTCACAGTCTTGCTCCTCTCAACTGGTGCTTTCAGGTCCCAGATGACTTCTGAGAGCTTGTTTTATTTCATCTTTACCCAAAAAATCTCATAAGGTGATTTAAGTATTTTATGGACATGGGTTTTATAGACAGAAAAGTTACTTAATATTATGTTATTATTGATGTAGTTTGGAATTTGAAGTTAGAATGGGTAGGTTTACTGAAGAGGAAATTGAAATAAATCTATAATCCACTTCATATACCACTGTAAATTCCAAATGCATGTTAAACATAAAAATGTTGAGTGTATATATAAGTGCTAGGAAGAAACATAAAAATAAATATTTGTAATATCAAGTTGAATAAAAGCCAAAGTTAGATACTCTAAAAGAAAACTTCCATATAAAAAATGTTAATAACAGATAGGAAAATACTGTGTAGCATCTGATTGCCTTGAAAAGGTTAATATTCTTGCTATGTGACTATGTAATGTAGTCTTCTAAATCCTAAGAAAAAGGTGACTACCTCTCCAGAAATGGGTCAAGGATATGAGCAGCTCCCCTCTCCCCATCCCACACACACACACACACACACACACAGCCAAAAATAAAGTAAAATATTATTTGTCATTGTATTACAAATGGTTAAAATAAAACAAAGAAGCATCATTTTTGCCTTTGCTAAAGACATATGTTCCTTTAGAGTTTTCAATGCCTATATAGGCAAAGAAACAGAAATTTACATAGTCTACTTGTGAGCATATAAATTAATTTTGGCAATATGTATTGAAGTTTTAAGTATGCACTCCTCTGGCCTATGAACATCATGTCTAAGAATATTAAGGAAAAAATGAGAGGAATGAAAATTGTAAAGGATGCAGAAAAATATTTTTGTTCAAGCATATTCCTTATATCCTTGTGTTTAATAAATTTCAAAAGCAACTTATGTCTATAAATAAGAGATTGATTAAATAAATTGTAGTATAGCCATGCCATTAAAAATTCATGTTAGGTAGAATGATATTTAAAGGCATGGAAAATTGTCATAATGTATCATTAATTATTAAGTTATAATGCAGTATATCATGTGATATTAATTCTTATATATAGATATACTTATGCCTATACTGATTACCTCTGGATGACCCTCAGTTCTTTTTGCTTTTTTCTGTTACTCATATTTTAAATAATCTCCGTGATTCTTTTTTTGTCGCAGAAGTTTAAGAATATAATCATAAACAGACTTTGAATTCCTTAATTGGCAAATATTTCCTGTGTTATGGAAAGATGTCATTAAGCATTTTTATTTTAAATATTTTCTTTTATAAACTTATATGCTTATAATAGAAATTTGAAAATATGATGACATACGGGGTAAAAAGGAAAGATAACGTGGTATCGCTGTACAGACATAACCCCACTGAACACACCTTCCTGTTACTTTTGCTCTTTCCTCTTAGGCTTCTGTCTGTCTGTCTCGTCTCCATCTCTGTCTCTTCTCCCAGTATACGACTGACACCATCTGTCTGGGGCTCAGCTGCCCATCTTTCAGGAGTTTGAGAAGCACCAGCATTGCACTAGTGCCTTTCACCCCTGGGATCAACTGTAGACCTTGCTGCTAATACTGAAGGGGTGCCCTCATCCCACAATCACTTGGCAAATCATCTCTTCCATTTAAAACTGAAATTCTCCCAGAGACTGAATTCTCCTGACTATAGGAGACTTTGGGACGTATATTAAGTTCCTTGGGTTTTTTTTCCTTGTGAGAGTCTTTTTAAATCATTCTTACAAACCAACCAGCTGAACAAGTAGAGAATAAAAATTTGACAGCTCTTGTTTCTAGGCTGCAGCTCTGCTTAGAGGCTGGGGCAGGTGCTGTCAGTTTCTTGCTCCCGTTCCCTGTGATATGAATTTAACTATTACTTTTATATTTTAGGCCCGAAGTGTGATCCAGGCTGTCTCAACAGAAGCTGCTGGGGTGCCGGGAAGGAGAACTGCCAGAAACGTGAGTCAGGAACAGAATTGCACTGGCCACCTTCTCCCCTTACACTTGGCTGATGGTATTGATATTCGTTTTCCCTTTAAAGACTCCAAGCATTGTTGATTTTAAGGCCAGATGTTAGCAGTTACGTGAATGACAGTCTTGCACATCTCCCCGCGTGTGGTTAGTCCAGCATGGGCTCCTGCTGGCACTCCAGCCTGGCGTGAATCAGTGCAGGCCTGCCCCCCAGGCAGCAGTCATTCTCTCTGAACAGTAGGTTTGGTTTTCCTGGAAGTGGAGGCTTGTCTCTGTTTCTTGCATCACGTCACCTCCTATGTCCTCTCCCTTCCTGCCCCTCTTTTGGGTACCCCCCTCCAGAGAAGCAAGAGCAGCTTCTTGAAGGGGATTTTTCTGTGGGAATCCTAGCCTAAGACCATGAATGGCCGGGAAATCTAGGGACGTGTCAGCTTGGTCTGTGCTTAGGTCAAATTGTGATGGGATTGTTATGCCCTTTTAAACACTGCTTTCTGGCAGGCATTGTGTTATTTGTACATACTTTCTGTTACCCCAAAACTCAATTCTTGTCAGTCTCTAGTTTAACAAGTCTGAAAGTGAAAGTGAAGTCGCTCAGTCGTGTCTGACTCTTAGCGACCCCATGGACTTCGGCCCACCAGGCTCCTCCCTCCATGGGATTTTCCAGGCAAGAGTGCTGGAGTGGGGTGCCATTGCTGAAAGTCCAGAGTTAATCTGAGTCAGTTCTCCTAAGTGATTAAAAACAAGTAGAAAGAAGAAAACATACAGTGAGAAAGATCATGATAGCTGAGTTTAGCAGAACATGAATGTTTGGGAACTTACGTGTAAATCATTAAATTCATCCTTGTTATTATCAGCCTTTCATCGCCGTTTGCAGGTGCTCCCAGGGTCCCTGGGAAGTGATCCTTCCACCTTCCTGACCCCGCAGCTCACGGTGACCTTTGCTTCCTTTCAGTGACCAAAATCATCTGTGCCCAGCAGTGTTCCGGGCGCTGCCGCGGCAGGTCCCCCAGTGACTGCTGCCACAACCAGTGTGCCGCTGGCTGCACGGGGCCACGGGAGAGCGACTGCCTGGTAAGACACACCGCAGCTTCTGCGGCCCGAAGTTCAGGGGCCTCCCTTTGACTGAAACATGCTGACTGATGTTTGCAGCTGCCAGGGAACAAAGCATCTTTCAGTGACTCGCCTTCACCACCTACCTGGCGACCTTGGGTAAATTATGTAACCTCGCCTTCCGCTACGTGGTCTAAAGGGCACGATGCGTATGGCATCAACGCCCGAGACCAGGGCATAGAATGAGCCAAATACTAACTGTGTGTTATTTGTCCCTCATGTCTGCTGTGGCCAGGACCAGTGCCACCATTTCTCGTTCCACTCAATTCTCATTGCAACCTAGAAACTGAGGCTGCAGGGACCCCTAAAAGGTAGTTAGGCAATTCACCCCTGAAGTGAAGTGAGGCGATCACACAGATCCTCAGGGGCAGGACAGCTGGACTCCATTTGCATCTTTTGCCCCTAAAGCCTCTGCTCTTTCCGCTTGGCTCAGATGCTTTCTGCTATTCCCCACCCCATGAGGGTGCTGAAGGCCTCGCTGTAGTCCCTGTGCTGCGGAAAGCTTGACCAAGTTCCTGTGTCACCATAGGCCATTGGTGCCACACGGCTGATGATGGGTACCTTGTGTGTCCCGAGACCCCAGGACAGGCAGACAGGGTCCCCAAGTCAGCAATGAGTAAGTTCCAAAGTGAGAGACTCACCTTGAGTGGGACCCGGAAGAGTCTATAGTTTTTAGGAGCAGGGGAACTAGTGTTCCAGAGGCTGGAGGGGCCCTCGGCTTTGGGCCCTGCTGGTCGAGGCAATTCTGCCAGGCTGCTGGGGGCGGCAACACCAGGCTCTCGGTCAGGACCTCTCTGTGTGTGGTCTGATCCCCTCTGCACAACAGCCCCCAGTCAAAGTTCTCTGTGTTTGGTAATAAATTCAAAAATGTATCCTCAAGTGTTGTTCAGGAGCGAAATCAGATGTAAGTTAAGTTGAATAATTTCACTCTAGAGTAGTAACTCTAGAGTGTGAATTCCTGCCTTATTTTGAAAGTTAACAGAGATGTGTTTTTCCCTCCTCATAATCTCCTCAAAACTATCACAGTGTATTTAAGAAAAAACATGCTTTTAAGAAAACAGTCTTTCTGCCCCTGTTGAGAGTGCTTTTCTAGGCGTCTGCTCTGACCAAACACCCGGACTCAGAGGGCTGTGGCCCCGCTCCCCATGGAGCCTAACAATCCCACCACCCCTCCCGTGGCAGGTCTGCCGCAGGTTCCGTGATGAAGCCACCTGCAAGGACACGTGTCCGCCACTCATGCTCTATGACCCTACCACCTACGAGATGAAGGTCAACCCGCGGGGGAAGTACAGCTTTGGTGCCACCTGTGTCAAGAAGTGTCCCCGTGAGTGTCCCTTGTGAGCCCCTTCACTGCCAGCCACCTGTTTTCGCTCTGTCTCCTGCTGAGGTTCCCATATCCCCCACTCAGGGATCCTTGGGTCCCTATATTCATTTCGGTATCAGGCAAGTGAGGTGATGGCTGACCCCATCACCTTGGCTGACCCCAAGTTGGTTCTTGTGTTCTGAGCCCAGCCATGGTTGCCTCGAACATTCCATGGTCTGACTGGCACAAGCCCATGGCCGTTGGGCCGTTTCCCTGTTTGGCTTTTGTACTCGGCAGGTGTTTATAAGGCCTAAATGAGAGAGAGGTCAGGAGACTTGCCTCCTTTAGTGGTTAAAAACCTGGGTGTGTTTGTGCCGTTAGGAGCACAGAAGAGAGCTTTTTGCTTGTCGATTGGCTTTGTTTAATTGCTGGGGCTTGGGTTTTGCTTATTTGTGTTTAAAGGAGACTCTCGTATTTAGGGAAATGGCAACATGAGTGATTTCATAGGAGAGGAAGTGATTTTCAAGAAGGAAGATTAACTAACACAAAAATTATTTTTAAGAACAATTATGAAGGGGAGATTTACACTACCAGACTTGTGAACATGAAATTTTAAAAATTTGGAACAACAACAACAAAAAAAACCCCACAAAAAAGTCATTGTAAGGTAAATGGCAAGATAAAGAAAACTTTGCCACAACTGTGACACAGACATAATCTCTGAGAAAACTTGAAAGCTACAGGAAACCACTCAGAGCCTCAGAGAACATAAGCAGACAGTTTACAGAAGGCAAGTGACAAGCAGCCAGTAAACGCCCAGACAAACGTCCAGTGGTTCGAGGATCCACTTGGGGAAGTCAAAAGAAACAGAGAGAGTTCCTGAAAAGTTTACGATTAACACAAGTTACTTCTCCCTGAGTGAGGGCCAAGGCAGAGTGTGGACCCCGTCGCCCACGGAGACCCGAGGGGATGAGGGTGGCCGAGAGGAGAGTGGGCTTTGTTTCCGGTCACTTTTTAAAATAAATATTAAACTTTCAGCTGTGAGTCCTGAATGTAAGCATTGTAACCAGAGAGCAGCAGTCTGATGGGGAGGCAATGAACACCTTGAACCCCGTTTGTCTCTGCAGCTTTTCCTTCTTGTTCTTAAAGTAAACAGAACCAGAGAATCACCCGTCATCAAGGTCACTATGCCCAGAACACCTGGTGCCACTTTCACCACCTTCCTCTCGTTGCCCCAGGTAACTATGTGGTGACTGACCACGGCTCGTGCGTCCGCGCCTGCAGCTCTGACAGCCAGGAGGTAGAGGAAGACGGTGTCCGCAAGTGCAAAAAGTGTGACGGGCCTTGTGGCAAAGGTAGGACGCTGCCCGGCGTGGGCACGGGGCCCTCTGCTTCCATCATGGCTAGGCTCCCTGCCCCCAGACCCTCAGCATCATCCTCAGACCAACTTTGAGGGAGTCTCCGAGCTCAGAGACATTTCCTTCCTTTCTGCTGTGCTCTGTCCCTGGGGTGTCTTCAATGCCAACTTATCCCTTCTTATCCTGCACTTTATCTTTTATCTTGACATTTTCAAACACCCAGAAACATTGCAAAATAGTGTAATGAACACCCATATGCCCTGAACTTGAATTCATCAATTTTCAGTAATCACTACACTGTTCTCACTCTGTGTTTGTGTCTGTGTGTGTGTGTTTTCTGAGTCTTCTGATGACTACAAGTATTATAACACTTCACCCTGCATTGGCTAACACACTTTTGTACAAACAGGACATTCTCCCAAGCAACAAAAGACAATTTCACTCTTATCCCATGTTTAACATTGATTCTAGTTTTCAGTTTAATTTCAACTCCCCTGTTATCTGAATATATCCTTTTTAGCTGCTTTTCAATCAAGAGTCCAGGCTCTTCATTAATTCGAGATCGTTCCTCAGCCCTCTTTTCTCTGGTGCTGTGAAGAGTCAAGGCCAGCTGCTCTGACCACCTCTGTCTGGCCGGGGCGTGTTTTCTGTGGGGCGGGACACAGATGGAGCAGTGCAGGTGGAGAGCATCCCACCAGGGATGCACAGCTCTCATCCTGTTACCTCTGTGGCTTCTCTGGCTCCGTGGTAAAGAATCTGCCTGCAATGCATGAGACCCGGATTTGATCCCTGGGTCAGGAAGATTCCTTGGAGAAGAAAGTGGTAACCCACTCCAGGATTCTTGCCTGGAGAATTCCATGGACAGGGGAGCCTGGGTTACAGTCCATGAGGTTGCAAAGAGTTGGACATGACTGAGTGATTAAACCACCTCGATGGCAGAACCGATGATTTTCCTGAAGTTGCATTTCTTGGTGGTTGCAAGAATGACTTCCTATTTCTGTCATTTCTTCTGTATTTACTAGTGGACATTCTGTTTCTAAAATAGCTTTCTTAGTACCCATGTGAGCTCACTGAACCCTTTTTTATTCAGTTTATGATAATTCCTCCTCACATTATTCACTGTGATGTCCAGACTACCTCCATGTGGCCCATGGAGCCTCCTCAGCTCGTGCCCAGACCCTGTGGGCACAGAAGACACATCTACACTCTAAGCATCCCCTGGAGATCACTCCAGATAGCGTCACGTGAATCTTCCCTATTCTGCTTAACCCTGCCCACAGTCCCTATACCATGATCTATATGGTCATGTAGATGGTTTCCACTATTTTACTGCTATAAAAAAAATGCCTCAATGAACACCTGCTCACTTGAACATCTGCTTGAGATGCCACCGTCTCTAAGAAATTTCTGTGGTTTCAGCTGACACTGACCACTGCCCCATGTATTCTTTCAGGGGCAGACTGAGCCTCCATGCTCCATGTCATCCAGTCCCTCAGCCTCTTTAGGAGGTCTGTGCTATTATGATCCCCCTTACAGATGAGGCATTACATCACAGAGGAGCTAAGTGACTTGCCCAGGGCCCAATGGCCAGGATGGGCAGAGCCAAGCTGGGGCAGCTCAAGGGCTTCAGTCTGAGGTCAGACCTATGAGCTCCCAGTGTGGCAGGCATCTCAGTGCCCTGGGGAATGAATATCCTTTGGCTCCAGGAAATCTTCAGGCAAAGGAAACACGCAAGGAAGAAAATGAGACGTAGGGTGGTACCTGGAGAGGAAGTAAGTGAGTTCAACCACTGAAGACAAAGTGTTACTATCAGCATCCTCAAATGGATCGATAAAAGCAGATTATTTCTGATTTTGGTCTGTTAATGTTGTGCTCAACAAACATTTTGACTCGCCAGTAGTCATTATGCTATATTTTCTACCCACCCGCAGTTCAAATCCTGGAGTAGTGGTCAACTGAGATCCCTTTGTGTAGGGAGATGTTGGGAAACAAAGGTGGGAACATGTGTGTTAATGGTCCATAACTCCAGATCTGATAGATATAGAGGTGAATTACAGTTTGTCTCCATATTTAGGAATTAAGGTAACCCCACCATCACCATCACACCTAAGCAGAGAGAGATTGAATATTCTCTCAAACATGTAGAATTCTCTTCCAAACCTGAATTAAAAGGCAAGTTCCCATCAGCAGGCATCTGCCTAGGGGCTTGTTTTGCTGAGGCTACCTCACTCTGTTGTCAGCCAGAGCCTTGGAATCCTAAGCGAGCCTCACCACCCCATTCCCAGACCCACAGCGACGTATATGCATTCCAGAGCAAGCCTGGAATTCCATGAGGCTGATAGGATAGGCGCCGTGGCCAGGTGGCAGCCCAAGCAGTGGGAACTCCAGAGAGAATGGAGAAGAAGGAGATGGGGTAACGGGGCTACCGTGTCCCTGGTGAGGCCTGGGGAAGGGAGGGGAGGACGTCACCCTGAACAATAAGATCTTCCATGATTATTTTTCAAACTAAGATAAAGTCTGAAAGAGAGATACCAACAATTGCACTGTGAATTCTAGAAGTAGAGCCACAACAGATAAATGGGCTTCGGAGGGAGATGACATTTAAGATGGAAATTAGAGAGTGAATGTAAATTAATAAATGAGCTCAGAGTGCAGAAAAAGGCATCTGAGATTTATGTCACAGTAGGACAGAGATCAAAGCATGTGGCTTCAGTAGGCCCTGTGGAAGAAAGGCAGTTTATCTGAAAAGATTATTATTATAGTATTCTTTATGATGTAATATCAGTTCAGTTCAGTTCAGTTCAGTCGCTCAATCTTGTCCGACTCTCTGGGACCCCATAGACTACAGCTCACCAGGCCTCCCCCTCCATCACCAACTCCCAGAGCCTACTCAAACTCATGTTCATCGCATCAGTGATGCCATGCCTATGAATGGTTTTACTGATAGGACAATATTTTACTGATAGGACAATGTTTGCAGCATAATAAGTAGAAAAAAAAACTACATATGTGGTGTGGCATAACCATGGAGGATAACTGGAAGGAAATTTTCTGAAATATCAGTTACACAGTAGAATTTCTAGTCATTTTGTTCCTCTTTGTTCTGTGTTTTCAAGGTTTTCTTCCATGGATGCATCTTGCTCTTTTAGTTAAAAAATTTATGCATACTGTTTCTTTCCATTAGAACCTAAGCTGCAGCCCAGATGAGGGCAAGGGAAGGCATTGAGGGTTTAGTGGGGGCACACGTGTGATCCCCGTGCAGTACCAACAGCCCAGGAGCAGCCGTAGTGTAGAAGGAGCTGGAGTCCTCCGGGGCAACTGGACTCTGGCCCAGGTCGAGGAAGATTGAGGAGGAGAAGGCAAGCTCAGTGAGAGCAGGCAGCGTCTCCTCTACTGCGCCCTCACAGCCCGCTGTGGCCCCTGGTCCCTGGCGAGCCTGGCAGTGTTTGCTGTGTGGATGAACGATAGCACGGCAGCAACGGTTCCCGCGGCTGCACTCCTCTTCCTTCTCCCGTCTGCCTGAGGGACCACAGCTATTACTAATTCAATACATGTGAGTGGAATAAACACCTCTCTTTACAGTTTGTAACGGAATAGGAATCGGTGAGTTTAAAGACACACTTTCCATAAATGCTACAAACATTAAACACTTCAGAAACTGCACATCCATCAGTGGAGATCTTCATATCCTGCCAGTAGCATTTAGGGGGTAAGTAAAGATCAAGTTACTGGTATACCAGAGAAAAATAGACTCTGCTCTTTTCACGGCAGGTTGTTACTGATGGCTCTGTTACTTGTTTCAGTGACTCCTTCACACGTACTGCACCTCTGGACCCGAAAGAACTGGACATTCTGAAAACGGTAAAAGAAATAACAGGTGTGTACATTAAGTGTGTTGGTTGCTCAGTCGTGTCTGACTCTTTGTGACCCTATGGACTGTAGCCTCCAGGGTCCTCCGTCCATGGGATTTTCCAGGCAAGAGTACTGGAGTGGGTTGCCATTTCCTTCTCCAAATAATGTCTCATACAAAATAGAAATTTCTAAGTGGTATGTGTCTGAAATTTCCTTCTGCTTTGTAGGGTTTTTGCTGATTCAGGCCTGGCCCGAAAACAGGACTGACCTCCATGCTTTTGAGAACCTGGAAATCATACGTGGCAGAACGAAGCAACAGTAAGTGCACCCCAGCCAAAGACTTGTAGAGCCTTTTTTTTGAAGTAAAAGCTACGGAAGTGCTGCAGAGACCCTGCAGAGAGCCCCCCACCCTCACCTGGCTCCCCCAAGGGGGACACCCTGCACCACCAGCATGGCTGTGACTGAGCTGCAGGCTTTCCGGATCGTGGCGGTTTTCCACGAACACTTTTTGGGTTCCGGTCAGCCCACACTGCAAGGGACAGTCACGTCTCCTTGGTCCCCTGCTGTTCATGATAGGTCCTCTGTCTTCCTTGTCTTTCACAGCTTTTGAAAAGTGCTGGTCAGGCATTTGTGGGATGGCCAGTGTTTTCTGCTGATTTGGTTGAGGTTTTGTACTTTGGGCAAGAATAGCAGTAAGGCCACCAGTCCTCGTCAGCACCTCATTTTCAGGGGACCTGAGAGGCACTGAGCATGTCTTTCAGGATTTCCACTTTTCCAGCTCCAACACACACACACACACATACGCGCACACACGCACACAAACACACACACATGTGCGCATACACACACGCACGCACACACGTGCGCACACACACATGTGCACACACACAAGAATCTTTAACTTAATAAGGGTAATAATGAATTTTGTGGTGAGGCAAAGTTTGGGACTCTCTTGTTCAAACCTGCCTTAGAAAACATCTGGTTTTGAGAACTGTTTCCCATAATTGACACCTGAGAGGGCTACATAATACTGTGCAGTATTAAAGAAAATCAGAATACAGTGCATGTAAAATAAGCATCCCTTTCCAAAAATCATTCCAGCTTTGCATCTCTGATGCTAAACATGCAGCTACTATCACTTCCCAGAAAGGCCCTGTGCCCTGAGTTCTCAGGAATACTTCTTTTGACCAAAGTTCATATAGAGATGAGAGATTTAGGTCAGTTTTCTTGGGTGACTAGCATGTACCTCTCAGCTTAGTTTTAGGGTTTTAAACATAAAGCTGACTTGTTTTTTTTTTTTTTTAATTTATAACGTTTGCTGAGAAGCCCAATGATACACAGTTCCTCCCGGGGAAGTGTGACCCCTGCCAGACCTCCTGCAGGGAGGACCTCAGCTTTGTCCCCACTGGCGTGGCTCCCCTGAGCAGGGCTAAGGGAAGGGATAACTAAAAGCAGGGGTGCAGTTGAATACACAGGAGTCGGACTGTGGGGACACAGAGAGGAAAGAGTGGACAGAGAAAGAGAAACAAGGAGAAAGAGGAGATTCCCGATTACGCTTTGCATTTTGTCATCTCGTGCCTTCATCATCAGCCTCTCTATTCAGTGCTGTCTCAACTGGGCTGTTTCCCACCTTGGTGTTTCGTGAGCTTCCTAACAACACACATCTCCTCCCTGTGGTTTCCCATCATTGCAAACAAGCGCCTCCTCTGTGTGGTGTCCGCAGCGGTCCAGGCTCTGGCCTCTTTCTCCCAGACCCCCGTCCCCCTTTCTGCCCCAGCAGCAGCACGTGCTTCTCAGTGCCTGTCACGTGCTCCTCTGTGTGGAAGACTTCCTTCCCTTCGGTCGGAATAACTTCCATCTGGTCATGTGATGAACACATCCTGCCCCTTGTAGGAACCTAGCACAGGGTTCGGTAGTGAAGAAAATATCATAGTTCCTGTGCTGGAGGTCCTGATGATCAGGCATCGCCTCCTCCAGAGACCCTTCCTCACAGTTGTTTAGGTGCCCCTGCTCCTTGCCTCTGTGGTCCCCTCATACCACTCTCAGGGTACGGGGCTAAAAATGATTGTATCATCAGTAGACAAAGGGCTTTTTGAGAGCAAGAAGCACATACTTAACCTAGAATTAGAATAAAATTAGTCACATACTACCTCAAATATTTGTTCAATAAATGGATGAATAGATGGATGGGTGGGTAGGTGGATGGATGGAAAGCTGAATCTGATTTTTGAAGTATATTTGGATATTTGAAAAGTTAACATATTCTCAATTGCCAAGCAAAGTGAAAATGCAGTAAATAAAATAATGACATTAATAAATTATTCAACCCCTGGTCTGCCACTAGAGTTAGAGATATTAAATGAACAAGGAACTAACTTTTCCCTGGAGGAACTTTAAAACACTTGGAATTTTCCAGAGTTGCAGTACAGACCTTCCATAACATGACCTACATGACTACAGACTGGAACACAGTAGCAAATCTAAAGTGGTACATAAAAATGTTTTTGTTAATACAATGCTGTCATAATTTTTCACAATATTATTTTTTTTTCTCTTCAACTTAGTGGCCAGTTTTCCCTTGCGGTTGTCGGCCTGGATATAACATCCTTGGGATTACGCTCCCTCAAGGAGATAAGTGATGGCGATGTGATAATTTCAGGAAATCGAAACTTGTGCTATGCAGATACGATACGCTGGAAAAAACTTTTTGGGACCTCAACTCAGAAAACCAAAATTTTAAACAACAGGAGTGAAAGAGAGTGCAGTGAGTAATCACTTTGGTTGATTGTGGAGATGGTTCTAACAGGTCATTTATTTTGATTTAGAATATTGAAAGGCTACTCCCAAACATTTAAATTACTTTCTACATTCCTAAGAAGCAAATTAAGGGAAATGTGTATATTCTTTTGTGACATTCATCAGATTTTTTTTCTAGATAATTCTCATAGGATAAATCTGCCTTGAAGTCTAGGCCATCAGTTATTGGTAATTTACAGAACAAAATTTAGTATTGATTATAGCATTTTAGCTGTGTGTTCTCCCTACTCATTCCATCCCCAATGACTAAACATATTCACACACACACACACACACACACACACACACACACACACAGGAATGGGGTGAACATTTCACACTGGCATTTCCAGATCCGAGTTCACAGCCATAGTCAGCTTTTAAAGCGGTGCCTGCACCTGTGCTAAGATCCTGGCCACCGGCAGAAGCAGAGCCAAGTTCATATCCCAGCTTGAGCCCTTCCTAGCTTTGAGACATTCATCAGTTTACTTAAATCTTTGGGCTTTATCTTCCTCATCGATGAAATGGAGGCAGTAATGATTGTCACACCATAGTGCAATTAAGAGAATTGGTGAAGTTCTGGGTGTCTTCCGGGTTCTGTGCCCCATACGCACATGACAAGGCCCTCACACTTCCTGCTCCTGCAGCTCTGACAAGCTCCACCTAGATATGCTTGGCACCCAGCAGGGCAAAGGGGACTTGTGGCGGGCCTCTGGAAGCCCTTGTGTCGCTGCGCTCCCGGGGGCACTGGTGTGCGTTTGCGCCCACTGTTCCTTGCCTGACCGTGGGACTCACCCTGTGTTCTCAGAGGCCACGGGACACGTCTGTCACCCGCTGTGCTCATCAGAGGGCTGCTGGGGACCTGGACCCAAATACTGCATGTCCTGCCAGAACTTCAGCCGTGGCAAGGAGTGTGTGGGAAAGTGCAACATTCTAGAGGGGTAAGAGGCTTTTTGTTTTTTTTTTTAATTGCTTTGTTTTGATTAAAAAATAAGACTCAGGATTGTTTTGTAGGTGTTTAGTTAATCAGTCTGATTATTTTCCTTTATTTTCTTTTCGTTTGTTGACAATTGTTTTTTGTGTGTATGTGTGTGTGTATAGTTTTATTTAGTTAGTTAGTTGTTTTTGGTTGTGCTGGGTCTCCGTTGCTGCTCACAGGCTTTCTCTAGTTGCGAGAAGCAGGGGGACTACTCTCTGCGGTGGCATCTGTTGTTGCAGAGTACAGGCTCCAGAGCTCCGGTTCAGTCATTGTGGCACATAGGCTGAACTGCTTCACAGCATATGGGATCTTTCCAGACAAGGAATCGAACTGGTGTCCCCTGTGTTGCAAGGCAGACTCTCAACCACTCGACTACCAGGGAAGCCCTGTTGGTAATTGCTAATCACAAAAGGAAATGGAAAAACATTTTTCATGACTTAATCCAACCCAATTTATAGTCTCTTTATCTGGAAATTTATTTTTCTAAGCTGCACAAAGTTCCTGAGACAAACAGAACGATCTTCCATGGTTCAGATGACCAAGACCATGGCCATTAGTTGTATCCTTGAAGCACAGCATTCCTGCTGTGTCAAAACACAGCTCCAGGTTAATTTTTGTTTATGTTCAAGACACACTAAATAGTGCAAATAACTTTAAATAGAACCATGACAAAGAAATAAACAGTTTGTATAACATTTGTTGAATTTATTGCAGTCAATATAAAGTACAGTCTGTTGATTCTGTGGGAATTTTGATATTGAGTAAGGCTTTGAATGATCTCAAATAGTGACTAAAATAAATTAAAAGGAAAACAAAATGTAAGGATAGCAACTGGAAGAGGCAATTTTTAAAAAATAAAGAAAAAGAGAAATTTTGTGGTAAAGAAGATAGGAGTTACAGATAGCTCTAGGAAATTTTCCTTTCTGTTTCACTATCAGGGCCTGGACTACAGCTCAGCTCAGAAATACTCAGAAGCAGGATGAATTCAATTCCACAGGACTCCTTTAGCTGATAGGCTCATTAACCTAACAGAGTAATTTGCATGATCAATAGTATTGTGTCAATAAGTAGGAAATACTGGTGCAATCCTCACAGCTGCAAACAGATGCTGAGCTCATGTTTTCAGTGTTCAGTTCTCTTTGAAGGGGCTTCCCCAGTGGCTCAGATGGTAAAGAATTTGCCTGCAGTGTGGTAGACCCGGGTTCGATCCCTGGGTCAGGAAGATCCCCTGGAGAAGGGAATGGCTACCTCTTCCAGTAGTCTTGCCTGGAGAATCCCATGAACAGAGGAGCCTGGTAGGCTACAGTCCATGGGGTCGCAAAGAGTCAGACAAAACGGACTAACACTTTGAACATTCTTCTCTTTGAAGCAACAAGGTAATTAAAATAGCCTTGGCAGTGGTGCCTGGGCCTTCCTATTAGAGAATCCTGGTGTCCAGCAGCACCTTCTCTGTCTGCAAAACTGGCCCCTGCAGCGGGTGTGGTGACTCAAACAGCAGCACGGGGAAGAGTCACGGGGCTCATTTGGTTTCATTGGGGCTGACTGCCGGGGAGGACTCCCGGAACATGTCTTTGGGTGTGAACGCTTCTTGTTCACTGGCTAGTTAACTACCAGTAGTCTTCAGAGCTGCCCACATCGGCCGTGTCTTTTCAATCAAACATCAGCTTCTCCAGTAATTACTGATTGATGATGATTGATTGCACTGGGTCTCCACTGTTGTGCACGGGCTTTCCCTAGTTGCAAGGAGTGGGGACTGCTTTCTAGTTGTGTTGCCCAGCTTTTCATTGCGGTGGCTTTTCTTGTTGCAGAGCACAGTCTCTAGGTGCACCGACTTCAGCAGCTGCAGCATGCAGGCTCAGTAGTTGTGTCTCACGGGCTTAGTTGCTCTGTGGCACGTGGAATCTTCCCAGATCAGGGATTGAACCCATATCCTTTTCGTTGGCAGGCAGATTTCTCTCCACTTTACCACCAAGAAGTCCCAATCTATCCATTTTTGAGGAACGGTTAAAATAGTCCAAGCAAAATATTTCATACCTGTGTTCCATTCTTACTGTTTTTAGTAAGAACCATTAAGGAAACTTTATTAGCTCTCTTTCTCTTCCCCAAGTATTGGTCTAGTTACCATTTCTTTGCAGCTTAACTTAAATATCCATGAATCTGATATAGGAGGGGGTGCCTTTTAAGGACTACTATCTTCTTTTCTCCCATGTGTTGGCTTATCCAATATTCATAGACTGTGCCTGTAGAAAAAATGTAGAGAAGCTCTTTTGATTATAAATGAAGCTGATGCTTTGTTCTAGGAGAAGATGACTAAAGATTCAGCTGACAGAATCACTTTGTTATATTACAGTATAGTCCTAGTTTCCCAGACGTTTGACTTCTACATAAAATTGTTTTGTCTCTCTAAGAGAGGTGATTGGTGTCACCTGAACCTTCAGACAGGTGAACCCAGACAGCATTTGGAAGCAGGGTCTGTAGGGATGGTGCTGACCAGTTTCCTGTCTTCCTCCTGTCAGAGTGCCCAGGGAGTTCGTGGAGAACTCCGAGTGTGTGCAGTGCCATCCCGAATGCCTGCCCCAGGCCATGAATGTGACCTGCACTGGACGCGTAAGGAGCATGTTTGATGTTACCCCCACGCATCAGCTGCAGACCCGCAAGGATGACCCACCACCGTCACCCTGTGGCTGCTAGACCGCCATCCAGCCCACGCCCACACTTGAGCCTGTCCTGTCTCATCTCACAGCCATCAGGGGCTGCGACTGAGGGGAGGTCGGCATGTGGCCTGCCTGGCTCGAGCATTCATGTTCTCTGTCCAACCCTCAGACGCACACGGTGATGCCTGGTCTCAAACCACAGATCAGGGCACTATGAGCAGGGTACTCTGACAACCAGCCTTCACTGTTCCTGACATCTGCCACCACTGCTTTACCATCTTAATCAAACGTGACCACATTCTTATTTAACAGTAGTTTATAGTTATTTGAAGGAGGTTTTTTAAATCACATAGAAAAATTTTCAAAATTCAGCTTCATATCTACATGTTCAGTAATATTTTAGAGAGTGTAGTGAGAATGAAGATCCCTCTCACACCAATGTGTTCATGTTGTTAATTCTCAGTATTACTTATATGAGGAGCTCTATTTGGATTTGAGCTTCAACAGTCATATCTAAGTCTACTGATGGAAAATGTTCTCTGAATCAGACAGATGATGATAAGGTTTTGAGGTACAAGCTGCCAAAATAGCTGGTTACAAAGTAAACCACTGGTTTTTAGGTTAGTGTTGGGTTAACTTTTCATCCGTGAAATAAAATAATTGGTGATATTGATTGACTTAGTCATCTGATTGTTCTCGCTCTGGGAACACTCAGTCTTTGAGACATGAGGGTGCTCAGCCAACAGGCAGACCCTCCCTAGCCACCTCACTTCAGCCCTTGTGAAGGATGCAACCCAAGCAGCCCAAATGTATTGACAAGTTTAACAAACAGAACCAAATTTATCACAGCACACTTAATTATGCAGCCAGTGTGTTTACACTTGCTACCTTCTCAACACTGCGGAAACGCAGGTGTGGGCTTGCCTAGCTTTGCCTTGGCAAGCATAGCTTCCCACAGAAGCCCCTCAGCTTCAAGCATGATTCACAAGGAAGCCCAGCTGAATGATAAGGGTGTAATGCATGTGTAGGCCAATGCTTTAACAAGGAAAAATGCCCACAAGGTATGAAGCAAAATCCAGTAAACACACAGTTCAATTTCTTTTATGTTTTCATATACAATACACATTTAAAGTCAGGAAGGCTTTATTCTCACCTGTTAACAGTGGTCACATCAGGCAAGACACAGTCAGAGAAGAATTCGTCCACTTGAAGAATTTCTACATTGTTTGATTTTTTTTTCGTGATATATATTTTAAGTAAAAAGTTACTTCATTCTGAAAGACACATGCATAAATATTTGATTTATGAAATGGCTTTTCCGCCCGGGTGCAGGGCCCAGGCAGCTGTGTGCAGTGTGCCCACTACATTGACGGCCCTCACTGCGTCAAGACCTGCCCTGCTGGAGTCGCGGGAGAGAACGGCACCCTGATCTGGAAGTTTGCAGATGCCAGTCACGTGTGTCAACTGTGCCACCCCAACTGCACCTACGGGTGAGTCAGGGAGCTCTGGGTCTGCGAGAGGAAATGCAGACTCATAAACTGAAAACATTTTCCAAACTGTCCAGGCAGTAAAGTACAGAGGCTTGTGTTAGAGTCAGCTCCTCCGGGTGTTCTGGCCCTACGGCCACGGCAGCAGCAGTGAAACACTCACGGGAGGTAACAGTGCTCACTCGACAGCCTCTCAGCATCTCCAGGGCTGTATCATGCCAGGGCTGTGTTCTACTGTGCCAACAAGTCCAGACAAGAGTAAGGGACAGGTGGGATGAAGACGGAGGTCCTACCCTATCCTCAAAGGTTTCTACACATCTGTCCAGATGACTGGGATACCTGTGGGAATCCTTATTGTTTTTGTTTTTTTTTTTAATTAATTTTTATTTTTTTAGTTTGTTTTGCTTTACAATACTGTATTCGTTTTGCTACACATCGACATGAATCACTTATTGTTTTACAATTAATGGAAGATGACATTGCCTAGAATGTTCCTTAAAGAAGCTTTTTCTTTTACCTAGTTGATTGCTAAATTGTTAATAGGTAGATTAAAACTGTTTTGACTACAATTAGCTGAAGCACTCTGAACATTTGTATCTTGTTTACTAAAATAATAATTTGGCAATGCAACTAGACTACTTCTAGAAATCAGAAGGAAAAGTTGAGTTCTCATATATATTTCATATTCCCTTCTCTCTCTCAGTCCTCAACCTTATTTATAACCATTACTCCTCTCCAGAGCCATCTCTTACTAGCTCTGTGGCCTTCTGAAAGTGTGTTAATCTGTCTATGCCTCGCTTTTCTCGCCTGTAAATTAGGTTAATACTACTGCATTGCTCACAGGATTTCTGTGATCTTGATTAATACACATAATGTGCTTAAATGGTGCCTAGAACACTTGCATGCTCAGTCAAGGATTGCAAAAGGAGGCGTGGGGCTGCCGGTGGTGGTTATGATGTTCATAAGGCGTGGTGGTGCCAGTGTTGGTGGTTGTGATGGTGGTAATTGTGATTGTGATAAGGATTAGTGTTCTGAAGGGATACAGAACCTTCCAATTAGACTTCCAAAAATCAAGAGTCTTGAAAAATTTCCGAATATGTCCTAATATTTTAACTGTATTTGTATGTACAAAAATGGTCTTAATGACCCAGAAAACCATGATGGTGTGATCACTCACCTAGAGCCAGACATCCTGGAGTGTGAAGTCAAGTGGGCCTTAGGAAACATCACTAGGAACAAAACTAGTGGAGGTGATGGAATTTCAGCTAAGTGATTTCAGACCCTAAAAGATGATGCTGTTAATGTGCTGGGTTCAATATGCCAGCAAATCTGGAAAACTCAGAAGTGGCCACAGAACTGGAAAAAGTCAATTTTCCAGTTGTTTTCCCAAAGAAAAACAATGCCCAAGAATGTTCAAACCACTGCACAATTGCACTCATTTCACATGCTAGCAAGGTAATGCTCAAAATCTTTCAAGCAAGCCTTCAAAAGTATGTGAACCAGGAACTCCTGGATGTACAAGCTAAAAAGCAAAGGAACCAGAGATCAAATTGCCAACACCAACTGGATCATAGGGAAAGCAAGAGAATTCCAGAAAAACATCTACTTCTGCTTCATTGACTACACTAAAGCCTTTGCTATGTGGATCGCAGCAAACTGTGGAAAATTCTGAAAGAGATGGGAACACCAAACCACCTTACCTACTTTCTGAGAAACCTGTATGCAGGTCAAGAAGCAACAATTAGAACTGGACATGGAACAATGAACTGGTTCAAAATTGGAAAAGGAGTACATCAAGGTTATATATTGTCACTCTACTTATTTAACTTGCATGCAGACTACATCATGTGAAATGCCAGGCTGGATGAAGCTCACACTGGAATCAAGATTGCCAGGGGAAATGTCAATAACCTCAGATTTGCAGATAACACCACCCTAATGGCAGAAAGGGAAGAGGAACTAAAGAGCCTCTTGATGAAAGTGAAACAGGAGAGTGAAAAAGTTGGCTTAAAACTCAACATTCAGAAAATGAAGATCATGGCATCTGGCCCCATCATTTCATGGCATATAGAAAAAATGAAAAGAGTAACAAATTTTATTTTCTTGGGCTCCAAAATCACTGTAGACAGTGACTGCAGCCCTGAAATTAAAAGATGCTTGCTGCTTGGAATAAAAGCTATGACCAACCTAGACAGTGTATGAAAAAGCAGAGATCACTTTGCTGAAAGGTCTATATAGTCAAAGCTATTGTTTTTCCAGTAGTCATGTACGGATGTGAGAGTTGAACCGTAAAGAAGGCTGAGTGCTGAAGAACTGATGCTTTTGAATAGTGGTGTTGGAGAAGACTCTTGAAAGTCCCTTGGACAACAAGGAGATCAAACCAGTCAATCCTAAGGGAAATTAATCCTGAATATTTATTGAAAGGACTGCTGCTGAAGCTGAACCTCCTGTACTTTGGCCACCAGTTGCGAATAGCCAAACCATTGGAAAAGACCCTGATGCTGAGGAAGATTGAGGGCAGGAGGAGAAGAGGGTGACAGAGGGTGAGATGGTTGGATGGCATTCCTAACTCAAGAGATAGTGAAGGACAGCCTGGTATGCTGCAGTCCATAGAGTACAAAGAGTCAGAGGCAACTAAGCAACTGAACAACAGCAAATAGGAGGAGTCTGGGCCTGGAGACAGTGATTTGGAAATGACTTGTGCCCTGGTCAGTTTCCATCATTTAACCTTCTTCAGTTTCAGCTGTTACAGGGTAAATGGAGGGGCACCATCTTTCCATGACCCTGTGGTCGGAGTTTCAGTCCTGGGTACTGAAGAGTAATCCCAGCAACAAGTAGGAAGTCTAGGCATCTCCTATGTGGTTTACATGTGATTGTCTTCCCCTTCTAATGTTAGTCTAGCCTATTGGTGTGTTCCAAGGGACCTGGAGTACTTTACCAAGTTTAACGTCCAAAATCCCCACTAAAACCAGTAAGTTAATTTGACTAGGGCTAACACTTTTATAATATTTTGTATTTCCAGTCAGGAAATGATAATTTCTTCATAAATTCAGATACTCCTTTTTATATTTCAGTTAAGTTTTCCAGTTTTGTTCTTTCATGTTCTGTTTCACATTTGCTATTGTGAAATGGTCCTTACTTAGAGTATATCTTCTAATTTATTACTTCTAATATATAAGATAGCTTTTGATTGTTTTGGTGGAGGTCTATAGTCATCTCATATTGATGGTCTTTATTGAACTTCCTTTGAAATTAATGTTTTAGTTCATGTTCTTGAAGTTTCCGGGAAAACAATCATATTGCCTCCAGTAATGGTATCTTCATCTCTTTTCCAAAAGTTTCAACTCATATTACAAAGGCCAGAATTTCTAGAATAATGTCAGATACAATAGTTGTGGATATCCGAGTTTTATATCTGATGATTGTGGGAATGGCTATAATAAATCACCATTAAGAACATTATTTGCTATTACTATGACTTACTATCTTGTTAAAGAAACAGTTATCTACAGTTATTACTACTTTTGAACTATTTTTGTTAATCCAGAATAAATTTGAATTTTACCAGACCCCTCCTTGGCAGGAATTTTAAGATTTTTCATATTTTTCCCTTTGGGTATATCAACATGCTGTTATATTGAGTAATTTGCAAACTCTACAAAGCATGATATAAATGATAGTTGCTAGCTTCTCACTCAATCTATATTTTTCATATTTCTCCATAATAAGGAATTTTGGAACAGATTCTCTTAATAAAATTATATTACCCACTAAAATATATTTCTCCTATTTTTTTCTCTTTTGGAAATAACTATTTATGTAGGTGTCTGTGAAGATGTATCACTGATAGAAAAGCATGTCGTTTTATGTAATCTTATTACTATCTGTATCTTCATCCAAAAGAAGATTAAAAAAATGGTTTTAAATATTTTACTTGATAAAAAAATGGGTTTAATTTTTTAAATATGGAGAAATATTGATAGGATAAGGGGAAATAAGAAACCATATCTTTTATTGTGTATCTATGATGAATACAGCATCATCAAACAGATAGTCTCATTGATGTCTCAGAGTGAGCTCCCTGCTTTTCCATTTGTATTATTAAAGCAACAGTTAGGCTCTGGAGTCACAGAGCCCAGGTTATGGGCGCATACCTGCTTCAAGATGCCATCCTCTTCCCACAGGGCAGGTCTGGTTACCCCAGGGAATGGCTCAGGAAACTTAAAGCCCATCCACTGTTGAATGGACCCATATTTTACAATGTATCAGAGAAAGGTTTCTTTGAAATTTTATGCCAAAAAACTAAATAATATAACATTCTGCCAATTTTAATTACATGTAACAAAAAATAAATGGGAGACAGACAAGAAGTAATTTTTCTGACTAAATTAAATGATAGCACGATGCAGCCTCTTTTGCCTGATATTCGACAATCATTTCTATAGACTTATGCAGGGCACCATCAGCTTTCTCATGGACCTCTTAATCCTCTGATACTCAGATCATCCCCTCTTACCACACCTGTCCTGTCATTGCCCTCGTCCATCATCTCTTCAAATGTAAACTGGCTGAGCTCTGACTGTGAGTATCTCTTCTCAATAACTTCTTGCTAGAAACCCAATAGGTCTCCCAGCAGCACTTTCAGAAGCTGCATGAAACCTGCTTCTTGTCCAAAGTTTGCAGTTCCAGTTTGCACCACTTTGAGAGTTCCCCTTTTGTTACTTTCTGGAGACTGACAGGCATAATGGGAAAATATAAAAACACTAGCGAGGAGGGATATATTGAGTAGGGTTTAACTTTACCAGTAGTGATCCATTCAGTTCAATTCAGCTGCT
Organism: Aepyceros melampus; assembly: GCA_006408695.1. Taxonomy (NCBI): domain Eukaryota; kingdom Metazoa; phylum Chordata; class Mammalia; order Artiodactyla; family Bovidae; genus Aepyceros; species Aepyceros melampus. The sequence goes on along the minus strand of SJXQ01010177.1, from coordinate 759,172 downwards.
CAGTTGTGTCTAACTCTTTGCAACCCCATGGACTGCAACACACCAGGCTTCCCTGTCCATCACCAACTCCTGACTCTTGCTCAAACTCATGTCCATTGAGTCAGTGATGCCATCCAACCATCTCATCCTCTGTCATCCCCTTCTCTTCCTGCCTTCAATCTTTCCCAGCATCAGGGCCTTTTCAAATGAGTCACTTCTTCACATCAGATTGCCAAAGTAGCAGAGTCTCAGCTTCAGCATCAGTCCTTCAAATGAATATCCAGGACTGATTTCCTTTAGGCTGGACTGATTTGATCTCCTTGCAGTCCAAGGGACTCTCAGGAGTCTTCTCCAACACCAGAGTTCAAAAGCATCAATTCTTCAGCACTTAGCTTTCTTCACAGTCCAACTCTCACATCCATACATGACCACTGGAAAAACCATAGCCTTGACTAGACGGACCTTTGTTGACAAAGTAATGTCTCTGCTTTTCAATATGCTATCTAGGTTGGTCATAACTTTTCTTTCAAGGAGCAAGCGTCTTTTAATTTCATGGCTGAAGTCACCATTGCAGTGATTTTAGAGCCCAGAAAAATAAAGTCTTTCACTGTTTCCACTGTTTCCCCATCAATCTGCCATGAAGATGCAACTGGGTGCCATGATCTTAGTTTTCTGAATGTTGAGCTTTAAGCCAACTTTTTCTCTCTCCTCTTTTACTTTCATCAAAAGGCTCTTTAGTTCTTCTTCACTTTCTGCCATAAGGGTGGTGTCATCTGTGTATCTGAGGTTTTTGATATTTCTCCTGGCAATCTTGATTCCAGCTTGTGCTTCATCCAACCTGGCATTCAGCATGATGTACTCTGCATATAAGTTAAATAAGCAGGGTGACAATATATAACCTTGATGTACTCTTTCCCCATTTGGAACCAGTCTGTCAGTCTGTTGTTCTATGTCCAGTTCTAACTATTATTTTTTAACCTGCATACAGATCTCTCAGGAGTCAGGTAAGGTGGTCTGGTATTCCCATCTCTTTCAGAATTTTCCAGTTTGTTGATCTGTGAATGATCCACACAATCAAAGGCTTTGGCATATTCAATAAAACAGAAGTAGATGTTTTGTCTTGAACTCTCTTGTTTTTTCGATGATCCAGTGGATGTTGGCAATTTGATCTCTTGTTCCTCTGCCTTTTCTAAATCCAGCTTGAACATCTGGAATTTCACGGTTCACGTAATGTTGAAGCCTGGCTTGGAGAATTTTGAGCATTACTTTGCTAGCGGATGAGACAAGTGCAATTGTGCGATACTTAGAACATCCTTTGCCATTGGCTTTCTTTGGGATTGGAATGAAAACTGTCCTTTTCCAGTCCTACGGCCACTGTGAGTTTTCCAGATTTCCTGGCATATTGAGTGCAGCACTTGCACAGCATCATCTTTCAGGATTTGAAACAGCTCAACTGGAATTCCATCACCTCCACTAGCTTTATTCATAATGATCCTTCCTAAGGCCCACTTGACTTTGCATTCCAGGATGTCTAGCTGAGTTATCACACCATCAAAGTTATCTGCATCATGAAGATCTTTTTTGTATAGTTCTGTGTATTCTTGCCACCTCTTTGTAATATCTCCAGATTCTGTTAGGTCCATACCATTTCTGTCCTTTATTGTGCCCATCTTTACATGAAATGTTCCCTTGGTATCTTTAATTTTTTTTTGAAGAGATCTCTAGTTTTTCCATTCTATTGTTTTCCTCTATCTCTTTGCATTGATCGCTGAGGAAGGCTTTTATCTCTCCTTGCTGTTCTTTGGAACTCTGCCTTCAAATGGGTATATCTTTCCTTTACTCTTTGCCTTTCACTTCTCTTCTTTTCTAACTTTTCTCTAAGGCCTCCTCAGGTAACCAGTTTGCCTTGTTGCATTTCTTTTTCTTGCGGATGTCTTGATCACTGCCTCCTGTGCAATGTCATGAACCTCTGTCCTTAAGTCTTCAGGCACTCTTGTCTATCAGATCTAATCCCTTAGATCTATTTGTCACTTCTACTGTATAATCGTTAGTAATTTGATTTAGGTCATACCTGAATGGTCTAGTGGTTTTCCCTGCTTTCTCCAATTTAAGTCTGAATTTAGCAATCAGGAGTTCATGATCTGAGCCACAGTCAGCTCCCAGTTTTGTTTTTGCTGACTGTATAGAGCTTCTCCATCTTTGGCTGCAAAGAATATAATCAGTGTGATTTTGGTATTGACGTTCTGATGATGTCCATGTATAAAGTCTAGTCTCATGTGTTCCTGGGGAAGTGCTTGCTATGACCAGTGCACTCTCTTGGCAAAACTGTGTTAGCCTTTTTCCTACTTCAGTTTTTACTCCAAGACCAAACTTGCCTGTTAATCCAGGTATCTCTTGACTTCCTACGTTTGCATTCCAGTCCCCTATAATGAAGAGGACATCTTTTTTAGGTGTTAGTTCTGGAAGGTCTTGTAGGTCTTCATAGAGCCATTCAGCTTCAGCTTCTTCAGCATTACTGGTCAGGGCATAGACTTGGATTACCGTGATATTGAATGGTTTGCCTTGGAAATGAACAGAGATCATTCTGTTGTTTTTGAGATTGCATGCAAGTACTGCATTTTGGACTCTTTTCAACAAAAGAACTGAGGAGGGCTGGGAGGGCTCTAATTTTCTTGAAGAGATCTCTAGTCTTTCCCATTCTGTTCTTTTCCTCTATTTCTTTACATTGATTGCTGAAGAAGGCTTTCTTATCTCTTCTTGCTATTCTTTGGAACTCTGCATTCAGATGCTTATATCTTTCCTTTTCTCCTTTGCTTTTTGCTTCTCTTCTTTTCACAGCTATTTGTAAGGCCTCCCCAGACAGCCATTTTGCCTTTTTGCATTTCTTTTCCATGGGGATGGTCTTGATCCCTATCTCCTGTACAATGTCACGAACCTCATTCCATA
>SJXQ01010177.1:675764-754416 GCA_006408695.1 Aepyceros melampus | reverse complement strand
AAAGCAGAGACATTACTTTGCCGACTAAGGTCCGTCTAGTCAAGGCTATGGCTTTTCCTGTGGTCATGTATGGATGTGAGAGTTGGACTGTGAAGAAGGCTGAGCGCAGAATTGATGCTTTTGAAGTGTGGTGTTGGAGAAGACTCTTGAGAGTTCCTTGGACTGCAAGGAGATCCAACCAGTCCATTCTGAAGGAGATCAACCCTGGGATTTCTTTGGAAGGAATGATGCTAAAACTGAAGCTCCAGTACTTTGGGCACCTTATGCGAAGAGTTGACTCATTGGAAAAGACCCTGATGCTGGGAGGGATTGGGGGCAGGAGGAGAAAGGGACAACCGAGGATGAGATGGCTGGATGGCATCACAGACTCAATGGACGTGAGTCTGAGTGAACTCCGGGAGTTGGTGATGGACAGGGAGGCCTGGCGTGCTGCGATTCATGGGGTTGCAAAGAGTCGGACACGACTGCGCGACTGAACTGAACTGAACCTGGAGGGCTACTCCATTTCTTCTAAGGGATTCTTGCCCACAGTAGTAGATATAATGGTCATCTGAGTTAAATTCACCCATTCTGGTCCATTTTAGTTCACTAATTCCTAAAATGTTGATGTTTACTCTTGCCATCTCCTGTTTGACCACTTCCAATTTACCTTGAGTCATGGACCTGACATTCCAGGTTCCTATGCAATATTGCTCTTTACAGCATCGGACTTTACTGCCATCATCAGTCACATCCACAGCTGGGTGTTTTGTTTTGTTTTGCTTGGCTCCGTCTCCTCATTCTTTCTGGTGTTATTCTCCACTCTTCTCCAGTAGCATAATGGGCACCTGCCGACCCTGGGCGTTCATCCTTCAGTGTTATATCTTTTTGCCTTTTCATACTGTTCATCCATTAACAGATTTTTTTTTGTTTTTGACGATTATGGTTTTCCTAGGAGATAACAGATTATGAGAAAAGGAGAAGCCTGTGTCTGGTGTAGGGAGGAAATTCTGTAAGCTTTTAGGGCCAAGACTACATTGTCTGACACATGGAAAAGGGGTCTTAGACCCTCAAGACCAAGAGGAGTACAGTGCAGAGATGAGAGCCCTTTGAATGAGATAGAAAATGACTAGAACCATACGGCAGTGTACATCAAGCAAGCACAAATCCTCTTCACATACCTGAACGGGGTTTCTTCATCTTTCCCCCAGCCAAGAATGTTAGTCTTCTCCATCGAACTGGAATATTCAATCTTGCTATTGAATATTCAGTCTTGCATTGACAAATATTGCTGTACTTCAAAATCAACTTATTCTGCCTTTTTGTCCGTCATCCTGTAATCAGAATAGCAGATGGTGGTGCCCCCCCCAGAATGGAAACCCAGGTGCTGAGGGGACACGTTAAGACAAATGCTATCTATGTTTCATGTACGACATCTTCGTTGTGTGGAAGTGGGTGAAGCTAGTTTCTGACTTTCTGGGTCTGACATCATCCTCATTTCCCTGCCCTGAGATGCACATTGTTACTTGTCTGCCCCCACCTTAATCAGTGTTGCCTAGGAAATGGTTCTGATCTCAGCTCCCTCCACCTCCTACCCACATGGATGTTCTAGAGCCAGCTGTAAGGCATCTGAACCTCTGTTAAAAGTAAGACATGAAAACATTTCAATAACAAAGACCAGAAGCTGCCTACTCTGTTCAATCCCTATCACAAACTAGACCCTCAAAACTACTTGCTGAGTGAATGAACAAATGAATAAATGCATGGTAAACAAGTGATTAAGCAATATTGAGACACATTGGGATTCTAATGATTTAAAAGTAATTTGACACACGTCACCTTATGATTTAATAAAAACTCTCCAAGAAAAAATGATAAAAAAAATGATTGAAATGTGTCTTTACCTTTCAATTCCTACAGCTGTATAGGGCCAGGTCTCGAAGGCTGTGCAGCAAACGGGTAAGTGTGACACTTTGTGTGTGATGCCCTGACCAGAAACAACCAATAGTTCTGTGGGCAAGGGTAATGCCCTCTCACTTTTCCAGCTCCCCTCTGCCCTGGCAGGTTCTCCTTCTCCCCGGGCCAAACTGGGCATTCCTAGCAGAACCGACCCTGCCTGCATTACTGGCTGTGTCCCAGGGATGGGAGAGTGGCACAGGGCGTCAGGGCCAGACCTCGTCCACACATGGAGCCAGCCTCAGCACCTGGCGCTTCTCTTTCTGCACCACTCGTCATTGCTCCCTGGCTCACAGAGTTATTGGGTGCTTCTTCTCTTCCAGCTTCTCTTCTCTTTCCTAGCTAACCCAGTTACTGGACCCTCAACTTGTGTTTGAATGACCTTTCTGTTTGATGACAGAGCTCCAACTATGAGGATTTCTCCCCTTACTTCCTTTTCTAAACACCTGACTTCCTTCAGTATTTCAGTTGTAATCTGTTTGCCGGCATTGCCTGAAGTGCTACACAGAGAAAAGCAGAACTGAGACTTTCTATTCAGACTCATCAGGAAAGAATGATATTATCAATTAATAATATCTGTCATGGAATCAGAATTATACACAAGACACCCACCAGATACCCCCAAACACTAGCCAAATATCCAGGCGCCTCTGCCATCTCTACTAATGTTTACGAAACTCCTCCCCTCAACAACTTTCCTCAGCATCAGTCAGCTCAGTCTCTTGCCCAAGAATTAGCCAAGATAAGCGATCCCTTCTACTATCAAGTGAAACATTAAAGACAAATAAGGAAGGTCCTCAGAGACAAAGGCTGCCCTTTATGCCCCTCTTCACGTGAGCTATGAGGACCGCAGCAAGCTGCATCCTCTCTTCATACTCCAGTCAGTATCTTAGCGATGAGGTTTTCCATCATACCCCCACCCTGAAACCAGTCAATGGCCTTCGTTATATGCATTCTTTCAATTTGTTCACCCTTACTATCCATGGAACATATACTCTGTACAAATTATTCCTTTTACCTTTCAACGTCCCCTTCAAAATAGTAGAAACCCATTAATTCAAACTACATTAACTAGGAGAATAGTATAACTCAAGACATGACTTTTGTATGTGCTAAGAAGAATGTGTTCTAAGTACATTCACATAAAGTACCTTTGACACTTAGGAGAAATCTGGCACATTTTTTGTGTGTAAGAATGCTGGCACATTTTTTGTGTGTAAATTGTGCTACTAATTATTCTTTGATATTCATTAACTGCCTGAAAATACGAAGTTTGTATATATAGATTTTTTTTTTTTAATTGCCAGAAGCTCAGATGGCACAGGTGCTTGAAAAACAATAGCTTTATAAAGATTCTAAATTCAGAATCTACTCATTCAGACAGCTCTTTCCCCAGTGAGTTTTGGGTTTTTGCTCTCTCCTGCTGGGGAAAGGGGGTGGGAGGCGGGGCGAACTGCAGAATGACCTCAATTATCTATGACAGCTCTGCTCTCTGTGTGGAAATCCTGTCCCTGCCTTACCCCTCCACGCATGCATACAGCACTTCACACGGTTCTCATCCCTCAAGCAGTCTGCACAGTTTTGAAAGGGTCCCTCCGTCCAGCCTGGCCAGCAGACAGCACACGAGTAGGGTGTGCTTCTAAATGAGTGGAGACACCCAGGGGAGACACAAATTCGTGCAGAAAGCATGACTGACTCTGAGCTATTTTTCGAGTTATGTTCCCTTAATCAACAGACGACAACATACTCTTCATAGCGACAAGTCCAAATGATACCCAGTTTAAAAATCCAAAAAGGTGGAGTGAGGAGGCTATTATACCGAAGAAAGTTGAAAACCGGCCCTGGGAATAGTAATCTGCCTCTCTTTCTCCTTGACAAGCTGTGCACCCTTGCACTGAGGCAGTTCTAAATGATGTCATGGCATCCACACACATGGGAAATATAGGGAATGCCGACATGACAAACCAACCCCCTCGTGTGTCCGCCTTGTTGCAGGCCCAGGATCCCATCCATTGCCACGGGCATCGTGGGCGGCCTGCTGCTGGTGCTGCTGCTCGCCCTGAGCGTCGGCCTCTTCATGCGCAGGCGCCACATCGTGCGCAAACGCACCCTGCGCCGGCTGCTGCAGGAGCGGGAGGTGAGCTGGGCGACCCCCAGGGGTGGCTTACAGAAGAGGCTGCATGACTGTGCTTGACTAATAAACGAAAAAGCCAGGAGAATCTCTGAATGTCCAGTTATAAGCAAGGCCGTATGCACTTTGGTACTTGTGTTCAGTAACATGCCACTGTTTGCAGGGTAAGTCCTGCTGCCGGTTACCTAGCTGTGGTGCCCACCGCCCAGCTGGTTCTGCTCTGTGGTCGGCGAGGGGGAAGCTGGGGCACAGAGGCCCGTGAGTTGCTGTAAGCACAGGACGTGTCACTTTGTAAAATGCCACAGTTCCCACCAGTGACTGCCCTTTTTTGAGCCATGACTGTGACTAGCATTGTCTGTGACACCATGATTTCAGGAAAAGGTCTTCGGGTGGTATCTGTGTCCATCCGGGTGTCAAAGCCAGAGCCCCCAGGAGGAGGGACCCAGCAACTTCAGCAGCATGGCTGTGCAGGGCTCAGATGGGCTACCAAAATGACCACCACACAAGCTTGCCCTCTCCCCAAGCTTTCCTAGCCTGATCACGGAAACAGAAATTGCACTTATTGCCCAGGGCTGTTCTGTTCAAGGTCACCTGCTTTGGAGGACGGGGCAGGTGTCAGTACCCGTTCTTTCAGTGTCTGTCACCAAGTTCCCTAGAACAGGTCTCCCTGTCTGGGGAGTGAGTGGGTCAGGTGCTCTGGGCCAGAGCATGAGCACGCCTCCTCCACATGGTGTCAGGAGCTGCCACCCCATCCCTGGGCCAGACGGGCAGGCATCAGCTCTTCCCCTTGTCTCTCACAGCTCGTGGAGCCTCTGACGCCCAGCGGAGAAGCTCCCAACCAAGCTCTCTTGAGGATCTTAAAGGAAACAGAATTCAAGAAAGTCAAGGTGTTGGGCTCAGGAGCATTCGGCACCGTGTACAAGGTGAGCCTGAGGCTCCTAGACTCGGATCTGGGGGGGCCCCCGTCCTCTGCTGTGGTCCTTATCACAGTGGAGTGCTCTTTGTGTCAGTGAGGGTTTAGGAAATTCCAGTATTTTTCTTAGGTTGTCAGACGAAATCTTTTATAATCAGAGTGACACGTGGGCACAGGTGATTTCATGGAGGACAGGGTGAGTTTCTGGAGGATGGGTGGCACAAGCCAATCTGAAAGAGTGTGGCCTGTCCCCCAAGGGCAGCATCCGAATAAAGCCCAGCTCAAAACAGCTTGCTCTTCATGTATTTTTTCTACGCCCTCTTTGCTTAATCTAATCTCAGTGAGGCCTAGACCCAGTATCTCAGAATTCTGTACAGAATGACTCACAGTGACTCTATAACTTACACGAGCTGAAGGGTTTTATCTAACTACTCTGATTCCTGGGACACAACAGCTGAAGAGCTGCTGAGCTGTCGTGACTCCCAGCCTGGATGGCCTTGGGTGCAGAGCTGTGCTTCCTCACCCTTTGGGGTATGGCCACTGATGACACCCAGCCAGGCCTGGAGCCACATCTTACACGTGTGACAGCTGCCAGCCAATGACTTCTCCTCTCTGTGTTATAGGGACTCTGGATCCCAGAAGGCGAGAAGGTTAAAATTCCTGTAGCTATCAAGGAATTAAGAGAAGCCACATCTCCAAAAGCCAACAAGGAAATTCTTGATGTGAGTTTCTGCTTTGTTTTCTAGCTATCTGCAGGCCTGGACATCAGAAGCTACCTTTTCTCGTGGTCGGCAGCACATTTCTGTGTTCTGGACTCTCTCATCACCACATTCTAAATGGTCACTTTTCACTTTTGCTGTGTTTTTTCCTTCTGGCTACACAGTTGGTATAATTCTCTCTCATAGAGATGACTCACTCTTCTGTTCACTTAACGCCCCAAAAGGATGGGAACCTGTGGTCCCTGGGCATCCACCAGGGGCTGGTGGCTTCCCCCTGCCATCTCAGTGATGCCTCTGGCTGACCTGTGATACTGTAGGTGTTGTGTTCAGCATGCCTTGGGAAAGAAACAGAAGCATGAGGTAGCCTGCTCAGGGTCACGAAGCTGGGTAGGTTTCCAGCACCTGGTTACTTCGGATTCTGAAATGTGTGTTCATTTTCTCCACCAAATGTCTCACTTTGATATGGCTTTTTAAAGGTACCTAGGATTCACAATATCATGCTCCATAAACTCTATAATCTGTTGCTCACCTTCTGTACTTTTTCTCAAAATAATTTAAATGTTATTTCCAGCGTCTACTGAGTGCTATTTTATGGAGTCTTTGAAATACTCCATAAGGTTATTATTGTTACATGCTTTTACTTTAGATTCTGTTGAACTTTTCCCATCTTCCTTTGGACCCTCACTAGCCAATGAGGCCTCTGCATGGTCTTAGAAAGAGGCTGGAAGAAGGAGAAGCCAGCCTGGCGTTGGGCAGAACCTACTGCAGGTAGAAGCTCAGGAAGTTCTGGGGGATGCATCCCTGTGGGCCCCGGCCAACAGCAATGCCACCACTCGCTGTGGGTGGATGTGGGTTTTTCTTGCTCTTTTCCCAAAGCAGAGCCAGTAAAATAAGAGGTGGAGGGGCTCAGCAGTGAGTTAGGAGAACAGTCAATGAAAAAGGAAAGTGACTGCCTTTACTGACTCAGAAATCTAGTTCATCTCGCAGCCAAGAAAGACAAAGGTCAAATGTAATACTTCCCCACTCATATCTAACCAACAGCATAATATGGTAAGCAAAGCAAACAGGTCTTTTTTAAAATGTGTTCAGACCCTGAGCTTCCTAAGAGGAAATCTTCTCCATCCGCATTTCTCCAGGCAGCCTTTCCTCCTTTCATTTTGTATCAGGGAAGTCTCACTGCAGTATTTTCTTTGTGAAGGAGTAATTATTAACACAGTGCAATAGGAAATCTCACACACTGATGATATGCTTATCAAGCCAAGTGATCTTTCATTTTAGCAGTTTACAAATTAATGTGGAGTCTGTTAATATAATGTCAGTTCCTATTTACGTAACCATGAGAAGTATAACAAGCAAGCCATTTGTGAAGTCTCTTCACTTACAACCTCTAGCTCCTTTTCCTACACTGTTAAAAAGAAAATATTTTAGCAGAATTTGCTTCCTTAACTCACTTTTTACTCATCAAGACCTTCTGATAACTTTCACAAAATGTGAATTTTGACAATATTCTCTGTGCAGAGTTAAGGGCAATTTTGAAGATAGTAGCAATACTTTGGGAAAGAAGTAGTTTCGCTGAAAAGGACCTTCCAGAGCCCCTAAAACTGGAGGAAATCTGCTTTCATGGGGCAGGGGTAGGGTAGAAAATAGAGAATTAAAGACTTAGAAAAAGTGTTTAAAGCCCTATTTGCCTCTTGCTCTGTCTCTGGGCTCCTCTCCTTCTCTCCCTCTGGCCCACTCCTGGTTTCTTCTTTCTGCTCTGACACCCACCCTGTGGCTGTTCTGGGAGAGGACAGCAGCCTGAGGCCTTGTTCTGCTTGTCCTGAAGCTCCGTCTGCCCCACAAACATGGAGCCACTCTGATAGGGTGGGTGCTGCCATGGGGAGCCCCTAAGGAAAGGGAAAACTAAAGCAAAGGCAGTTTCAACAGTCAGTTAAAGGGCAAGTTAATCCTGTGACCAGGCTGCCCAGGGGGCTGAGTGTGGGCTTGGCTCACACGCACTTGTAAACGGCTCCAGCTTCCCACGCTTTTATTCCCTGCCCAGGCAGCACCAAGGTCCAGCACACATGCCCTCTGCCCCTGGTGCACAGTGCCATCAGTGGTGGCTTAGGTGCTGGGAAGCTTCAAAGTATTCTTAAAGCTGGGCATGTGCCTCTCCTGAAGGAATTTAATGCTTAGTGAAATCCCTTTTCCCCAGTCCTTATCATAAACTAGTTCACAGATGAGGGAGACACGCAAGAAAGAAGGCCCAAACAATCATTTCGACAATTGGACAAAATAATAGGTTTTCAAGGTCGCCAAGCCTCAGAAGCTCTGCTGCCACGTGACTCTGACCTCAGCCTTGGGAGCCTCTGAGCGTGGGTTCTGCCTGCCAGTCTGCAGACTGATCAGAGATGGTGAGGAATACCAAGCATTCTTGCTGTAGGTCACAGAGCACCTTTGAGATTCCAAGATAAACAGCTAAGAACAAAGCTCACGTTAACTCCGCACACACTGAATAGGACACGTGCCTGGGCAGCATCCCCACTGAGCTCAGGCTGAGACATGCGGAAGGGACACCCTAGCTCTGGTGCTGCACCAGGTTTTAATAGGAGCTAGGGCCTGGCACGGCTCCAGGCTCTGTGTGGCCCGACACCCACCCCCATGCTCCACTCCCTGAGCCCTGGGTCAGCTCCTCACGGCCCGCAGCAGATGGGCTGCTCAGACTGCTCTGCTCTGCAGATTTTTCTCCTCTCTGAAGCAAGTACAACATGTTTCCAAATCTCAACCAGATCTTGAGAAAATAGAAACAGCCAGAGGATTACTTTGGTGTTATGGTTGTACAGTTTCCCAGACTCAGGAGAGAGACGTGATTTCTGCTTTTCTGGCAATCGCATGGCCTATTAATCTTTTCATAGACTTTCTCGTTTAAATTTGGGTGGGCACAGAAACAGCATGCAGAGAGATTCACATATGTGCTCTGTGTTATAAGGTCTAGGGCTTTCTTTCTCAGCAAGTCTTCCCCGGTCTGTGGGGTTAGTTAGCAGCAGGGAGGATGGCTGAGGGACCCCGGAGGCCAACGGCCTGGGGTGCGAAGACTCTAGTGGGCCCAGTCCTGACAAGAAGTGTGATCTTGGGCGTGGTTCACTGGGTCTCAATTTGCTCTTCAGACGAATAATAGCTTCAGGAGGAACCACTTGCCTGCCTTCTCCAGCCCTAAATTTTTATCAGTTGTTGTTGTTGTTTAGTTGCTAAGTTATGTCTGACTGTTTATGATCCCATGGACAGCAGCATAGCAGGCTTCCCTGTCCTTCACCATCTCCCCAGGTTGGCTCAAACTCAGGTCCACTGTGTCAGTGATGCCATCCAACCATCTCATCCTCTGTCACTCCCTTCTCCTCTTGCCCTCAATCTTTCCCAGCATCAGGATCTTTTCCAGTGAGTCAACTCTATGCATCAGGTGGCCAAAGTATTGGAACTTCAGCATCAGTCCTTCCAATGAATATGCAGGATTGATTTCCTTTAGGATGACTGGTTGATCTCCTTGCAGTCCAAGGGACTCTCAAGAGTCTTCTCCAATACCATAATTCTAAAGCATCAGTAGCTTTTTATCAGTAGCCCTCTGAAAAATGAAGAGCTGTCTGAATGTCCATAGTATTAAATATCTACTCTGCTCTTTAACATTGTGATGCTGCATTTACAACCAGAGGAGAAGGGCCGCCTGCCGCCTACTCAGGGTGCTTGTTCTAAAACAAGCAGCAGAGCTGCAGTCTCTCTTGCTAGTGAAAGCGACAGGGTCTCTGATTTGTGTGACTTCAGTATAGTTCAGCTGTGATGTTTCTGAGGTATTTCCAGAGGTGTGTCAGGCAGCACAGAAGCACCACAGGGGAACAGGTGTTGGGGAGAAGGAGACGCTAAACAAGCTCCCCCTCCCTACAGCTCACACAGCACACCCGCCGGGATGGGTCCAAGAATCAGCATTTCTGGCAATTTGGCCAGCAGCACTGAGCCTGCTGCCCTGAGGGAACAACTGTAAGAAGCCAGGAAAGTTTAGCTTAGATGGGAGTCAGGGAGGCCTTCAGAGGAGGGGTAAGTCAGGGAAAGCGGAGGTGGAGGGGCATTCCGGACAAAGCCCCTGCTAGAGGCGAGTATGGGAGAGCAGTGAGCAGGTGGAGCAGCAGGGCCTGTGGGAGGAGAGGCCCAGCGAGGCGTGGGGGCCTCCCGGGAACGGTGAGGCCCGGGGAAAGTTACTGCAGACGCTGATGTTTAGGACATTGAGGACGTTTGTGTTTCGGACTCTGCATTTGCCCCAGTCCCTCCACCCATCTGCTCTGTTCCCACTGTCCGCTCCTGAGGCACAGCTCCCGGCAGCCCTCTCAGGTGCCCTCGCCTCCCAGGCTGCTGTGGCTCCTGCACAGGGAGCCCAGCCCCGACCACATCAGTGGGCAGAGTGGGAAAGGCACCTCTGAACTTTCTCTTGGAGACGAGGTGGTCCCTTTTGTGTCTGTATAAAAGGTCAGCATCCTTGTACTCTAAAGGGAAAGAGATTGATTTATTGGTAGAAATTTAGGATTCCCTAATTCTTAAACAAAAACGAGGCCCAGGTATGTGTTTGGTTTAAATGAAGTCAGCTTCCTCCAGCCAAGGATAGCAGAAGAGTTAAAATGAAATCCATAGCTGTGAGTCTGTGTCAGGCCTCTGCCCTGGCCGCCTCTGAGTCAGCAGGGGTAGGGTTGGGGGAAGTGGTTTTCCTTTCCCAAAACTGCGGCCGGCAACACAGACCACCTCTTGAGAGATGAATCCTGGGTCACCCACAGAGTCTGCGATCACTGCAGGTGTAATGTCCTTTCTCCGTTTCAGAGCCGGCACATGTACACAGAAAGGCCTTCTTCTCCGCTGTGGGTGGTGGAGGTGCCTGTGGTCCCAGCAGCGTTGAGGGCAGGGTGGTGGATGGGGGGGCTCCTCCTCTGCCCGCCACAGAGGAGCAGTGGGTACTGGCCTCCCAGAGCTCTCACCATCACCTCGGTGCCCGTGCTGAGGGTTCCTTAGTCAGTGGCCGGGTCATCATCAGGATGTGGGTTGCCACCCACCCCAACAGTGTTTTAAACTGAGGCATCTTTGGCTCTGAGGCGGAGGTCCTCATAATGACTCAGCATCACCCAGACTTGGGACATCAGGTCTTGTTTTCACCCAACACTTTGCCAGTGGCGAGCACTGCCGGAGTCTCTCTGTGGTGCCGGATGCCACCTGCAGTCGGAGGGTGCCTCCGCCCACCAGATGTCTGGTCACTGCCTGGCCTCACATGCCAGAGATCCTGTGTGAACATCCACTGCTCTAGATGTTTCACGTGCCCACTTCCACACTTAAACTCAAGTTGGGTTTTTAATCTAGGAAGGGTCTGCCTGCTTGTTCCTGTAGCCGTGGCGGGGAACTGCGCTGACGTGCCTTCTCCTCCTCTCCCGCAGGAGGCCTACGTGATGGCCAGTGTGGACAACCCTCACGTGTGCCGCCTCCTGGGCATCTGCCTGACCTCCACGGTGCAGCTCATCACACAGCTCATGCCCTTCGGCTGCTGCTGGACTACGTCCGCGAGCACAAAGACAACATCGGCTCCCAGTACCTGCTCAACTGGTGTGTGCAGATCGCAAAGGTAACTCGCAGGCAGCCAGCGCTGAGTGCCAGCAGGCAGGGCCACAAAGCAGGGCCAGCAGCTACCTCTGCTTCTCGCTGTGCCCTCACCTCCTGGGCTGGTGTGATCGTTAGAGGGAGCCCCAGAGAACAGCGGCAAGGGGCAAAAAACAACAACCAGGAAGTGAACAATTACATTCTCCGTCCTAGGAAAGCAGAGAGTTTGTCAGGAGCTGTGGGGGTGTGTGTGTGTGTGTGCATAGACACAGCGTAGACTTTATTTTGGATTAAGTCGAATTGATTGTCTTTGGCGTCAGATTAGTGCCTCTCCCACTCCACACTGAAAATCTAATTATTCAGCTACATTTGCACAGTTGGGTGCTCTCAGAATGGTTGATGTTAGTGTCCTATTTCCCTGGCATTCTTTTTGTTGCGTACTATGGTAATTAGAAACAGAGGATGAGGTATGGCTTTCACGCAGGCAGAGCTGGTAACAAAGCCAGCAAACCAGCCCACATGAGGCTGTCAGGTGACAGAGTGCTGGGTGGACAGGCAGGTGCTGGCTCTGATGGTGGTGGCAGGAGGTAAACAGATGCTGCTTCTGCTTCTTGAGGCTCCTCACACGTTCTGCTGTCCTCAGGCTAGAGCGAGGAAGGAGCTGGTAGGGGCGGTGGGCAGACGGTGACTAGGTGGCTACACCTGTGAGCTGAAGCCAGGAGCTGAGCACCAGGTATTTAGCTGCTCATATGGCCTTTCTTTCATCTCAGATCTCTCTTGATCACAGCACTGCATGAGTTATTTGCAACCCAACTTGCTAATTCTGTTTCTTCTAACAGTAGGTATACCTTTCACTCAGCTGAATGAATGGAATCTGTGGCTGAATCCCGCCCAACCCCCGCAGCCCTAGAGAGCGGTTATTAGCTGGAGGAGACCAGGGAGGCAGGGAGCCTCTCTTCTCCCAGCCCTGCAAGGGAGGGACATCCATGTTGTCAAGTCCTGGTTGCTCCTCTCACCCAGGGCAGCAATGCAGCTCGGTCCTGTGGATTTCCAGTTCTCCCAGAACTGCGGGGCTCCACCAGGCTGTCAGGCAGCAGGCTGCCTCCTGGGAAAACAGACAGCAGCACGGCGCTGCTTTTCTGCTGCTGCTGGGTTTGCTGTCTCAGCCACAGCCCCAGAGGCTCCAGCACCCTAGGAGTGGGAGAGCGCCTGCTCAGACCCCCGCCCGTCACCCAGCGCAGCCCCAGAGGCTCCAGCACCCTAGGAGTGGGAGAGCGCCTGCTCAGACCTCCGCCCGTCACCCAGAGCTCCTGTCATTGTCATGGCCTCAACCCTGGTTTCAGAACAGAGGGAGTCACGCGGCCACGCTAAACAATGGTCCTGACAGAGCCC
The DNA here is from genome assembly GCA_006408695.1 of Aepyceros melampus. NCBI lineage: Eukaryota > Metazoa > Chordata > Mammalia > Artiodactyla > Bovidae > Aepyceros > Aepyceros melampus. Next base: position 741,725 of record SJXQ01010177.1, on the reverse strand, counting down.
GTGCGCCTTAGTGCTGCGGTCTCATGAAGATGCGGTTATTTCTGTGTCTGACAGTGTTAGTTTCCTAGGGCTGCCACCAAAGATCATGACAGACTAGGTGGCTTTCCACAGTGGAAGCTTATTCTCTCACAGTTCTGGAGGTTGGAAGTCCAGAATCAAGGGGTCTGCTTTCAAGGCACTGCTTTCTGTTTCAGCAGAGAAACCTCAATATTGTGCTGGCACAGCTGTATCAATGCAGCACCTATCCTGCCAGGATAGGAAAGTAATGGTCTTCTCGATTGTAAGGAGAGAAATTTGCTGTTGGGTTAGTTACTATTTACCTTAAGTATTAAACAGTTTCCTTTGTAAAACTTAGAAATGAAACTACCCAGAAACACTTAGTGGCTGACCAGAAACTAAACTTGCTAGCATTTTCAAAGTGGGATTTATTGACTTATAAATGTCCTCACTGATTCACAAAAGCACAGGCTCTCTTGGGAAGTTTTCCAAACATTGCTGACAAGTCAGGCACTATTACACAGGTTTATTGTCTTCACTAAACTGGTAGGAAGACAAGTAAAATTACATCACCCAGGCATAAGGAAAAAGAAAAGAAGCAGAGTGGCCTAGGGGGGAATTCCTGTTGGGGTTTGGAGACCAGAGGCGCCCTTCCATACAGGGGTAGAGTGGATTCTAGACTCAGGCCTCAGGAGGCTGTGGTCCCATCACCCGCTCCGTGATCCCCCCGTCCTAAGCTCCCAGCTCATGAAGGTACACAGAGCTCTCACTCACGGGGAGTAACTTAGGTGCTTCAGAAAGTGTGTCCATTCTTTCTGGCTACTTAAACTAGCTAGTAAATTCCAAAATAATTAGATGGGATGATAATGTCATAAAATCTTAGAATCCAAAAGATGTGCTGGACTTCAGTTGAGAGAACACTGCTGCCGTGCCGGGCTGCTCCTTGGAGTACTACAGAATGCATCCTGCGAATCCTATGTAATCAGCTCCCCAGGCTAATTGATTTAACATTTTCTCCAGCCTTTGGGACAGCACAGCTTTCTTTCACCTAACCTGGATTAAGATCTCACAGAAGTTAGTTTTCAGAGAGATAAGTTTCAGATCTTGACCAGGCCTCAGTGAGATTTGAAGGCAACTGCTGGGGAAGGGGGATCTGGGGGAGAAGCTGTCAGAAAGAAACTGACCACAACTTTGTAAGCACCAGACTATGCCTAGTGCATTCTATAAGATGAGACTTGATAAGGATGAACTTCAAAAGGGATTCCATTCAAAGGATCCATTTCTTAAGCACACAGGACACGTAGTTTTGTCTCAGTTCATTTGCAAATGCCCCAGGTGTTTTCACAGTTCACACTTTTATAGGAGTTCTCAGGTCGTGTGAAGAGCTAAGAGAAGACTCATCCAGGTTAGGGTAGGAAGGTGGTCCTGCCTCTAACGGGAGAGAATGAAAATCGTGCTGGCAAAGGAGCTGTCATCTGTCACCCTCGCTCGGCCTTCGTATGGGAGATGCTGACCATCCCATGCAGCTCACGTGCACAGCCTCCTGTCCAGGCCCAGGGGCTCTGGCCTTTGCACCTAGGTCTGCTCCGCTTCCCCGCACCACCCAGGTTTCCTGTTCTCCAGATAGAACTCCTAAAGGTGAGGTTCCAGGCAGCCCCAGCCCCGCTGACGGACTGTGCAGCTTAAGGGTGGTGATTCAGCCTCCAGCCTCCATCCCCGGGGCCAGAGAAGACTCCTCGTAAGAGCTGATTCACCTGCAAAGCACACACCTGCATAACCCCCCGAGGCACCAAGACCACAGACAGGACAGACAAACAGCAGATCCAGTCACCAGATGTTTTCGTTTATTTGGATTTTTTTTCCATTCTTACATTGTTCCATAGAAGATTACAGTTGAACTTAACCTAAATGATCACTTTACATTATGTCCTTATAAAGCCAAAAGTTGCTGTACGATTAAAGCATATTCTTCAGCTGTTAGACATTTCATTTTAGTTATTTCTTGAGCATTTATCTGTCAGTGTCCAGTATCATGTGAAATATATGTATATAATTAAGACAAAATTTCTTATCTTCCTAAACTTATGAACAGGTAAGGAAAACAGATTCATAGAGAGCTAGCAATACAGGAGGAAATGAGAGGGTGAGATCAGGAGAGGTGGGGACCAGACTCCCAGAAGCTGCTGTACAAGCCACATGGGGACCAGCAAAGTGGGCTCAGCCTGCCAGTCAGGTGCCAGGTATGGGGACGGCCGTGGTGAGGCAGGTACCCCACACCCTCTGGAGTCCTGGACGTGGCTTGGTTCTGTTGACGGGAGTGAGAGCCAGGCCCTGTCCTGGGAGTTGTCTGAGGGAGCAGTGGGCGGTGACGGAGAGACACTGAGGGCTGCTGAGGAATGAGGGGCAGGGCAGGAGGGGAAGGGGATACCCCCCAGGGACCTGCAAGCCCAACTTCATCATGAAAGCCAAGGGCACCATGCAGGTATTTATTCATGATCTTGCTTTTGGGGAAAGTGTAACAGGACATGGCAGCGGCCTGATTCAAGGTCATGTCAAAAAGGGTGCAGTAGAGAGGATGGGTTTGGCATCCAGGAGGAAATGATGACAGTCGCAGCAGTGATGGACCATTCTGCTGGGCTCTGTCCTAGTTCTCCCCAGGGGTTAACTCATTTAATCCTCTGTGTAGCCTGTCTTCATGTGGAGAGAGTGAGGTAAGGGTGTTTAAGTGATGTGCCAAGTTCCCAAGCACATAAGCAGCAAAACCAAGCTTTGATCCCAGGCATCCTTGCTCCCACATCTGTGCTTTTCCCCAGCCCTTGATGTCACAGATCAGGGTGGAGCCCCCAGACCAGTGAGCCTAGCAGGCCTCCTGTCCCTACCCAGAAGAAGCTTGGTGTCTGAAACAGGACATTCTGACACTTGCCTGCCTCTCCTGAGGGCAGGGCTCAGTCGTGTGGAGGCTGTGCTTCACTGACCTCTGCCAGAGCCTTCTGCCTGCCCTCCACTTCCTACTTATGCCGTCTCCGTAATCACCAGGTCACATCCTCCCTCTTCCCCACATGGTGGTTAAAAAGTCTGCTAGAAACGCAGCTCAGGTCTGCTTCTTCCTCTGGGCTCCCGCTGAGAGCTCCAGGATGCTGCAGTGCCTGGGAAAGCAGTCTGTGAATGTCAGACCCAACCCAGGCCGCCTTCTGTGAGTGATGTGCCAGGAACATCTTCATATCCCTCATGGAGTGTCCACAGGTCGCAGCGTGAAGGGGGCACCTCAGATCCCCTTTTAACCTCATTTTTTGCAACATTCATCTTCGCTGTCCTATGTTAATTGACAAAATAAATATATTCCATTAAACTGAAGTGAGGATATCAGAGAATAACCAGGGAAATGCTTTTCCAAGAGGCCCCATGTGGCTTAAACACTGGTGTTGCTTCCTGCGGTTCTGTTTGGATCCTGAGAGTTCACGAGCAGTGTCAGAGCTCTTATCTTTGGTGCTGGTGAAAATCTTAACTGTGTGAGGCACTGAGATGGCCTTTCAAGCCCTCTGTGTTATGTGGGGCAGAAACCAAGGAATAGAATTTCACGTAAGTTCAAAGGAGGCTAATCTTATCCTGTAATTATCTCTGACTTTTAAATCCCTCTGGCTGATTGGCTGTCTGCTCCAGAACACATAACTGCTTTCTTCTCCCCTTTCCCAAGCCTTCTCTGAGAAAATATTGCTCTGGTCCTTTAAAGATCTCAGGAGTAGGAGGAGGGGTAGGGTGGAGGTGCCTTCCATTGTTTTATTTACACAGCAGCAGATAGGAGCAGTGACCCCACAAGAGACTGACCCAGACTTGCCTGCGAGTGTCCAGGAGTTTCTGGTGGAGGCGTGGGTTGGCGGTGGCCTGCTGCAGGGTCAGGGGCACTGAGTGCTGCAGTGCATCATGGGACCTTTAGAAGGAGGTCACCTTATCTTCATTACCTCCAACAGGGAGGGAACACAGCCCCACCCATCAACAGAAAATTGGATTAAACATTTACTGAGCATGGCCCCGCCCATCAGAACAAGACCCAGTTTCCCCCACAGTCAGTCTCTCCCATCAGGAAGCTTCCATAAGCCTCTTATCCTCCATCAGAGGGCAGACAGAATGAAAGATACAATCACAGAAAACTAATCAATCTCATCACATGGACCACAGCCTTGTCTAACTCAATGAAACTATGAGCCATGCCATTGTAGGACCACCCAAGACGGGTGGGTCATGGTGGAGAGTTCTGACAAAACGTGGTGTTCTGTAGAAGGAAATGGCAAACCACTTCAATATTCTTGCCTTGAGAACCCCATGAACAGTATAGAAAGGCAAAAAATATGACACTGAAAGATGAACTCCCCAGATCGGTAGGTGCCCAATATGCTACTGGAGAAGAGTGGAGAAATAACCCCAGGAAGAATGAAGAGACGGAGCCAAAGCAAAGACAATGCCCAGTTGTGGATGATGTCACAGGATAGAAGAAAAGTCCAATGCTGTAAAGAAAAATACTGCCTAGGAACCTGGAGTGTTAGGTCCATAAATCAAGGCAAATTGGAAATGGTCAAATAGGAGATGGAAAGAACGAACGTCGACATTTTAGAAANAACAGGTGCCTCACAGACCTATGACCCATGACTTGTAGCCTTGTATTCCAAGAAGTTCAGCATCCCAACAGCTCAGCCAACTTTGCACATAAATGTCCCCAAATCAGCAAATAAATGCTGTTCTGTGGCCAAGGCAACAGCAGCTACTTCTGAGAACATAACATACAGGTTTCTCATAACATACAGATTTCTCAGGAGGCAGGTAAGATGGTCTGATATTCCCATCTCCTTAAGAACTTCCCGCATTTGGTTGTGATCCACACAGTGAAAGGCTTTAGTGTAGTCAGTGAAGCAGAAGTAGATGTTTTTCTGGGGTTTTGTTTCTTTTTCTGTGATTGAATGGATATTGGCAATTTGCTTTCTGGTTCTTCTGCTTTTTCTAAATCCAGCTTGAGTATCTGGAAGTTCTTGGTTCACATACTGTTGAAGCCTAGCTTGGAGAATTTTGGTTAATATTATGATCAGCAGTAATTTCATAATCAAGGCAAATTTCATCTTCAGGACCATCATTTAGGATAACCAAGCCAAATAAAATGGGCTCTTTGCTAAATAATGGACCTACTGATGTTCTTACTCTGGTATTTTTTGTCACATGACTTTTGGAAATTTAAATCCCCAACTCACATTGGTTAGTTAAACATTTGTTAACTTTCAGTGAAAAGCCTTATTATTAACAGAAGGTAAAAGAAGCAGAAGATCCCTTTCTTAATTTCTTAGTAAACCTAGGTTAAAATTTTTCTTCCATCTGTTTCAGTTGTACCTTGAGCATTATTCACCAAGAGACTTTCTTCAAATTGCATAATTTCTTTGTGCTTTGATTTCCTCATAGGTAAACGAGAATAATGATAATACCTATCTCATAAGGTTGTTTCAAATATTGAATGAAGTAATTAATGAAAATACCTCTTGGACAGTGTCTAACATATAGTAAGTCCTAGATAAATATTTGTTATTGCTAGCTATACATTATTATTATTGTTAATACTCATACATAGTCCCAGTCTTCTTTGGCATACATTTTCTCTTTCTGCAGCTCCAGAGACTTTGATTAGGTGTGTGTCTGTATGACTCAATGAGCTCTAAATGGAAGTTGCTGAATGGGACTTTAGGGAAAGCTATTTCAAAGAGCTGTACCCAGAAAGCATGGTTCTTTAGCATTTATTTCTTTCTACCTTTTGTTAACCAACTGAAATGCTGGATTTTATTCCTGTTGGTGCAGCAGCCACCCACCAGGACAGCAACAATGATGCTGTTCCTTTAAAGGCAGTGCAGCAGAAGGAGAGAAGGAGGCTAAATCTATGACAGCATTGTTGGGCAACTGCATCACCCTAGACAGACTTCCTTTCTGTTTCCTGATATGTGAAAAAAGCAAATGCTTATGTGTTGAAACCACTGTTTTCTGTTCTTACAAAAGAAAGAATGCACTTGAAGTTGATATACTATTTTACCAATTTGAAAATGTTTGTGTAAATCTGGACACTTTATAAAAAAATGAATGGAAAATGAAAAGTATGTATACATTTATAAGTTACTGATAAAAGTCATATTACTTGAACACAGTAGAAATGAAAAACGATTTTGAACTTCTTTACCCAAAAAAAGAGGAGAGTGAAAAGTTGGCTTAAAACTCAGCATTCAGAAAACTAAGTTCTGGTCCCATCACTTCATGGCAAATAGATGGGGAAACACTGGAAACAGTGAGAGACTTTATTATGCACTTGAAGTTGATATACTATTTTACCAATTTGAAAATGTTTGTGTAAATCTGGACACTTTATAAAAAAATGAATGGAAAATGAAAAGTATGTATACATTTATAAGTTACTGATAAAAGTCATATTACTTGAACACAGTAGAAATGAAAAACGATTTTGAACTTCTTTACCCAAAAAAAGAGGAGAGTGAAAAGTTGGCTTAAAACTCAGCATTCAGAAAACTAAGTTCTGGTCCCATCACTTCATGGCAAATAGATGGGGAAACACTGGAAACAGTGAGAGACTTTATTTTCTTGAGCTCCAAAATCACTGCAGTTGGTGACTGCAGCCATGAAATTAAAAGACGCTTGCTCCATGAACTATAGTCTACCAGGCTCCTCCGTCCATGGGATTTTCCAGGCAAGAATACTGGAGTGGGTTGTCATTTCCTTCTCCAGGAGATCTTCCCTACCCAGGGATTGAACCCGGGTCTCCCACATTGTAGGCAGACACTTCACTGTCTGAGCCACCAAGGAAGTCCTACCTAGACTGCGTATTAAAAAGCAGAGATGTTACTTTGCCAACAAAGTCTCATCTAGTCAAAGCTATGGCTTTTCCAGTAGTCATGTAGGGATGTGAGAGTTGGACCATAAGGGAAGCTGAGCACCTAAGAATTGATGCTTTTGAACTGTGGTGTTGGAAGAGACTCTTGAGGGCCTTTTGGACTGCAAGGAGATCCAACCAGTCAATCCTAAAGGAAATCAGTCCTGAATATTCATTGGAAAGACTGATGCTGAAGCTGAAACTCCAATACTTTGACCACCTGATGAGAAGAACCGACTCATGGAAAGACCCTGATGCTGGGAAAGATTGAAAGCAGAAGAAGAAGGGGCTGACAGAGGATGAGATGGTTGGATGGCATCATCGACTCATCACCAGCCATGAGTTTGAGCAAGCTCCAGGAGTTGGTGATGGACAGGCATGCCTGGTGTGCTACTGTCCATGGGTTCACAAAGAGTTGGACATGACTGAGAGACTGAACTGAACCTGAAAATTATAAAATATACGGGTCACTCCATATGACACTATGCAAATAACAATTTTCCCACATTATTATTTTTTAAATAGTGTATATTTAATTTTTTTATATAGCATGACTGAGATATAATTGACATATAACATTGTATAAATTTAAGATGTACAAGGTAATGATTTTATATATCAATTCAATTCAGTCGCTCAGTCATGTCCGACTCCTTGCCACTCCATGAATTGCAGCACGCCAGGCCTCCCTGTCCAACAGCAACTCCTCGAGTTCACTCAAACTCACGTCCGTTGAGTCAGTGATGCCATCTAGCCATCTCATCCTCTCTCCCTTCTCCACTGCCTTCAATCTTGCCCAGAATCAGGGTCTTTTCCAGTGAGTCAATTTCTTTGTATCAGGTGGCCAGAGATTGGAGTTTTGGCTTCAGCATCAGTCTTTCTAATGAATATTCAAGACTGATATCCTTTAGAATGGACTGGTTGGATCTCCTTGCAGTCCAAGGGACTCTCAAGAGTCTTCTCCAACACCACAGTTCAAAAGCATCAATTCTTCGGTGCTCAGCTTTCTTTATAGTCTAACTCTCACATCCATACATGACTACCGGAAAAACCATAGCCTTGACTAGACAGACATTTGTTGACAGAATAATGTCTCTGTTTTTCAATATGCTGTCTAGGTTGGTCATAGCTTTCCTTCCAAGGAGCAAGCATCTTTTAATTTCACAGCTGCAGTCATTATGTGCAGTGATTTTGGAGCCCAAGAAAATTAAGTCTCTCACTGTTTCCACTGTTTCCCCATCTATTTGCCATGCTGTGATGGGCGCTACTGCGGTTAAGTTGCTTCAGTCATGTCCGACTCTGTGCGACCCCATAGACTGCAGGCCACCAGGCTCCCTTGTCCCTGGGATTCTCCAGGCAAGAACAGTGGAGTGGGTTTCCATTTCCTTCTCCAATGCATGAAAGTGAAAAATGAAAGTGAAGTCACTCAGTCGTGCCCGACTCACAGCAACCCCATGGACTGCAGCCCACCAGGCTCCTCCACCCATGGGACCCTCCAGGCAAGAGTACTGGAGTGGGTGCCAGAGTAAGAAGGCTGAGATGAAGTGATTATTTTGGATTATTCTGGTTTGCCCAATGTAGTCATGATGTAATCCTTATAAAAAGGAGACAAGAGAGTCAGAATCAGAGAAAGATGTGCTGCCAAAAGCAGAAACCAGAGCATCAGAGAGAGATATGGACATGCTATGCTTCTGGCTTTGAAGATGGAAGAAGGGGCCATGAGCCAAAGAATGCAGAAGGCCTCTAGAAGCTGGAAAAGGCAAGGAAATAGATTCTCCCCTGAAGGCTCTGGAGGAACCAGTGCAGTCTATACCTCGATGTTAGCCTAGTGAGACTGATCTTCGACTTCTTGCAGAACTACACAACCAAAAGTTTGTGTCTTTGTAAGCTAGTAAGTTCACACTAGTCATTAGAGTATCATTCAGTTCAGTTCAGTTCAGTTCAGTCGCTCAGTCATGTCTGACTCTTTGCGACCCCATGAATTGCAGCACGCCAGCCCTCCCTGTCCATCACCAACACCCAGAGTTCTCTCAAACTCACATCCATCGAGTCAGTGATGCCATCCAGCCATCTCGTCCTCTGTTGTCCCCCTTTCCTCCTACCCCCAATCCCTCCCAGCATCAGAGTCTTTTCCAATGAGTCAACTCTTTGCATCAGGTGGCCAAAGTACTGGAGTTTCAACTTCAACATCAGTCCTTCCAAAGAACACCCAGGGCTGATCTCCTATAGAATGGACTGGTTGGATCTCCTTGCAGTCCAAGGGACTGTCAAGAGTCTTCTCCAACCCACAGTTCAAAAGCATCAATTCTTCGGCACTCAGCCTTCTTCACAGTCCAACTCTCACATCCATACATGACCACAGGAAAAACTATAGCCTTGACTAGATGGACCTTAGTCGGCAAAGTGATGTCTCTGCTTTTGAATATGCTATCTAGGTTGGTCATAACTTTCCTTCCAAGGAGTAAGCGTCTTTTAATTTCATGGCTGCAGTCACCATCTGCAGTGATTTTGGAGCCCCCAAAAATAAAGTCTGACACTTTCACTGCTGCTGCTAAGTCGCTTCAGTCGTGTTCGACTCTGTACGACCACATAGACAGTAGCCCACCAGGCTCCCCTGTCCCAGGTATTCTTCAGGCAAGAACACTGGAGTGGGTTGCCATTTCCTTCTCCAATGCATGAAAGTGAGAAGTGAAAGTGAAGTCACTCAGTCATGTCCGACTCTTAGCGACCCCATGGACTTCAGCCTACCAGGCTCCTTTGTCCATGGGATTTTCCAGGCAAGAGTACTGGAGTGGGGTGCCATTGCCTTCTCCGACTGTTTCCACTGTTTCTCCATCTATTTCCCATGAAATGATGGGACCAGATGCCATGATCTTCATTTTCTGAAAGCAAAATGGCTGTCTGGGGAGGCCTTACAAATAGCTGTGAAAAGAAGTGAAAAGCAAAGGGGAAAAGGAAAGATATAAGCATCTGAATGCAGAGTTCCAAAGAATAGCAAGAAGAGATAAGAAAGCCTTCCTTAGCGATCAATGCAAAGAAATAGAGGAAAACAACAGAATGGGAAAGACTAGAGATCTCTTCAAGAAAATTAGAGATACCAAGGGAACATTTCATGCAAAGATAGGCTCGATAAAGGACAGAAATGGTATGGACCTAGCAGAAGCAGAAGATATTAAGAAGAGGTGGCAAGAATACACAGAAGAACTGTATAAAAAAAAATATCATTAGGGAACTATTACAAGTACCCTAAGCAAGAATTATAACCTGACAGGATGTCACTTTTAATTGTTTCATCAACTCTGTTTTGATAAGATAGTCTGATTTACAACTCACAAATCCATAGGATGGGTATAAGTTTGGTTTGATTTTCCAGGCTGCCACAAAATATTAGGTACCACACCCACTTGTTTATGTGTTGGCTACTTTTAAATTATATTAATACAGCAGAGTTGAGTCATTGCAGCTGAGATCATATGGCCCACAGAACCTAAAATATTCACTATCTAGACCTTTACAGAAAAAAATTTGCTGACTCCTGTGGTAGATGCTAAAGGCTGTTTAGTTACATCATTTTCGTGCTCTCAAAGAGCTTGCAAACTAGGATAGAGGTTGGAAAAGAAAATCACTAGTGCAGTGAAGATATTTTTTCTAATTGTGTAAACCATGAGAGTGAGATTATAAAGAAGGAAATGATTAGTTCTTACCATTTGAAGAAGAGATGCAGTTTAAATCGAACACCATAGTATGTATTCACTCAGTGGGCAGGAAAGATGTAATTCAGATGAAGATTCAGTGTGATAGAAGGAGGTGGGAAGTAAACAGAAAGTGTAGGAATCACTCATTAAGTTGCCCTGGTGGCTCAGATGGTAAAGAATCCACCTGTAATGGGGGAGACCTGGGTTTGTTCCCTGGGTTAAGAAGATCCCCTGAAGACGGACAAGGCTACCCACTCCATTATTTTTTCCTGGAGAATCCCCATGGACAGAGGAGCCTGGCGGGCTACAGTCCATGGGGTTGCAAGAGTTGGACACGACTGAGCAACTAAGTACACAGCAGAGCACAGCACAAGCAATTGTAGTATCTGATGTGTGGGGGAACAGAAGGAGTAAGGGAGGCTAGTGGTGGGTGTGTCCTAGAGATAGAGAGAGGGAAAAGACCTCTAAAACTCTTTAACTGTAATGTGGGAATCCCCTTGCTGTCTCATTGCAGTCTTCATCAGAGCTGCAGCTTTCCAGATGAGTCACTTTTTACAACTGATACTGTCATCTTTAACTACGTAAAGACAGAGAGAGTAGCAGAGGCGGATGTGGTCATTGTGACATTAGCTTCTAATTGATGTCTTTGTAAAGATGTTTTCAGAGCAAAGTTAAGTTTTATAATTGGGAAGCTATGAAACTCTTCTGAAGTTGCTGTCTAGTCATTGTATTGAGAACAGGAATCCCATTTTTCAAAGCACAGTGTGGGCAACACATGAAAGATAGTACAAAGGTTAAGGGGAGAGATACCTTGAGAAGCCCCCCTCATAGTCATATAAAAATGACAAGTACATGAAGGTGGGGAAAAAAACCTTTTTGTAGAAAAGGTTATTCCAAAAATGGATTTTTTCCTGGGCAAGCTGTGCCAATTGCCTCTCACACGGTGCATGGTGCTTGGGGAAGGTGCTCTCCTTTTCATCATTCTTTTGTCATTGAAATCTGCCTTCTTGATTGCCCCTTCCTCTAAGTCTGGATTCAGCTAAGGGATGAATTCGAACTCCGCCATGTTCTGTTGAGAGAAGAAAGGTTAAGTGAAAAATGAGTGCACTGAGAGGGTGTGGGAGAAACTTTTATCAGGGACCATAAAATTATAAGCATAATTATGCCTCATAGAGTTCCAGCATGTTGTATCTAAACTGCATTTGACTAGTTCTTCATATAATTTATATTTGTTATTACAAATTGATCCTGAATAATATCAATTTCTTAATAAAGAATTACAGAGCTGAATCTATTTCATTATCTAGCTGTGTGGCCTTTGACAAATTCTTGTGTCTTTCTGAGTACAATCTCTCCAGGCACAAAATAACAATGCTTGAGACGGGGTCACGATGGGGTGGAAGAGCATTAGATCTGAGGCCAGAGAAACCTGGGCTTCCCAGGACAGCTTTACCTCAGTTGCCTCTAATTTGCTACTCATTTATTCTGTGATCTTGGACAAATGGCCCTTCTAAACAATAGTTTCCTTATCTGTAAACAATGAGAATGATATTGGAATGCCAAAATGTTGAAACCCAAACGAACTTTTTGGCCAGCCGACATAGACATCTTACGATGCTACTAAAAAGATTAAAAAGTAAAGGAGAATTAAAAACTGTCAAGAAAGACTTCATCTACCTTTGTAGTTTGTAAAAGATCCAGAAGAATTTAAGAAAGGTAAGATTATGAGTTTTAAAGATGCTTAATCAATTGTTTTTAATATATATTGAGAGCTTTAATCATAATCCTAACTCCTACCCAATAACCTCCCTCTTATAAATCTTTCTTAAAAAATAATATTTGGGATTATTTTTTGATAGCAAAAATTATAAATATTTTATAGTGAATATTTAACTAATGAATAATAAAATAGGCTGCCACTTTGTGGATTATTATGAGGTTTATTAATATGGGTTTATGATTCTATAGCTCCTGGTGGAGTCTCTTCCAACTTGTCTTTAAAAACACAATGACAACTTATACAATGTATTTAAGAATCACAGCATTAGTATGTGATATGATTTTTCTTCCAGGAAAAAGATATGAAAGTTTCTGGTATTGAACCTGGAGGAAAAAAAAAATCACAACACTAAACATTCCTACTGACATACAACCTAGAATCTTTGATAATTTTCTGATCAGTGGAACTAGATTGATAAAAATCAATCAGTGGCATACCAATGCATCATCCAGTCAAGACTAAGAAAGCCTGGACTAATATGGGGCAAGGTGGGATAATATTTCATTCCTTTCCCACTCTCTGCCCTCTGGTTCTGTGACTCAGGATCTTTCTTGTATTGTTCAGTCACTAAGTCATGTCTGACTCTGCGACCCTATGAACTGCAGCAGGTCAGGCTTCCCTGACCTTCACTATCTCCTTGAGTTTGCTCAGATTCATGTCCATGGAGTAGGTGTTGCCATCCAACCATCTCATCCTCATTAGAAAACCAGGTAGCCGTGTTGAAATCAGATAGGTTCTGTGCTTTGAGGAGGCCATAGTTGTCTTCTTCCTTGTCGGCTCTGGACTGAAGATTTGTCTTTTCCCCAAAATTCAAGTTAAAACCATAATATGATGGAATTTGGAGGTTGGCCTTTGGGCAGTAATTAGGTCATGAGGGTGGAGCTATTATAATGGGATTGTGCTCTCATAACTGGCAAGTGGATGGCTCAGATGGTAAAGTATCTGCCTGCAGTGCAGGAGACCCATGTTCCATCCTTGGGTCGGAAAAATCCCCTGGAGGAGGAAATGGCAACCCACTCCAATATTCTTGCCTGGACAATTCCATGGACAGAGGAGCCTGGTGGGCTACAGTTGCAAAGAGTAGGACACGACTGAGTGACTATCATTTCACTTTCAGTGCCCTTATATGAAGATACATGAGAGAGTTTCCTCTCTCTTCTCTCTACCATGTGAGGATATACAGAGGAGATGGCCATGTACAAGTCAGAAATCCCTCACCAGACATTGGTGGTACCTTGATCTTGGACTTCTCAGCCTCCAGAACAATTAGGAATGAATGTTGATTGTTTAAGCTACCCAGTACGCAGTATTTCTTATAGCAGCCCAAGGTGTCCTCTGCTCCATCTTTCAGTATCATTTTGCAAAGTGTTCTTTCCAGAAAGCAGGGTCAGACCTGGTGGGACAGGGATGATGGTGGTGGTCATCTGGCTACTGTTGTGCTTTTGCATTCTGGGAGTAGAATTCCCTCAAACAAAGTACTCTAGAGTAGATGGCAACAGATACCCAGCAGTTGGGGTGACAGTTCAAACTCTGCAGTTCAGAGTTTCAGAGAACCATGCCATAAAGGTGGGACACATTGTGGACCAGGAGAGCTATCCTAGATGGATTCCTGCTCAGTGCTTGCCAGTAGCTCTGCGAATTAACTGCAGTCCAGTTCTGCTTGAAAGTGAAGATGATCGATATGGAGGGCAGTGAACAGTGGGCAAGCTAAAAGTAATGAAAACTTTCTTTACCTAGAAAAAGTCTAAAGCCCTTGATTCCAAAAAGCCCACTAAACTCCAAGTAAGCAAATATAAAAATAAACTCCAAGGGAGTGAACATTTTTTTTAAAATCATATAAATAAAAATTCAACAAGTATTGACAATAAAGACAATTACCCACTGACTAGTCACAAACTTGTTTGACTACCTAAAACAGAAATCCAAATATTTGGTGATGGTCTAAATAAGGTTTATTCTTCTCGCAAATAAAAAAAAGTTCAGTGACGGGCAGTTCAGAGCTGGAGAGGCAGCTCAAGGACCCTGGTTCCTTCTAGTTTTCCCCACTGCAGTCCTTAATGTGACCCTCTCAAGATGCTGCTAGAACTGCAGCCATTGCGTGGAGGCAGGTAGGAAAGGGACACTTGCCTACTGATTCTTCCCCATTTTGTGGCCTTTCTGAGAAGCCCCCCTGGTGACTTCTGCTTATGATTAATTCATTGATCAGAACCATGTTATACAAGCAACCTCCTCTGCAAGGTAGGTTGGGAAATGTAGTTTTAGCTGTGACTATTTCTAACACCCAACTAAATCAAGACTCAGTAAGAAAGGAGAATGGATCAGCATTGGGTCAACAACTAGCAGTATCTGCCATGTCTATGAAAAATAATAAATAAAGTCTATTCCAAGAATCAGAGCTGTAGACAGTTCCCAGTAAACCTCACCTGTGCAGCTTTAGGAAATCAGAGAGTAGTTCTTGTAGACAAGTAGATCTTATAGAGAATTCCCAAATCAAAGTTAAAACTATACTAGCCACAGAATATAGGAAGTGGGTTGAGTGTAAACATTATTTATTTAACTTCTATTCTATAATTAGAAATCTAGTTATCATTCCATGGATACGTCTGAAATTCTAAAAATTATAAAATAAAATAAGAATCATAACATATTAATTGCTTGGGTGGAAATGGCCAAGGGATTAACTGATTAAATAATGGAATTGTTACCTGTTCTTTGCCTTTCTTCAATTAAGGGAGTGGAATTGAGGTCTACTCCCTCTCTCTTCCTTTTTTTTTTCTACCCAATCCCTCTGTCTCCAGCCCTGAGTTTATAAAAACTCAGAGCTTCTCAAGTATTTCCTTTTTTGAGCCACAAACCCCTGTAGGCAGAGGTTAGGGGCAAGGGAACCAAGCTGAGGGCTGGCCCCTCCCTTGGTGGGTGGGGGAGGGGACAGGGCTTCCTCTGTTAGAGTTAACTCCATGTGTGCCAGCACGTTGCTCTGCAATTCTGTGCTTGGTACAGAATAGGCGTTCAATAGATATGCAGTTGAATGCAGCTTTTCACTGATTTGTGATAGCTTTCCTGTTTTCTCACAGGTTCTTTGTCTCAGATTTTATAATAGTCCACAAATGAACTAAGCCACTGCAGATAATAGAAAGTTGCATACAAAACAAAATCACTGAAAGAGCAAAATAAATACTATGCACAGGAAAAAATAATAACAAGCAAAGGAATCAGTTCATCAAAGCGATCACCATGGATGAGGTTCACTGGTGGAAATTTTCTGTATTTTCTAAAATGTTTAACCAATATGCACTAATTTCATAATAAAAAACAGCTTCTTAAAAGTATTTTCAGATGTGTTTGCACTTTTGGGTGGATTTAGGATTTTGTTTATGTGATGTCATAAAGCTCAATTGATTTGGTAGTTTCTTAGACAACCAACAGATTTAATAGCAAAACACGAAACAAACAAAAAACCCACTCAGACTTGGAATTTGTCCCTGGTATGACTGAGGTCTTTACTTTATAATTGTTCTATTCTCATATTAAGATGGTAGACAATCTGTGCATGACATTATCTCATGCATAAGAACAGGATAAGATACACACTTAAAAGAACAGTAAACAGTGGTGACCAAACATCAGTTGTGTGTCCCTCCATGCTCCTTGTCTTTCTAACTAATACAGAATTTATACTTACTGTTGTTTGAAGAGTCTCTCTCCTTGTGAGTTAACCTGCACATTACCTGAGACTAGGAACCATGCCTTGCTCACACACTCTCCCACTTGGAGTAAGTTAAGTCCTCAACTGATGTTCTCCCATGATACCCTGGGCTTCCCCTTCTGAAGTGCTCATCGGAATTATAAGGAATAGGTGTGTTCTGTTTGTGCTGTGCTTAGTCGCTCAGTCGTGTCTGACTCTTTGCACCTCCAGGCTCCTTTGTCCATGGGGACTTCCAGGCAAGAATCCTGGGGTGGGTTGCATGCCCTCCTCCAGGGGATCTTCCCAATCCAAGAATCGAACTGGGGTCTCCTGAACTGTGGGTGGATTCTTTACCAGCTGAGCCAACAAGGAATAGGTATAGTCCTCGTTGCTTTGACTTTCTGTGGAAGGATCCCCACTAGAGTAATCAACCTGATCTTTTATACCATCTGAGTTTTTCTTAGCCAACTGGGCTTACCCAGGGAAGGGGCTCTTTCCTTTGGTGGAGAAGCCCAGACAAATGGCAGGGCCATCCTGGGTTAACTCCTGGTCAGATAGGTGAAGGTGGTCCCAGATTGTTGGCAGGGGGGTTTTCCCAGGTATTGCAGTTGGTAAAGAATCCGCCTGCCCAATATAGCAGACCAAGAGACATGAGTTCAATCCCTGGGTTCAGAAGATCCCCTGAAGAAGGAAATGGCAACCCATTCCAGTATGCTTGCTGGGAGAATCCCATGGACAGAGGAGTCTGGTGGGCTACACCATGGGGTTTTAAAGAGTCAGACACAGCTGAGCATGCATGCTATTGGCAGAGGATCTGAATGATTTTTGGCTCTGTCTTCTTGCAGAGATTCTCACTTAAATGGTTAAACTACTGTACTCTCCTGTGAAGGAGGCCTGCAGTTTCATGAAAATGCAATTCAGGGGCATATTAGAAGGTTTAGGTGATTGAGCGAACCACATGCTCCAAACAGCTTTACCTGTCATAAAGCAGTGCATGGACTTTACCTGTCTGACTCCTTGTCTCTCTTAGGTACTTTAGAACTTGGATCTTGGAAAAGTGGTATAATAATTTGACATCCTAAAATGCTAAAGTAATTTCCAATCTAATATCTATATTGCCTAGTAGACTGACAGTTTCCTATATTTATCTCCTATATTTATTTGTTTCACCATTGTCTTCCCAGTGCCCATCATAGTGCCTGGTATACAGTAGGCAATGAATATATATTTTAGAGTACATAAGTGAATTTGCCTTTTAATCATTCTTTTAGTACAGCCCTTGTTCTACTCTGCCCAGGATGTGTGACAAAATCACCACAGATTGGGTGGCTTACATAACAGGCATTTATCATCACAGTTCTGGAAGCCAGGAAGTTCAGGATCAAGGTGCTGGCAGATTTGGTGTCTGGTGAGGGCCCTCTGGGTGGTTTGCAGACAGACACTGTCTTGCTGTATGCTTATGTGGCAGAGAGGGACAGACAGACAGAGGCAGAGAGAGCAAACTCTCGTCCTTTCCTCTGCTTATAAAGGCACTAATCCCATCCTGGGGGCTCTACTCTGGTGATCTCTGACCACCTTTAAATCTAATTAGCTCCCCAAGGGCCCACCTTCAAATCCCATCCCATCGGGAATGAGGGTTTCAACATATGAATTTTGAGGAGACACAATCACCAAGTCCATAGCAGTCTCTGACGTAGAACTAGTGCTTATTAGCAAATACTGATTTGAATCAGAGCTCTGATTTCAAAGATGGGGATGGTGCCAGGAGGCATATTCTGGTTCATTCTTCCTGGTGCTTTACCCCAGCACTCCCTGTTTCTGAGTGAGTACAAACAGCCACTGAAGCCCACCCTGCATGTGTGCTATGTCGCTTCAGTTGTATCTGACTCTTTGCAACCCTATTGACTGTAACTCTCCAGGCTCCACTGTCCATGGGATTCTCCAGGCAAGAATACTGGAGTGGATTGCCATTTCCTATTCCAGGGGATCTTCCTGACCCAGGGATTGAACCTGCGTATGTTATGTCTCCTGCATGGGCAGGTGGGTTCTTTACCACTAGCGCCACCTGGGAAGCCCTTGAAGCCCACTAGAACTAGTTGGTTTGTTTTTTTGCTTTTGGTAGGGGGTTTTAGTTCCCTGATCCTGTGCCAATAGCTCAGTTGGTAAGGGATCCACCTGCAATGCAGGAAACCCCAGTTCAATTCCTGGGTCAAGAAGATCCACTGGAGAAGGGATGGACTACACACTCCAATATTCTTGGGCTTCCCCTGTGGCTCAGCTGGTAAAGAATCTGCCTGCAATGTGGGAGACCTGGGTTTGAGCTTGGATTGGGAAGATCCCCTGGAGAAGGGAAAGGCTACCCACTCCAGGATTCTGGCCTAGAGAATTCTATGGACTATATAGTCCATGGTGTCGTAAGAGTTGGACACAACTGAGTGACTTTCATTTAGTTCCCCGACCAGGGATGGAACCTGTACCACCTCTGCAGTAGAAGCTTGGAGTCATAACCCTGGACTGTCAAGAAAGTCCCCCTGCCTGAACTTTTCTATGTTGCTTCTCAGCCTGGTGCCTGGGGTGGGGGTGGGGGAATTAGAGAGAGATGGGAACCCACTGATTTCCTGTTTGCATGGCTCACCTCAAGAACTGTGAAAGAGAACTTATA
The DNA here is from genome assembly GCA_006408695.1 of Aepyceros melampus. Classification (NCBI taxonomy): domain Eukaryota; kingdom Metazoa; phylum Chordata; class Mammalia; order Artiodactyla; family Bovidae; genus Aepyceros; species Aepyceros melampus. The sequence continues at coordinate 722,996 of SJXQ01010177.1, read as the reverse complement.
TTTTATTGAAAAGTACAAAACTTGAAGTGAAAGAGGAAATGAGGGCATCTAACAACAATAGTAATAAGATTGAGAATCTGTTCCACATTCCATGTAGACAAAGAGCATCCGTTTCATTTCCTTGCATGAGTGATTCTGTCCAGACACTGGCCCACTTCCCACATCCATGGGCTTTTTTGGGGCCATGCCTCCTGCGGGGTGACTCCACCTAGATTCTCAATTAAGAACGGAACGTTTTCTTCACTTTCACCACACAGAGGAATGATACTGTGTGTGGAACATCTGCAAATCTCAAGTGTGGGCCTCATGCAGTACCAGTTTCCCACACACAAATCTTTCTGTGAGCTGATACTTGCCTTTATAGGTGAGTGTGAGGCCAAGCACACATTGTCCTTTGGAGCAGAAAACCAAGACCCCGCTTTCCAAAGGAAAAAGTCTACAGTTTTAGGAGATTTGAACAACAGCTTACGATCCTGTTGCTTGTCTGCCTTTTCTTCCTGCCCTGCTCCACTTTAGGTGCCCGGAGCTCACTCCTCAGGCAGCTGTAACCTGAGACTCTCAGAGTTGGAAGGTGTGGCCTCTTCACCCATCCAAAGCTAGTATTCCTCCTCAGCTTGTTCAGTCCAGCCTGTTTTCCCTTCTCTGAGGGCAAGGAGGTGGCAATGTCTTTGAGATCTATCTTCCTTCATCTTCAGACAGCTTGTATTAGTTACTCAGTCATGTTCGATTCTTTGCAACTCCACGGACTGTATAGCCTACCAGGCTCCTCTGTCCATGGAATTCTTCAGGCAAGAATACTGCAGTGTTTGGCCATGCCCTCCTCCAGGGGATCTTCCCAACTCAGGGATCAAACCCAGGTCTTCTGCATTGCAGGCAGATTCTTTACCATCTGAGACACCAGGAAAGCCCTGCTTAAATCAAATGAATTTGCTGCTCAATGCCCTAGATGCCCAACTAGGGAATGGCTAAAAAACCAAGCAAATGAAAAACTGGTGCTTCCATGTGATAGAATGTAATGCAGCTATTAAAGATCCCATTTTAGGAAAAAATATTGAATCCCCTGGGAAGAGGTTTATGATATAATCATTGGAAAAGACCCTGATGCTGGGAGGGATTGGGGGCAGGAGGAAAAGGGGATGACAGAGGATGAGATGGCTGGATGGCATCACCGACTCGATGGACGTGAGTTTGAGTGAACTCCAGGAGATGGTGATGGACAGGGAGGCCTGGCGTGCTGCCACTGAACTGAACTGATAAGTAAAAAGAGCAGGTTATAGGGTGACATGTATAGCACAGTCCAGATAGATAGATAGGTAGATGATAAATAGGTGATAGAGTGAGTGAGCAGGTGGACTTGAAGAATAACGAGTCCTTTTAAACGGTTAACTCCACCCTAAGGAACTGTGTCTCTGTAATCTTCCACTTTGCCTTTGTAGTGCTAGCCACTCAGTCATGTCTGACTCTTTGCAACCCCATGGACTACAGTCCACCAGGCTCCTCTGTCCATGGAATTCTCCAGGCAAGAATACTGGAGTGGGTAGCCATTCCTTTCTCCAAGGGATCTTTCTGACCCAGGGATCGAGAGTCTCCGGCATCGCAGGCAGATTCTTTACCATCTAAGCCACCAGGGAAGCCCATATTTAGCCTTATACTATCTAGAAAGACTAGTAGAGACTTCTAGAAGGAAAACAATCTTACAATTACTAAACACAAAAATGCAGAGAATTCAGGGGATGGTGCCACACCACTGTTCTCTTCCAGTCCATCTACCGAGTCTGCAGTGATCCCCAGGAGCCAGCCCTTCCTCCACTGGTCTCCCTTCCCCATTGCTTCCTCTCTCTCCACGGTGTGTCCATCCTTGGACATTTCTGCAGCATCTCAGCTCCACCCTAGCGTGGACAGATCCGTATAGGCCTCCACAGGAGCAGGTGTAGGGCTTCCAGAAGTATCAGAATGGGGCACTATTGAGATGAACTCTTCTTGCTGATATTCAATCCATCACATAGAATTTAAGGTATGATCTACATTTAAAAAAAAAAAAACCTATCAAGATTATGGAGAACAGAAAAACTCGTTAAGTTGCCACTGACTTTTCCATATAATTAGGCAGATGGAAAAAATATCAATCACCTCAGATATGCAGATGACACCACCCTTATGGCAGAAAGTGAAGAGGAACTAAAAAGCCTCTTGATGAAAGTGAAAGAGGAGAGTGAAAAAGTTGACTTAAAGCTCAATATTCAGAAAATGAAGATCATGGCATCTGGTCCCATCACTTCATGGGAAATAGATGGGGAAACAATGGAAACAGTGTTAGACTTTATTTTGGGGGGCTCCAAAATCACTGCAGATGGTGACTGCAGCCATGAAACTAAAAGACGCTTAGTCCTTGGAAGGAAAGTTATGACCAACCTAGATAGCATATTCAAAAGCAGAAACATTACTTTGCCGACTAAGATCCGTCTAGTCAAGGCTATGGTTTTTCCTGTGGTCATGTATGGATGTGAGAGTTGGACTGTGAAGAAGGCTGAGTGCCGAAGAATTGATGCCTTTGAACTGTGGTGTTGGAGAAGACTCTTGAGAGTCCCTTGGACTGCAAGGAGATCCAACCAGTCCATTCTGAAGGAGATCAGCCCTGGGATTTCTTTGGAAGGAATGACGCTGAAGCTGAAACTCCAATACTTTGGCCACCTCATGCGAAAAATTGACTCATTGGAAAAGACTCTGTGCTGGGAGGGATTGGGGGTAGGAGGAAAGGGGGATGACAGAGGATGAGATGCCTGGATGGCATCACTGACTCAGTGGTCGTGAATCTGAATGAACTCCGGGAGTTGGTGATAGACAGGGAGGCCTGGCGTGCTGCGATTCATGGGGTCGCAAAGAGTCGGACACGACTGAGCAACTGAACTGAACTGAACTGAAGGATAAAATGTATTCACCTAGAAGAGAAATTTTTCAGTTTTTATGGAAAGCAGATGAGTTATCAGATCATAACCATGTTTACACTTGAAGTGGCATTTTCTATATCTTAAAGTACTCTCCTCTCTCTCTTAATGGCCTCTTCACCCATATCTATATTCCTTTACTCCTGAAAAAAAAAAGTTCACCGCACCCTCTATTTGCATCACTTCTTAGAGAACATTTGACACATGAATGCTTCTTCTGTGCAAGCAGGAGCTATGGGGTTTCTGATTCAGGTCAGAGTTACTGAAGCCGAAAAGAACATAAAGACAAGAAACTGGAGGAAATCAAAGAGGCAGTGAGGTGAGCTCTCTAGGTTAGATCAGAGGAGGCCTTTTGGGGAGTAGGGAGTATGGAATGGGTAGCTCATATGACCATGGAGGGCTGAAGTCTTGACTTGGTTCTGGAGCCCACTGGAAAGGCAGCCACAAAGTTGGGACAGTAGGGGTTCCCCTCCTGCCCCTCTGCCATTATCCTGTCCCATATTCTGTTCCTGGCTTATCTCCCTCTCTCTTTCTTAGGTGGGGTGCTCAGCTGTTCTGGACAACAGAATGGGAAGTCGCTTAGATGCCCTGGAGCCTTGCTTTTGTGGTTCTGACACATAGCATTAGACCTAATTTAATTTGAAAATAATACAGAAAGATGAAAGGGAATCCCACTTGAGCTTCTCATTTTAAAAAGAGTTTTTTAAAAAAGAGAGATGATGTGAGCCCAAGACCTGAACCTCACAGGAGGCCCTCTGGTCAATGGAGGCAGACAGGCCCAGATGTTTTTCCCATCTGTGTCTTTCCCTCTGGCATGAAGGCTGAATGAGGAAGGGAGGTACACAGCAAAGGATCAGGCCAACTTGCTGATGCTGCCCTCTTATTTAGCTCATGGAAATTTCATAGCATCTAAGGTCTGGCTTTCCCCCATGGATTTGAGGGGAAACCTCCTATAGCCCTCTTGAACTAGTTTCATGGAAGGAACTTCGATACTGTGAAAAATTTCACCCAAGATTAATTGAACTTGACATCCTGAATGTCTTTTGCATGAGGTACTAAGGTAGTATTTTTGAAAATGTCAGTATCTGATACTCGGTGTGTGGTTTTTAGATGTCTAAAGTATTCCCACTTCTCAAATTTCCTTTAAAAAGCTGGAATGCAATACATTTCTGAGTTTTCTTTGTTTCGGGTGAAACTCCACCTTGCTACAGCAGAGCTAAATATACTCCAGATCAATAATTCATTACACACACACAAATACTGAAGGACATCCAGAGTGAGTGGCTGACCTCAACCGAACATGAACCATTCTCTACTTTCTGGGAAATTAGACTCACGACTCACGGGCCAGCTTTACATTAAATGGAAAGTGTACGCTACCATCTTGTGGACAAAATATAAATAACATTGAAATCTGCTGAAGACTACTTAACTGTTCTCCGTATTATAGTGAAGAGCTGTCTTGTCCTGGGTTCCCCCGTGTCCTCATGATGCCCAGCCAATGCAGTTTAGAACTTTGGTCTTGAGTGATCTCTGTCAACAAAATCAGGTGTAGTACAACATGAAGAAATGGGAGTTTGCCGAGAACGTTATGGAACGCAAATGCCTGAGACTTGAGTTCTTGATTCTAGCTTCTTCTCGTTTCCATTTTTCCAACTGTAAAATGACTCTTGTCACCTCACACAGGACACCCAGGTTTCTGGGTGAGGTTGACAGAGTTAGGTTTGCACAGTGTCCTGTGGAGGTGAATGTTTTAAAACAAGATAAATTAGTTTATTAATCAGTTATTTTCTAATGAATGTAAAACTTGGTTATTTTTCTCTTGATGGTTTTTATGCATACACTAACTCATTAAGTTAATCTTAAAGGAAATCAACACTGAATATTCATTGGAAGGACTAATGCTGAAGCTGAAGCTCCAATACTTTGGCCACCTGATGAGAAGAGCCAACTCATTGGAAAAGACGCTGATGCTGGGAAAGATTAAGGGCAAGAGGAGAAGGGGTGACAGAGGATGAGGTGGTTGGATGGCATCACTGACTCAATGGATAGGAGTCTGAGCAAACTCTGGGAGCTGGTAAAGGACAGGGAAGCCTGGCATGTTGCAGTTCATGAGATTGCAGAGTCCGACATGACCTAGTTATTGAACAACAACAGCTCAGTCACAGACACACATTCCCACTTCCCATGCACTAAAGGAATGACTTTCTAGAATGCGGAAACATGAATGGTGTCATCACAGCTGAATAAAGAAGAAGAGGAAGATGCAGAATCCCAGTGTGGATTGGAGGGTGGATAAAAACCTCCAAGCTCATCACACCATATCACTTTTCTAATACTTGCATTACTTGTACAATATTCAGCCACTCTATGAACATAGTCTTCCAGAATATAAGAAAGTACTGGCAATGGTAACCACATAAAAGACAGAAACAAATTCTGGTACAAATTTACATGGATATAGGGGTGTTAGAAGGAGGGGACATATGTATAGATATATATTGCTGATTCATGTTGATGTTTGGCAGAAACCAACACAATACTGTAAAGCAATTATCTTTCAATCAAAAATAAATAAAGTTAATTAAAAATTTTACATGGATACATTTTTGGTTAATACACAGAGAGAGATGACTGAAATTAAGCTAGTCGCTAGAAAATCCCTGGGCCTCCCAGTTGGCACAGTGGTAAAGAATCTACCTGCCATTGCAGGAGATGCAAGAGACACATGTTTGATCCCTGGGTCAGGAAGCTCTCCTGGGGTAGGAAATGGCACCCTACTCCAGTGTTCCTGCCTGGAAAATTCCATTGACAGAGGAGCCTGCTGGGCTATAATCCATGGGGTAGAAAGAGTCAAACATGACTGAGCACACACACACAGACATGGGTTGTAGTCGATTTATATTAAGTATGCAAATGGCTCTCATGCCTGCTAGAGCATAAAAGATCTAAAGTTAGAGGTTTCCAGTGTTAAAGGTTCTTTCATCTAAGGAAGATCTTTCATTAGGAAAGCAAGACATCTACCATAAGCTGAAGGTGTTTTATCCCATTAATTCTTCCTTTAAGCATCACGTCTAAGTTAGGGAATATGTGTGTATGTGTTCTATGTGTTTTTCTTACTCATAGGAAACTCACGGCTTTCAGATTGATCCTAGTGGTAAGGTACCACTTAGGAAGGCATCATAATATTCATTTTTGTTGTGATCACATACTCTAACTGGTCATTCATTATTTTCCTAATTGTATAAAAGAAATAATGTATGTCTTCTCTGTCTCCCTTAGAGAGATTGCTAAGAATATATCGCTATCCCTGATTAATTTCACTAATCTCAGTATTTATATTTCTGTTACAACTTTGCAATAGAAAGCAGAGCCTATTTCTAAAGAAATATGTTCACCTTAACTTTATTTACTGTCCGGGTTGAAGCACTGAGCTTCCACAAATAGCAAAGTTCAGAAACCACAAGAAAATGACAACAGGAGCAAAGACAGACAAGGCCTAGGCAGGAACCTGTTCCCAGCACTGGCTCTAGGAAGGTCAGGTAAGAATTAAAAACTTTACTCACCCTACATAAGTTCCAAGCCTTCTAGATCAATTCCTCTTGTCTCTGCATTTTTATTCATTTTTTTGACCTCTCTCTTTGGGATAGGGAGTCTAATTTGTTTGTCTGTTTGTTTTCACCTTGTCACCAAAAGTATAAATGTAGTCTCTGAGGGGAGGTTGTTGCTTTAAAAGGTCTGCGGAAGCTTTAAAAAGAAAGGTGAAATAGACCATGCCTTGACTAGCTATGAAAGCACCAGTGCTAAATAAAGTACCTTAAAATTAACAAGAAAATGTCCAGATCCGATAAGAAGGAACCTTCTGTGTTGATTGTTTTCCACAGTTTAGACATGGTATTTTCAATTTCTGTATATTTTTATACAAATAATGAATTTTTGAATATTAATACTAGCATTTTATCACAAAAATTTCATGGTTCTTCTTGTGCTTCAGAAACTGCTACATTCTTAAATGTATTCTTACATAATATTTATTACATGTATCCCTACATATTTGTTATAGCTTCAAAGTTATTCTTGTCTCCAGTAGAACATGTCTCCAAATTAATAGTGGAACTCAATGAGAAAGCAAGGCTCAATGTCCAGAATGTTACTGGATAGTCAGCTCTTTATGTGCTTTGTTCCGTATTTGAAAACTTTGTGTAATAGACATAAAAGATAATCTGAGAGTTGAAGGTGTTATATAAATTCCAAAAGAGCTCAAGGATAGGACAAAGGATGTTATTTATTGAGTGTCTGCAATGTAACAGGTAGTCTGCCAAGAGTTTTCCATTTGCAGAAGTCTGACCGTCTCCATTCCAAGCTTGGTATGTATGTACGAGTGGCTCACAAAAGTCAAAATTAGAAGTACTAGATTAATACTCAAAGCCCACACCCTCTTTAGGCCATGCCTGTGGTTCCTATATAAAGATTGAAGTGTGGCCTGGGTGAGTTTGGATGGATGATAGATAGTTTGGATAGATGGATAGTTTGGATAGAGTAAATCTCATAAAGCAAAATATCCACCTAGAAAATTTCCAATGAATATTTTGGCTAAATAAGATTGGATCTTGAGAGAGAGTTGATATGGCTTTTGTGACTCCCTGCAAAGATGCCAGTGCTAATGCTATAAGAAGGTGTGAGATCTCTGATACCGTGGAAAGAGCACGTCATAAATCCTGAATCTAAGAGAATGCCCACCAGTAAGTGGGCAGGATGAAGAAAAGAGCCTTGGATTCACAACCAATCCAATAGACAAGGTGAGGGGTGGTCTCATGACTCTTCCCCATTTCAAGTCAGGAACATGAAACCCAGTGAGATAAATGACTTATTCAAGGTCACACATCAAATCACCTCCAACTCAAAGTCATAAACCAGAGTCCCTGTCACCCAGCCCATTGTTTTTTCTCTGCAGTTTTAAAAGTGCAGGCTTTCTGTCTTTCCTAAGCCCATTATTTCTCCCCAGTGGGTGAGAACAAATAAACAAATTCCAATGAGAGCACCCAACCCAGTCTGGGCTTCCATCTCTGTTGGTCTGACAGCCTTCTGGTCCCTAAATGAAATGATCCCATATTAAGCCTTTAGTGCACGTGGAGGGAGGGAAAGCAGACAGTGTGGGAGAAGCAGGAGTCAGTATTAGTTTTCTCATTTAATTAACTGCATTCAACAGAGTGAATGCCATAGGCAAATTACTACAGGCCAGTAACACATCCCTTAAGGAATACTTGGGGCCCATTTTTTTCAGCCCATTAGTGACCAGAACAGCCTCATAACTCAGGTCTGCCAAAGCCAAAAGAAAAATGTGTATAATTGGAAAAAGGTTGAAAACAATCCTGGATAATAAATTACACTTACTCAGTTCCTTTGTCCTTCCAACTCTACAGCTAGCATCACATTTCATAAGGGAGCCACGGAGAAGAGGCAAATGCCGAGAGGGAGGCTGTACTTATTAGACACCAGAGGGAGGCCTCCGAGATTAGTGGAATCAGTTGTTTACTTAGAGTCTGCTAAGCCGAAGGGTGCGTCAGGCCAAGGAGGCTTTGGGCTGCCTGCTCCCCTCAAGATTGAGAGCACACACGGCCCCACGGCTTGACCATTATCTATAGGAAAGTTGGCAGGAAGAGCTTAACCAAATCTCTTCCAATTAGGTGTTCTGATAATCTAAATTCCCTTGTGCACATGCCAGCTACCTACCTCATCTCCTTGGACCGCCCGGAGTTATAATCTTCCCTGACATTTCATAGATCTTCCTCTCCAGGAGATTGCCGTTCAGTAAAAGGAAGATGAAATGGAGTCTCCTGCTTACCAAGTGCATTTTCTGTAATATGCAGATGTATAAACACGCGTGCGCGCATACACGCTGGTGTCTCGTGTGATCAAAACCAGCTGGAGTGCATTTGTCAGGGAGTGCCAAGCTTCAGTCGGTCTCAGAACTTGAAATGGATCCTCCCTGTTTTCTGGGATGCCTCTTCTGGATGTTTGCTTATGCTGCTGCCAGTGATGCATGAATTTGATCATTTCGATCCTTGTCCATAAAGACATTGGAGACTCATATTTTGAAGCCCCCCAAACTCCTGAGAGAGGCAGAGGAACCAAGGCAGCTTGACCTCCCTCCCTGCTGAGAAGCTCCCATCACTGTCCCCTGTGTGGACTACCACTTACCTACCCCGTCTAGCATGTAGACTAGCTTTGCCTGCCACTGTCCTCTCGGGAACATATCCAACAAGAGCTGCCTTGCCCAGTGGCATGGGTTATACGATGAGGGATGCTGGGAAAAGGATTTGCTCACAAGAAATATCCTCTAGAAGTGGCCTCTTTTCAACATTGTTAAGATACCACATTCACCTCACATTTACTATAATCTATTGTGATTGAAGGCAGGAGGAGAAAGAGACCACAGAGGATGAGGTGGTTGGATGGCATCACCAACACAATGGACATGAGTTTGAGCAAGCTCCAGGAGTTAGTGATGGACAGGGAAGCCCGGCGTGCTGCCATCCATGGGGTCACGAAGAGTCAGACACAACTGAGAGACTAAACTGAACAGATTATGAGAGCAAGGGCTTTCCAGGTGGCGCTAGTGGTAAAGAACCTGTCTGCCAATGCAAGAGACATAAGAGATAGTGGGTTCAATCCCTAGGTGGCGAAGATCCCCTGGAGGAGGGCTTGGCAACCCACTCCAGTATTCTTGCCTGGAGAATTCCATAGACAGAGGAGCTGGCAAACTACAGTCCATGGGGTCACAAAGGGCCGGACACGACTGAAGTAACTTAGCACAGCGTGCATGTTGTGAAAGCAAAGGTCAGTCTGTTGGTTATTCTCTTTTTGAAAGATTCAGTAGTCAGACCATGGAGCAATACAAAGACAATATCTTTTTATGCAAGGTCAGCCCCAATATAGAACCAGGATTTATTTCTGATTGTCAGAAAGTTGTTCTAATGTGACTTGAATGATCTCTGGCTCTTCCAGAATCCCTCCCACCAAAACCCTCCCAACCTCACCCCAGCAATTTTCAAAGCCCTGCTAATAAAGTAATTTCCTTGAAAGTGAGAATCTTACCTGTTCTGTTCATCACTGTGCTGGCACATCACATGCCCTAGACATGCACTGCAGCAAGTGTGAAGGGAAGAAATGAGTAGAGAGAAAATTTTGAGCTACAGTCAGTGTTCAGAGAAGGAGAGTCTGACCCTTTGACCATCAAGTTGCTGGGGACTAAGCAGAGAGCAGGTCATGGGTGGGTAAGGCGTGGAGTATTGGATCTCTGATTGGTGAGAATCGCATACCCTACCTTAGTGTGTGCATGTGTACACACACACACACACACACCCATGGCAGCATCTTACTGCAAGCATGGATGTTGTGCTTAGGTCTATTGGGGTGGCCAGCTTATCCCAACAATTTCTTATAGGTTCTGCATCCCAGGAACTCTTCCATTTCCAGCACATCATAATGATTGGTCACTCTATAGCCTCCAGATCTTCCTAAAGGGACAAATGGTATTTGCCTTCAACGTAGTTTCTGAGTACCTGCCTCTTTTTCTTACCTGCAAAACAAAGATAGCAACTTCATATGATAGGTGCAGGATTAAATTAGAAGCTATAGACATTAAGATTATCAAGACAGAGAAAATTTATATTCTAGCTCAATAGCCCTGAATGGGGCTTCCCAGGTGGCTCAGTGGTAAAGTATCTGCCTGCTAATGCAGGAGATGAAGGTTCAGTCCTTGGGTCAGGAGGATCCCCTGGAGAAGGAAACGGCAACCCACTCCAGTGTTCTTGCCTGGAAAATTTCATGGACAGAGGAGCCTGGCTGCCTACAGTCCATGGGGGCCACAAAGAGTCAGACACAACTTACCGACTAAACAACAACAAGCCCTGGATGAGTGTTTGTGAACACACTCTGTGAACTGAGATGTAATTTGCAACCGAAATGCTGCTGGAATTAGGAGCCTATCTTTTTCTTGAATACCTCTCTGCCCAGGTTTGCTGAGTCTATATAGCTCTGAGTGAATCAGTGTCTCTTCTGTGAAGCCCCTCAACTCATTCCAGCCACAGTGGTTTCCCTTGCTTTCTAAGAATCTTAAGTCATGTGAAGAAAATTGTTCAGAATCACCATCATTAAGAGTATGTGCTCTGGAGTCACTGAAGTGAATTTTAGCTCCACCTCTTAATATTAAGGTGACCTTGGGCAAATTAGCTAACCTTGTGGGGCTCTATTGTTCTCCTTTACTAAGTGGGAGCAATTTGAATAGTATCTGTCTCATTTGTAGTTGGGTGTATCGAATGAGATAATGTTAAATGTGTGCCTTGCATAGGCTAAATGATTAGATATGATAGTTGCCCTGCCTTGAAATATATTTAATATTTACATGCTTAGAATCCTGATTCTTGTAGGGTCTCCAATTTGGAGAAGGATCCTTTTGTAGTCATTCCTAAAGGAAATCAACCCTGAATATTCATTGGAAGGATTTATGTTGAATGCTGTAGTTCCAGTACTTTGGCCACCTGATGCAAAGAGCCAACTCATTGGAAAAGACCTTGTTGCTGGGAAAGATTGAAGGCAAAAGGAGAAGCAGGTGACAGAGGATGAGATGGTTAGATAGCATCACTGACTCAATGGACATGAATTTGAGCAAACTCCAAGAGGTAGGGAGCATGGCATGCTGCACTCCATGGGGTCGCAACATGACTGAGTGACTGAACTATAACAACCCTTTGTAGTTATAATCTTTCATCTTCCCTAAACTTTTTATGTGCTTAACTGTGTTTCTTTCTCCTGAATTGTAAGTTCCTTGAGGTTAATAATAATAATGTTATCTGTACCACTTTCACCAAAACCACAGTAGTTATAGCATTTGGAGTGCTTTTTATTGTACCAGGCACTGTGCAAAGCAAATTGCCATCAAAGGGGAGTCCTAACTATGAAGCAGACACTTGACTGAGTCACTTCATTAATCCCCATACCATCTCTGTGTGGTAGGGATTATTAGCTCCTCTGTACAGATGATTTTAGACAAGGTGGATATTAAGTAACTTCCTTATCAGCTGGAACTCACTGAAAACTGTCTAATTCCAAAGCTCATGCCTTTCTATATTGCTTAGGTCCTAGGATCAGACGAATTATCTGGTGCGTTTCCCCCCACACACAGAACAAAGTAATGCTTCTCAAACTGTTCTGTGGATACAAATCATGTGGGGGTCTTAAATAACTTCAGACACTGGTTCTGGAAGTCTGGGGTGGGCCTGAGGTTCTGTTTTTCTAACAGTTTCCCAGTGCTGCTGCTGCTGCTATCCAAGGACAGCAAAGCCACACAGCTTGGTAGATTAATAAGTGAAGTCTCTAGGATCTACATTTTCTGAAATTCTTGGGGCTGGAGATGGGCATGATGAGGAGGATGGCAGGAAAAGAATATTGAGTGAAGCTGAATAAGTGACCAGTACCTAACACCTAATAATACCTAATATTTAGGTATTATTCCTAACTAGAGGGATCATACCTTGCTGTTCAGTCCCTCAGTTGTGTCTGACTCTTTGCGACCCCCATGGACGGCAGCACGTCAGGCTTCCCTGTCCTTCATCATCTCCCAGAGCTTGTTCAAACTCATATCCGTTGAGCCGATGATGCCACCCAACCATCTCATCCTCTGTCACTCCTTCTCCTGATCGTACCTTGGGGCCACTTTTATCTGTTTCTCTTAAATTCTATGATAGTTGCTGTTCCTCGGACTCCTCTGATGATCAGAACCAACTGGGGCACTGATGACATGCAGCTTCCCCGGGTGCTTTACCAGCGTGGTCTCCAGAAATGTTTAATCTTAGTATGTTCTTTAGGTGACCCAGTATCGGAGAATTTTGGAAAATGCTGTAAGTGCTAAAGCAATTGAAAAAGCAGGCAACAGATGAGCGGTGGTTAAGTGAAGGAAGACTTGATGGGGAGGTAGGTAGGAGATGAAGTTTGTCTTTAAAAATGAAAGGCCAAACCAAAGGGAATTCTTGCACATTGGTTTAAATTGGTATAACCATTTTAGACAATTCTTTAATGATATCTTCCCATGTTGAAATACATCTATGCTATAAGCCAGCAGTTTCATTCCTAGATATAGACCAAATAGAAATTCATGCACAAGGATACCTAAAGTCTGAACAAAAATTTCATAGCAGCATTATTTGTAGTGGTCCCAAACTTAAAATAAATCCTATCTTCATCAACAGTAAAATGAAAAGATTGTATTGTAGTCATATGATGGAATGTTACATAGCAATGAAATGAATCGACCATTGGAATAAGTAGACACAAAATATGGATAATATGGTTTCTGTTATATGAAGTTCAAAAACAGGCATTTTTAAATCTATGGCATTAGAAATCGAGATGTGACTATATTGGGGAAGTTGGAGGGCCCCATGTCTGGAAAGGGGCTTAGTAGGGGAACTTAAGTACTAATAGTATTCTATCTCTTAGCCTGGGTAGTGGTTAAATGGATATGTTCATTGTGTGATTATTTATTCAGAGGAACACTTAACAAGTGTGTACTCTTTCTATACAAATATATGAATACCATGTTTCAAGAAAACACACAGTCCCACCCACAGGGTTTGAAAAAGAAGAGGGGATACCACAGCCCAGGTATGCTCTAGGAGAGGTTTGCAGGGGCTATATTTCTCAAGGCTCATCTCTGGGATATGACATTGAACTGGCCCTCAGGGATTTCATTCTCCCCAATCTTATCATATAAAAATAATGTTAGACATTGAGTCTTCCCGAACCAGATATTTCTGAAGAAACTAGCCAAAGGCCACGTCCGTCTTTCTCTTGGAGAGACACTTAAGCATCAGTTACCCTGTGGACTAGTTTTGTTCCTGATTGGAGGGAACAGCCAAGATTCATTGCTGCTGGAAATTTGCCATAATCATTGGGCATTACAGAGAATTATCAATAAAGCGTGATGAATCCTGTGACTAGTTTACTCAACTCAATAATCACATTTTCTACTTTCCATCTCTCCACCCCCTCCCGAGGCATACAGACATGCCCATTCTTCTGGCTTCTGTATCCAACCTTGCAAAAGCTACCTTCCACAGCTCCCAAGGCATGAGATTTGCTTTTTCTGATTACCCAGCTGGCCCTTAGTCCTGGCTTTATCTTCAAGCCAGAGGCCTGGGTGGTCTTTGAGAAACCTGACGAGAAGGTCATTAACAAGGAATCATATTCCCAAACTGACCTTTCATGAAACCTCAAACTAAAATCCCCCTGGAGCCTTGTCTTCTCCTGGTTGAAGGTAGTATCATGGGAACTTGGGCAAGAAGTTGGAAGGGTTCTGAAATGATGCAAAAGCAGAGCAATCCAAAGCAAGTAACATTTTAATAAGTTAGTCAATAGACACCAAATGGGAGGGGCTGGTTACTATGCAAATAACTAGAGTGAAAGGAAATGAATTATAATAAGGGGCCACTTGCTCAGAGGTCATTTACCTAACTTTCAGGAGATCTGCCCCGGGACCTCCGTTTTTAAAGAAGGAGCTGCAAAATGACAGCTGGAGCTAACAATGGCCCTCAGATCAGTTTGGTTTGGCTTGAACAGTAAGTTTGGCTGAGCTTTAAACTCAGGAACTTCACACTAAAATCCATGCTTATGGCTTCTCTTTAAAAATGGAAAGTTCTGGCAACATTTCCACATGTTAACAACTGCTGGAGCCACCATCTCCCATTGCTCTGCACCAGCCTGCTATACTCATTTATACTGTTTGTCTGTAGGAATCAGGTTTTCTACCTTGCTATGACAGTGTCTGTCTTCAGAAACAAGTCCAATGTCCAATGAAAGGGGGTTTGTACCTGCCCAGGGGCTCTGTTGACAGGATGGGCTTAGGCTGGCATATTTTCTCTGATGTCCCCTCTCCCTCCAGCCCACCCACGTCTCAACCATAGCTGACTTCACCCTGGATGGTACCTGAATCAAAGTTGGCCCGTCTTAAAGCTTGCCAGGGACTTCTGGCCTGGCAAGGAAAAGCGGCAAGGATAATGGTATCCTTCACTCACAATGTTGGAATTAGAAAATTGAGCAACCCTTGCCAGCTAGTGGGGGAGAAAAGTGAGAGATTACGAAATGCACTTAGCATCACAGCAAGACAAAGCCTGAGTGAGCTGAGCTGCCTGGTGGAGAAAATCCACTGAGGGAGGAGACTAAATTGTGTACCAAAGAGGCAATGATGAGACACGAGGCGGCCCTGAGAGGCTGAGAGCACAGACTTGCCCCTTGATGTCACGCTCACTTCTAGTTCTGGTGACCTGCTGTACTTGGTTTCTCCTCCTTGGGTGTTGATGAGCTAGGAGACAGTCACCCCACTTGTCCTATATCCACTGTGCTTAGGGAAATAATACCCTGAACTTCCTCCAGGGAACTACACTACCATGAGAGAAAAGCCCATTTCTCCAGAAATGGCTGGAGAAATGAGAAATGGCTCCCAGAAAGGCTCTCTAAGCCTTCATTCAGCATATATGCCTATATTTATTTAAGGCACAATGGAGTATTGCAATCATGATAAAAATATATTTCATAAACATTTATTGAGTATTATTTTCATAAACATGTATTGAGTAGATCATGTATTGAGTACTGCTGGAGCCACTGAGTGGGAAACAAACATGGCTGAATCCCTATACACAAGGAACTTATGATCCACTGGAGAAGACAGAAAGCATACATGAATTTTTATAACAAAACAGTGAAATAAACACTATAGTCAATACTTGCCCATCCTGTCATCCTTAGGGAAGGGAGGTGAGGAAGTGACTCTCTCACCCTGGGGCTGGGGGCAGTTTGGTAATCTGGCTTCCTAGCAAATGAGAAGGAGAGATGACAGATGGAGACCAGTTTACAAGGAGGCACTGACAGCACGGTGTTGATGGACATGAAGGGAGGAGACCAGACAGGAAAGCCCGAGAAATGGAAGCAGAGCAGGAGAGATCTCCTTCCCAGGGCCTTGAGGCATCACTGAATGATACCCTGTAGCCGCCTTCATAGTGGAACTGAACTGAATATCATGAAGGGGCAGAGAAGGAAGAGGTCACTATGGATTTGGATGGTCAGAGAATTCTTCCCAAGGAGACTGGCCTTCAAAGTAGGGCTTTGAAGTTTACATAGTGTTTAGAAGAGGGTGAGTTTTAATGGAAGCAAGGGGCACTCCATGTGGAAGGAAGCTGGGACCAAAGGCATTGGAAGCTGAAGCAGCCATCCTCTCAGCAACTGTCCTCTCAGAGCCAGTACATGTGTGTCTTGGGGTAGGAAAGAGGGCTCAGACCAGCTTCACTGGACTTGATAATTCACAGTGGAGAGCAGTGGAAAAACACTGTTGATAAGGCCGTCTGGAGCCAGCCTGTGGAAGGCCTTGGATTTCAGGACAAAGGGTTTGGACTTGATCCTGGAGGCAGTAGGAGCCAGAGAAGACTGGGGAAAGGGGTTGACTTGATGAAAGAGTTCCTCATTTGCTAAAGAAAAGCACCAACACAGCTCATTTTTCTCCTTAGAAAACAATCACAGAATTTAGCTTTAAATGCACCCCCAACTCCATGAAAAGCATATACCAGCCCCTACAGGGCTCCCGGGGGGAGTTCATGAGTTCAGACTCAAAGCACAAGACGTGTTTTACTTGGCATTTAAGTCTGTCTATGGGTGATGCATGTCCTCAAATGAGGACAGACTGATATGATTAAACATTTTATATCAGTTACTCTGTTTCTCCCAGTGTGCCTTCCCCTCTGACTCCTCCAATTCTGGATATCCAGAGAAAAATAGCTATAAGACAGATTGTATAGTTCCTTAGTAGCATCTGTGGTGTAGATGCTCAGGATAAGGGCTTTGGTGACAGTAACTGCAGCTTTCTTGGACTTTCTAAGTCTCACAGGGTCCTTAGCAGTGTCTAGGAGCACCTAGTTTGGCACATGGCAGAGACTCAACTTGAACCAACTAGTAACAGTGTTTTTGATACATATGGTTTTTAATGGAAGACTTTGATGTATTTCTTTTCTCCTTTCTTTCCCTCATCCTTCCTGCTCGTGTCTCCCGACTACTTCTTCATTTCCTTCTTCCTTTTTTTGAAAAGATTTTCTGTTCAGTTCACTCTTCCCCCTCCTCCTCCCCCCTTTTCTTTATACTTTCTATCTCCTCGTAACTTTCTTTTTCCTTACAGGAACTGGGAAAGACAAGGGTGTGTGGGCGGCCATGGCTTCCCTCCAAGGAAAGTGTGAGGCTTTGGGCAAAATAGATCTCTCATTTCTTCCAAACATAGGTCTAATCTGAACTGTCTCCAGGCTCTAGTCTCCAATCCAACTTCAGTGGTTTCAGTTGGACTCCACGAGAAGGGACCCTAGGGATGCCGTGTCGTTAGTCTTGTCTTAGAGAAATTCAGCTTTCTATGCGCCTACTTGTCTCGAAGATTGGGGCACCCACATTCCCTTTCCTCAAGTCACCAGAGCCCAAGAGAGACTTCTGAGTAAAATGCCTGGCTGAAGAGAAGCAGGACTTCATTAAGAGTTTGATTTATCCCCAAATGATCTATTGTTATGCATCAAATATGTTTTCCCTACAAACCAGTTGGCAGGGAGCATACAGATAAATTACTACAAGATGTAACCAGACAAGCTGTTCAAAAGGGAAATGGCTCTGTGTGTGTGGGACGCAGGAGAGCACATCCATAAACATGTGTTGGGAAATCAAATCCATCTAAGTCTGCTGGAAGAAATAAGCTACTGCCCCCAAACTACCAGTTTGCTGTGATAACTGACTGTTCTTTTAGGGTCATCTTCCATTGTCTCAGTGGCCAGAATCAAAAAGCAAGGTCAGGACCTATTCTGAAGTCTCTTCAGAGAAAAGGGGCTACTGGGTTATCCATAGGCAATTGTGAATTCTTTCCTTTGGTACATGTCAAGTTTGCTAATCTTGTTTTGCTGGAGAGAATGGGTTAGAGTATATTTTACCTCCATATAACAACATTTAGTTGTAATGATAGATTTCAAGGGAATAATAGTAAAATATAACATAGTGTAACATAACATAAGGGCTTCCCTGGTAGCTCAGTGTAAAGAATCTGCCTGCCAGTGGAGAAGATATACGTTTGATCCTTGGCCTGGGAAGATATCCCCTGGGGAGGAAAATGGCAACCCACTCTAGTATTCTTGCCTGGAGCATGGTGGGCTACAGCCTATGAGGTCGCAAGGAGTTGGACAGGATTTAGTGACTCGACAACAACAACAACATAACAGAATATAATGTAATATAATACAGTACAATATAATATAGTACAGCGCTATATAGTTTGATGTGGAAGAAGAACCCCTGGGCATGACATCAGAGAAACGTGGGGGATAGGAATTCTGTCTGACCACATGCCACTTGCTAGCTCTGTGACTCTTAGAGAGTTCCTTAACTTCTCTGAGATTTCACCCTCTTTTTTAAAGGGGAGGGCACATATGACTTGCCTTACAAGATTGTTTTGTTTTAACACATGCAACATGCCTTGTACCAGGGCCAGTGATATTTAAATGATTTAGACCGAAAACAATTAAAACTTTAGTTCCTTACTCACTGGCTACACTTCAAGTAGTCAATAATTCCATGGAGCTTGTGGCTACTGTGTTGGGCAGCACAGATATAGAACATTTCCATTATTGTGGAAAGTTTTACTAGACAGTACTGTCTGAGAATAGGCCAGAGGCAAAAATAGGTGCATTATATATAATTGTTGCTTCCTGTGTAATAGTTCAAAGCACATTTGCACATAGGACTTGACTGAAGGGCTGTCTATCCAGCAAAGTTTCCCTTTCTCTTAGATATCGCTATCTCTCTATATAGTATTCTAACCTGACTCAAGTCTGCAAAGCATGGTGATTGATGGAAAATCAGAGTGTACACAGAGGATTTCTGGGTCTTTAGTTGAAAGATACCAAATGCATACTTTGGCCACCTGATGGGAAGAACTGACTCATTGGAAAAGACCCTGATGCTGGGAAAGATTGAAGACAGGAGGAGAAGGGGATGACAGCAGATGAAATGGTTGGATGGCATCACCGACTCGATGGACATGAGTTTGAGCAGGCTCTGGAGTTGGTAATGGACAGGGAAGCCTGGCGTGCTGCAGTCCATGGGGTCGCAAAGAGTCAGACACAACTGAGCAACTGAACTGAACTGAACTAGGCCTTAACTCCAACCACAAAACACATCTCAGTAGAGATAACAGATAGGAGTAGAAATGAAGTGGAATCAACAAAAATAACAACAAAAACAAATCTCTAAGAATATCCACCAAATACTCAATGCGGTCTTAATGCTAATATGCATATGACCCTGTTAATGTTTCATTTAACTGCCTTAGAAACATCCCAATGTAGATGAAAGCTACCCCAAGGTGCATAGCTGAAGCTTAAGAAATGTTCTCAAGGTCAAAGCAGAAGGATCACAAATTCACTTTCATTTGGTTGAGGCCAATTTTAACTTTCCACAGTAAAACCAACACATCGTTGGGGCACCTGATGAGGTTGCAGCATGAGACGAAGGTCCCCATGTTTCTTAGCAGAGACAAAGTAAAGTAAGTCCAGGGTAAGGTCACGCTTCACATTCAGGAATGAAAAGAACAAAAGCAATAGCTACGTTTGTTGGGTGCTTACTGTACACATTGTTTTTTATTCATATTATACAGTTTACCTGATAATCTCCACCATAACCTTATGAAGTAGGAACCTTAATATCCCCATTTTATGGATGAAGAAATGAGGCACTGAATGGTTAACAGCTCACCCAAGGTCACCAGCTCCTAAATGGTACAACCAGAATTGGACTGGGTGGTTTAGCAAACGTTCACTTTTTAAACCACAGTTCCCCGAGGCCTGTAAAGGTAAGTGATCTCTCTGTAGTTTCCTCATTTAAGTTTCAAAAAATGTTGAATTTTCTTACAATGCTTAGAGTTTTCCTCCTGAAAATTTTCTAGTCACTGTAAGAAACAGCTCTAAGTATTAGAGCAATCATATTAAAGACAAAGATGAAAACACTTTGTTTTCTAGATATATTAGCTTACAGATTTATGTAAATAAGCATTTCATGAGTAATGAAGATAACAAACACAAATGGACAGTGAGACCATTTTATCTTTGAAGGTGAGGAAATGCTGTTTCCCAGTGTTTGAGAAAGGAATATGTGAAGTGAAAAATGGGCACTTAGGTTGAGAGATCAGCAGACCAAGACCTCCAGGCCAACTGCCCACTTTCATCAACAGTTTTATTAGAACACAACCCCACCCAATCATTTATGGATTGTCTAGGAGCAGAGACAGTGAGAATATGGCCCAGAAAGTCTAAGATATTTACCATCTGGCTCTTTCCAGAAAAAGCTTGGCGACCCCTGATTTAGATGGCAGTGAAAAAATAGCATTATGTCTGATGTTGAGTCTTATCTTATAACCATCATTTTCAGCGGACTGAAAACATATGACTTCAGTGGTACAGTATTAATAAAATTTTACATTGTTGAATTTTACATAAGTGAAAACTGCAGATAAGGAGTTTACGGGTCAAATGGTAAGTCTTTATAATAAAATACTGTTGCAGTCCTGAATTTGAAAGCCAAAGGCAGTCATTAAATAAGGCAAAAGGAGGGGCTGTTCAGCGATCCTCGAACCTCAGTCCATTCCTGTCTGACAACTCTGATCACAAGAGATCATCATGATTCTTATTGTTGCTTCACCTTCGCTGCCTGAGTTTCTTGAGGGCAGCAGGTGTGTCTTCTGTGGCCTGGTGCTTAGCACAGTGGTTAGTATTAGTAGGTACATAGTAGTAGCTGAATGCAGAACCATGTGACAAAGAGTTGAATGATCCAAGCTTAGGAGATTCAGGGGAGCAGCCACAGACAGAGGAGTTTGGGCAGAGTGCTCTCAAAGATGGGGTGACCCAGCAGTGAACTCACAAAAATCACAGTATCTACCTTACAAAGTGAAAATGCAACCAGGGTAAACCAGGTAATCATGGCCACCTTTTTTATGATCATATAGGATGTGACAAGAAAGAAAGAAAGGGAAGTCGTTCAGTTGTGTCTGACTCTTTGTGACCCCATGGGCTGTAGCCTACCAGGCTCCTCTGTCCATGGAATTTTCTAGCAAGAATACTGGAGTGGGTTGCCATTTCCTTCTCCAGGGAATCTTCCTGACCCAGGGATCGAACCTGGGTCTCCCACATTGCAGGCAGAGGCTTTACCATCTGAGCCACCAGGGAAGCCCAGGATGTGCCAGAGACACTCTTCTCAGCTCCTTGCAAGCATTTATTATGTTAATTGTCACAACAACTCAAGGAAATAGATTCTTCTCTTTATTTCATAAGTGAAGAAACCGAAGCAGAGAGGTTTATTACCTGGGCCCGGAATACACAGCTAGAAAATGGTAGACAGTTTTAAACCCAAGAATTCTGAATCCAGAGATTAAAACTTACGATTATGTTCTATTGATCTCTCTGTGGATACATCTCTGGCCTCTTCCTCCTCCGTGTTTTTCAAGACATTCCATAAGGAGCTGTTTCCTGAAAATGTGCATTTCCACTTTTGTTATGAAGACCAATAGCTCAAATCTAGTTTGTTGTATAGCTCTTAATTTTACAGCAAACTTACCGTCCTCCGTAAAACAAAGCTCAGCATTCGAACAGGGATGGTCACAGCATACTCCATTGTCTTTGAGGAGTATGCTTTTCTGTTGTGCTTTTCTGTGTAATTAAGAAACATTATTTCAAATTTGGAAATACTGGAATGGTTTTAGATGTAGGTCCTTGCTACTCAAGTTCCAGTCTGAAATTCAGTATCATCAACATCTGGAAGCTTTTTAGAAATTCTCTCAGGCCCCAGTCCAGACCTACTGAATCAAAATCTGCATTTTAACACAATGACTGGGTGATTCCTATGCACTGAAGTCTGAGTAGCAAGTACTCTTCCACTTCAGCCTGATTATCATTGACTTCACGAGAGATAATGCTGTAGCCCCTTGGTATCTGTTGGACAATTGGTTTTAGAAACCCCCATCCCACCTCAACCCCGCCCCCAGACACCAAAATCTATGGATACTCACGTTCCTTGTGTAAAATGGCATAGTATTTGCACTTAAGCTATGAGTATCTGCCATGGACTTTTCCTTCTTCCTTTCTTTCTTTCTTTGGCTGCATCAGGTCTTCGCTGCCGCACACAGGAATGACTCCTTGCATCATGCAGAATGTTGTGTTGCAGCACACGGACTCTGGCTGTGGCTCACAGGTTCTCTAGTTGTGTCATCCGGGCTCTAAAGCGTGGGGGCTTCAGTAGTTACAGCACACGGTCTTAGTTGCTCCGTGGCATGTGGAATCTTAGTTCCCCAACTAGGGATCAAACCAATGTCCCCTACATTGCAAGGTGAATTCTTAACCACTGGACCACCAAGGAAATCCCATGGACATCCTCCCATAGACTTCAGAGCATCTCTTTCTTAAAATACCTAATGCAATTTCAATGCTATATAAATACTTGCCATTGTGGGGAAATTTGAGTTTTGGTTTTTGGAACTCACTGGAATTTTTCCCCCCTGAATATTTTCAGTTCGAGACTGGTTGAATCTAAGGCTTTGGAACCTGTGTATATAGAGGGCTAACTGTATTCTGTATCTCTGGAGGTAATGAGTCAATTTGATAACAGCTTGATATGCTAAGGGCAAAGGCCCCATCTTGGCTTTGAAAAAACTTAGAGGTTCACAGTTCTGATTGAACATAGCATCACCAGGGGAACTTTTAAAAACCCCAGAGCTACTCAGGGTCCTTTGTGGTTCTATACAAATTTTAGAATTCTATTTTTTATTTCTGTGAAAAATGCCACTGGAGTTTTGATAAGAATTGCAATGATTCTATGGGTAATATGGTTAATTAGGTAATATGAGTAATATAGACATTTTAATAATATTAGCTTCTCTGATCCATGAACACAAGATATCATTCCATTTATTTTTATCTTCTTCAATTACTTTCATCAGTGTCTTATAGTTTTGGTGTTTTAATCTTTCACTTCCTTGGTTAAATGTATTCTTGTTTTATTGTTTTCAATACTATTATAAATGGGATTGTTTTCTTTGTCAGATAGCTCATTTTTGGTGTATAGAAACACAACTGATTTTTATATTTTGATTTTCAGTCCTGAACTTCATTCATTATTTATTTTTTAGTTTTAACAATTTTGATAGGGTCTTTAAAATTTTCTATAAACAAGATCACCTCATCTGTGGACAGACACAATTGTTACTTCTTTCCCAGTTGAATGCCTTTAATTCCTTTTTTATTTCCTATTTGCTCTGGCTAGGATTTCCACTACCATGTTGAATAAGAGTGGTGCACATGGGCATCCTTGTCTTGTTTTTGATCTTAGATCAAAAGCTTTTAACTTTTCATCATTAAGTATGTTGTTAGTTGTGGGTTTGCCATATATGGCCTTATTATGTCAAAGTATGTTTCCTCTATACCCAGTCTGTTGAGTTTTGATCATGAAAGGATGCTGAATTTTGTCAAATACTTTTTCTGCATATATTCAAGTGATCATATAATTTTTATTTTGTAGTCTATTAAAGTGGTGTGTCACATTTATTTCTTGGCATGTGGTACCATCCTTACCTCCCAAAGATAAGTCCCACAAAGCTATGTTGAAAATGTACAGAACTGGAGGCATCACACTCTCTGACTTCAAGCTATATTATGAAGCTATAATAATCTGAACAGTGTAGTACTGGTGTACAAACACATAGACCAGTGAAATAGAATTGAGCGACCAGAAGATTGTTTGACAAGGAAACCAAGAATGCTCAATGGGGAAAATATGGTCTCTTCAATAAATGATATTTGGAAAACTGAATATTCACATGCAGAAGAATGAAGTTAGATCCCTATCTCACACCACTTAAAAAATTAACTCTAATAGATTAAGAATTTAAACATCAACCTAATATCATGAAACTTCTAGAAGAAAACTTAGGGGAAAAGCTCTTTGGCATTGGTTTTGGCAGTGATTTTTGAAAAAAATATGACAATAAAAGCACAAGCAACAAGAGCAAAATATAAACAAGTAGAGCTATATCAAACTAAAAGGCTTATGCACAGCAAAAGAAACAGTCCACAAAGTCAAAAGGCAATCCATGGAATGTGAGAAAATGTTTGAAAATCATATATCAATAAGGGGTTAATATCCAAACTATGTAAGGAACTCATATGACTTAATAAGAAACAAAATAAGATGAAAAACCCCAAGTGATCTGATTTTAAAATAGAGGAACTTAATAGACATCTTTTTCCAGAGAAGACATATAAATGGCCCGTAAGTACATGAAAGAATGTTCAACATCACTAATCATCAAGGAAATACTAACCAAAACCACAACAAGCTATCACCTCATACTTGTTAGAATTGCTATTTCTACTAGGCAAGAAATAACAAACGTGGGCAAGGATGTGCAGAAAGGGGAACCCTAGTACACTTTGATGGGACTGCAAATTGGTATAGCCACAATGGAAAACAGTAAGGAGATTCCTCAAAAGAACAACCATGTGATCCAGTAATTTCACTTCTGGGTATTAATCCAAAGAAAATGAAATCACTTCCTCATAGAGATATCTACACCCCAAGTTCATCGCAGCATTATTCACAATGTCCAAACATGGAAATAACCTAAATGTCCATTGATGGATGAATGGTTGAAGAAAATATCATGCATGTATATATGCATATTTTCCCTTCACAATGGAATACTATTCAGACATAAAAAGCAATCCTGACATTTGTGACAGCATGGGTGAATGTTAACTTCATCATACTAAGTCATATAAGTCAGAGAAAGATGAATACTGTACAGTGTTGCTTATGTGTGGAGCCTGAAAAAGCCAACTCAGAAACAGCATTTTGGTGGTTGCCGGGAGCTGAGGGGTGAGGGAAATGAGGAGATATTGGTCAAAGGACACCAGTGTCCAATGTCCATTCATAACAACAGTAAGTTCTGGGGATCTAATGTGCAGCATGGTAACTGTAGTTAACAATATTGTGGGAGATCATGTACACTCGTGGCTGATCCATGTCGATGTGTAGCAAAACAAATACAGTATTGTAAAGCAAAACAAACTAAAAAAATAAAAAATTAAAAAAAAAAAACACAATATTGTGTGTTAGTTGCTCAGTCATGTCTTCTTGTGACACCATGGATGTAGCCCACCAGGGTCCTCTGTCTGTGGGATTCTCCAGGCAAGCATACTGGAGTGGGTTGCCATTTTGTTCTCCAAACAATATTGTGTAACAGAAATAACAAAATGGTAATTATGTGAGGTGAAGTATGTGTTAAGGAACCTTAGTGCCATGAGCATTTCACTATATATATATATATATATATATATATATATATATATACACATAGATAGATAGATAGATATAGATCAAATCATTGCACCTTATACAACATTATATGTCAATTATATCTCAATAAATCTGGAAAACAAACAAAATCCCAACCCAGAGCTCAGACTGCTTGCCATACCAATTAGTTCAGAACCTCTGGGGGTGGGACCTAGGCATCAGTGTATTTTAAGATCCCTGGGTGATTCCATTGTGCAACACAGGTTACTCCCTGTTTGGAAATGGGAGTAGGGAGAATCTGCTTTATTTGTGGGAGAAGAGAGAATGTGCTTCTATTTGCCTTTCTAACCAGACTTTAGTTGGCCTCCTCTGAGCCTTCTACTCAACTAGACTGGGTCCTGGGCTTTGGTCTCTATTCTCATAGAGTCCAATTTTAGCTGGAATCTTCTGAAGTTGATTTAGCTGTACTCCCTCACTCTTGATATTTGATCACCCTCAATATCTGATCATCTCTCCTCATCCTTTACCCACCATTTCCCAGTGATATCTGATCCCCCAGCCTGCCCTTATCAAGAATCCTGTTTAGTTAGTTTAGCAAGAATTATCCTACCCTCTTCATGATTTTCCATCCTCCCTGCCTCCCCCACCCCCGTCCTGCTCCTTGGCTATAAATTTCCACTCCCATGGTATTCAGAGTTGAGCCTGAACTTTCTCCCCTTCTGCCAATAGATCCTCTTGAGGAAAGTCTTCCTTACGATCTTTAACAAGTACTAGAACAATCTTTTCTTTAACACTACTACTCACCCTTAATGTCTCAGTTTAAGCCTTAGACGTTTTTTCCAGGAAGTCTGAATTAGGTGTCCCTTCTACATGTTGCAACACTCCCTCCACTCCTTCTATCAGTTGCTACTGTAATTTCCTGCATACTTGTCTCTGTGTCCTGTTTGACTCAAAATGTCATGATGGCCACACTGCATCCATCTGGTTCCACATGAACAACAGCAGTAGCAGTGAGCATTCACTGCAACACACACGGGCTGTGTGTCACTCCCCGTGCATGTTATCTTAGTGAATACCTGTCTCAGCACAATGATCATCTCCATTTTACAGGCAACAATCTGAGAACGGGAAAATTAATTAAATTGCCTCAGGTCACACTGCTAGGAAGTCCTTAGCTAAATTAAGTTCCTGACACACGGTAGGGTGTTCAATAACGGCTTGTTGAGTGAAAAAAATAAACACATGAGTTGCTTTCCTCTCTAGTTTGTCCACAACCTCTCTGGTGGGATAACAACCACAATGAGATTCCCTTCCCTTACTCTTATCCTTACTAGGGTTCAGCTTTGACCTCTTCCAAGTTTTCTGCCCTAAAGTAGATGGGCTGAGAGTTCTGACCTTTTTATGACTGAACAGCAATAACTTCTGACCAAGGGGTAGTATCCCAGCTCTTTTGACAGAGCATACTAAGAGAAAAATGAAAATAAGAGAGGAGAGACTGTATGGGTACCATTTCCCGAAGTTGTACTTTCAGCTTGAGGACCCAGTGTGGGAGGAATAGGACATGGAATTGTTGCAAAGGACCCTTAAATCCTTAGACATGTCATGCATTTTCTGAGAATGGGAATAAGCATGATTTTCCACTTCTACACATACTGTTGGATTTATTGTTGCAACCAATAATGTGTGAGCTCATCTAAGATTATTATCGAATCCATATTAGCTTCCCATCATCTTATTCAGTAAGTACAAACTGCAGCAATAAACTATTTTGTGGGGGTCCAGTGGGATATTTTTCATTAAAAATATGGAATGATTTACCAGCTTATGTATCATCCTTGCACAGAGGCCATGGTAATCCTTTCTGTATCATTCCAATTTTAGTAGGTGTGCTGCTGAATGACTACTGATGGGATTTTTGCAGTTATTAGTAGTAATAAAAATTCTAAGCATTTATTGCCTGATCACTGTACTGTGGATGCAGAATATTTCATTTAATGCTCCATCAACCCTTTGCAATGGCTACTGTTATTCTCATTTTGTATTCTAAAGAGCACAGGATATCCTAGAACATTGATAATACTTCCTGCTTAATACTGTGATGAAGACAGAACACCTGGAGGACTGCCAGGCCACTGCCAGAGTGGCAGCAACAGAAAAGGTCCATGGAGGTTCAGATGCTTGGGTGGTTGGAGGGAGGATGCTAATACTTATATCTGGACATGGAGGAGGGGCCTCAGATAGACTGACCATGTCTAAAATTTAGGAGCCCGTGATGATCCAAAAAAGAAGTGGTATATTCCTCAAGATTGTGTGTGTGCTGTGCTTACTCGCTTAGTTGTGTCCAACTCTTTGTGACCTCATGGACTGTAGCCCGCCAGGCTCCTCTGTCCATGGGGATTCTCCAGGCTAGAATAATGGAGTGGGTTGCCATATCCTCCTCCGGGGGATCTTCCCAACCCAGAGGTTGGACCCAGGTCTCCCACATTGCAGGTGGATTCTTTACCATCTTAGCCATCAGGGAAGTCCAAGAATACTGGAGTGGCTAGCCTATCCTTTCTCCAGGGGAACTTCCTGTCCCAGGAATTAAACCGGGGTCTGCTGCATTGCAGGTGGATTCTTTACCAGCTGAGCCACCTGGGACGCATGGGCTTAAGTGGTTACCTTGGCAAACAGCAGTGTTCTGTGGTGGGATAGGGAGGATATGTAAGGATCTGGGACCTCCAATGCTGAGAAGAGTGGTGCATGGATAGTCAGGCATTCATTGATTCCCTCCCATGTTCCAGACACAAGGCAAGTGGCTGCAATACAGTTCTAAGCAAAAGAGATGTGGTTTCTCTCTTAAATGGAATTGTTTAGAGAAAAGTATTCAAATATTAGCATAATACACAATTTAAAGCTGTGACAGTTACGATGAATGAAGGTACAAGGTGCTATATAAGTGTATAGCAGGGGAATGTAGTCTTATTAGGAGGATCAGGAAAGGCTTTCTTGAAGGAGAAACTGGAGAGAAAGAAGGAGAGGCAACATTCCTGGCAGAGGAAACAGCTTGTGCAAAGGTCCTGAGGTGGAAGGAAAGGGATGCATTTGAGAAAATGAAAGAAAACCAACATGTCTACAGCCCAGGGTGCTGAGGAAACTACCTCTGGGACTCTGGGAAGGCTGGAGAACAAGAGAAGGAGCAAGCCATTGAAACTCACCTCCAAGCTAAGACCAGCCAGACTAAGGCTATTGAACTATAGGTCTGAGTTTCCTCACCTGGCCCCACGCTAGAGATCTAGGTAGTCCCAAGGCAGTTTCCTGGCAGTTTCTCAGATGACAAGTGCCCTGGTTAGAGGAGGAACGTTAGGTTTTGGCCATAGGTCTATAATACCTTTTCAATTTGGAAATTCTGGAACTCTGCTGACCCTGTGTGATTGTGTGTCCAGTGGCTCTTATACTGGTTAAATCTTTTGTAGCAGTGGCCTTCAACCTTAGCTGCACATTAGACTCACCTAGTAGTCATGTATGGATGTGAGAGTTATACCATAAAGAGGGCTGAGCACCAAAGAATTGATGATTTCGAACTGTGGTGTTAGAGAAGACTCTTGAGAGTCCCTTGGATTGCAAAGAGATCAAACCAGTCAATCCTAAAGGAAGTCAACCCTGAATATTCATTGGAAAGACTGACGTGAAAGCTGAAACTCCAATACTCTGGCCACCTGATGTGAAGAGCCAACTTATTGGAAAAGACTATGATGCTGGGAAAGATTGAGGACAGGAGGAGAAGTGGGAAACAGAAGATGAGATGATTGGATGGCATCACCAACTCAATGGACATGAGTTTGAGCAAACTCCAGGAGAAAGCCAAAGATAGTGAAGCTTAGAGTGCTGCAGTTCATGGGTCAAAAAGACATGAGTGAGCAACTGAACAATAGCAAGAGTCACCTGGAGAAATTTTAAAACAGTGCTGCTATTATTCACAATAGCCAAGACATAGAAATGACCTCTGAGCCCATCAATAGATAAATGAATAAAGAAGTGTGGTATATATAAAATGGAATATTATTTGACCATAAAAAAGAGAGGCTCATACTATTTGCAGCAGCACATATAGCCCTTGAAGGCATTATGTTAAGTGAAATAAGTCAGATGGAGGAAGACAAATAATATATGATCTCACTTACATGAGGAGTCTAACTCAATAAAAAGAAAAAACAAACTTATAGAAAAGAGATCAAACTTGTGGTTACCAGAGGCAGAGGGTGGTGAAAGGGGGAAGTTGGATGAATGTGATTCATAGATACACACTTTCAGTTAGAAGATAAATAAGTACTGGGAATGTAATCTACAGCATGATGGCTATAGGTAACAGTGCTGCATGAGATACATAAAAAATTTTAAGAGAGTAAATTATATGGGTTCTCAATACAAGGAGAAAAAATTTCCCTTTCTTTTCTTTTTATTGTACCTATATGAGCAGGTGGATGTTAGCTGAACCTGTGGTGATATGTAAATCACAGTATCTGTAAATCAGACCCTTCTGCTGCATGCCTTAAACTTGTATGGTGGTGGATGTTAATTATTTCTCAATAAAACTGGAAAAAAAAATTACTGCTGCCTCAGCCCCATGCCCTTTGTTTACAATTTCATTATTCAGAGTAAAGGCTGGGCATCAAGACTTTTCAAAGCTCCCCAGGTGATTCTAATATTCAAACAAGTTTGAGAACTATAGGGTTAGACACTAGTTCCCAAATGCCATTCCACAGATCAGCCAAATTGTAAGTCCCTGCTATCATATCTGCTGTGTCAGCATTTAAGAGTGGCAGCACCCGGTGATTTTTTTAACTTATCCAGGTTTGGGAGAGCCTGATTAGATGATGGCCTCTGGAGCTTTAATCTGATTCAGTACAGGGTAGGGCCTGAGATACTGCACTTTTAACAAGCTCCAAGGTGCTGTTGTCTTCGGAGGACCACCCTCGAACAGAGTGGTTTCAGGGGATGCAAATGAAAGAATGAGTGGCTTTTCTCCAAAACCTGCCTAGGGCTAGACCTGAAAGTTATTAGCATATAAGAGAACTTATTTACATGTCCTTGCCTCCTTCCCAGATGGCTTTCTTTAGAACAAGGATTGAGTCTTTGTCATGGCGCCATATTTAGCATCTAAGCTCAGTGCTAAGCACAGCTAGAAGCACAATAAATAGGATCTGAATTGAATAAATACCATGATGTCCTCAGGGTCCAAGCTGCAGAGCCAGCTGAAGGTGAGACATTGCTCTAAAGCTCGGGCCTTCTGCCACTTCCAGTCATAAATTCCAATTGGATGGGATCCAATGCGAAGCTGTGTGTTACTGAAGCCTGCTCTGTAGGGGGTAGGGTCAAAGCAGGCCTTTGCAATATTAATAATCCTGAGCAGTGACAACAGCTATGATATTTACAGACCCATGAAGCACAGGGGACAGCCTGAGGCTGCGCACACAGCTATAGACTCCAAGGATTTACTCTGCTCCAAATGGAGCATGTATATTGCCCGACGCTGCCAAGAGCCATACGGCTCATTAGCTTTTACTATACCGAGAAATGCGCCAGGCCTGGTGCTAAGAGGACATGACAAAGCACATTTGACAGCAGTGGTCAAAGGAAAAAGCACAGTGGGAGCGGAACTTCTCTGTGGGCTGTGGCTCATGTCTTTGGAACAGGAGACAAATACCTCTGCCTCTCCGTTTGGAGGCCCAGGCTGGTTGGAGCCTGACAAGGACTTATTACTTTAGAAACTTTTTTCAGGCATTTGGTTTCTTCTCCTGGATTCTCCCTGCATAGTGATGGATGTTTTGTTCCTAAATATTTTTTGATGCTATCACTATTTGCATTGTTTGTGAGTTACGTGTTAGGAGGAGTTCCAGAAAGAGAAAGGAACAGAGAGAGCAGAAGGAGACAAAGAGACACAGAGAGACAAAGAGATAGAGAAGCAAAGGAGAAAAAACGTGTAAGTAGATGGAGTAGAAAACTTGGAGAAAAGGGTAGGGAGTCAGAGAAGGATGGAGGCTTGGAGGAGCCCAGGCCAGGGCTCCCCCTTCTTTTATTTTCTTTATAGTCAAGGGTGGTCAGAGTGGGCTTCCCAGGTGGCACTAGTGGTAAAGAACTAGCCTGCCAGTGCAGGAGACATGAGAGACGCAAATTCTGTACCCAGGTTGGGAAGATCCCCTGGAGGAGGGCATGCCAACCCACTACAGTATTCTTGCCTGAAGAATCCCATGGACAGAGGAGCCATGGGGTCGCAAAGAGTCGGACACGACTGAAGCAACTTAGCACACTCGCATGTACACATGGTCAAGAGTATCCTTCAAAGGGAACTCACATGCTCCTGTTGTAGCCACCCTTTCCGGGAAACAAACTCATTCAGAAGGGCAATGCAGATAGTGGAGTGCAGTTTATTACCCCGGCGGGCCCAAGGCACAGTCTCCTCTTAGCCAAGGACCTCGACCAGCAATTGTGAAAATCTTTTATACCCCATGGTGAGTGTGTGTCTGAACCCACCACTCCAAATTCCTTGAGACTTACATAAACAAAGGAAGGGTAAATACAATCCCAGTAACCCCATCATTCACGTGTTATGTGCTCAAACAGTTAAACAATTGGCCAATAATCAATAAGCCCGAGGTTACCCTCCGATAGTTACAGAAACATTTATGGCCTGTCCAGAGGGTGTCTTATCCTTCTGTTGTTGTTTCCATAGGTACTAAACACAGAGTTCAGAGTCCACTGGAGAGGTGGCCGAGCATGATCAGCATGAACAGGCCTAAGATGGAGTCCAGGCCCTGTGAATTCCCTCTTCACTACCACTCTTGAGTCCTGCAAGAGTCACAGAGGGTGACATTTTTTTGGTCTCATCTTTCAGCCTTGATAACTCACTGCTAACACTTACCATGAACTCACCCCCTGGTTTTGTTTTGTTTTGTTTTGTTTTGTTTTTTGCCACTATCAGTCCTTTATTTTCTATCAAAGGCTAGACCACCTACTTCAGGGCAGTACATTTTATAGGTCAAAATTTTTTTAGTGGTTGGAATGATTAACATCTAGTCTCTTAACAGGTTTGATGAGTATAATATAATACTGTTGTCTAAGATTCACTATACCATGCATAAGATCTCTAGGACTTTTTTACTACTCATTGTAAATTTGTGCCCTTAAACAACACCTGCCCGAGCCCCCCACCCTGCATCCCCTAGTATTATAATCACCATATTACTTTCTGTTTTAACAAGTTTGGCTAAAAAGAAATGATAATTGTATAATGTAACAGCGGTGCTAATTATGGTGCAGTGACAGTCATACTACACTACACGAAAGTATGAAATCAACATGAGTACACCTGGCGTTGCATGTGCACACTCAGTCGTGTCCAACTTTTTACAGCCCCGTGGACTGTAGACCTCCAGGCTCCTCTGTCCGTGGGATTCTCCAGGCAGGAATACTGGAGTGGGTTGCCATTTCCTCCTCCAGGGGATCTTTCTGACCTAGAAAGAACCCACATCTCTTGTGTCTCCTGCATTGGCAGGTGGATTCTTTACCACGGTGCCACATGGGAAGCCCTGAGAACACCTTAAATTTACACAATGTTATATGTCACATATATTATTTAAAAAAAAAAAAAAAAAACCTTTATCAGGCTATTAGAATCCACCTTTATACCACATTAAATCTCTGTACTCAACTTTCCTTCCATATGTCTCTGACCCTCTTCTCTGCACACAGACTGTGATGAGATCTCGTTCTGGGCTTCCCACCTCAACCTCCCCATACTCCATCCCGAAGTATACATCCCACATGGAATGTTAGAACTCAGTGTTTCCCAAAGTGTGTTCCCTGGACCCCCTGCTTTGGAATCACATGCATGAGAATAAAGGAAGAGGAAGAAAGCAAGGTTATGTTACAGATAGATTCCTGAGCTGGGTCCACCCAACCTACTAAACCAGACTGGGGAGGAGGTGACTATGGAGAGCTACACTGAAAATCTTTGACCCAGTGGATTGTGATATACAGGACAGTTTACAACCTCAGCAAGAGCAAGACTGCCTTCAGGGGTCTCAAATTCTTTCTCTTTAAAGACCCTGTTCTAAGGGTCAGAGACCACCCACCCCCAACACATGTCCTGTCCGGAGCCTGGGTCACACACTTATGCAAATCATGGAAACCCTTCAACCCATCACTTTCTCATCTAAAAGCAGGAGGTGTGGCTTAAGTCATGAATGGGGACAGGGACAGGTAACATACACGGAAGTACAGCTGGCTCAAGGGAAGTTAGGGGACGCTGCAGGCCCCATGCTCTGGTTAAAGGGGTGGCTGCTTCTCCATAGTAGTCAATTGTGGCTGGGAACTTCCCTGGTGGTCCAATGGTAATGATTCTGCCTGCCAATACAGGGGATACGGGTTTGATCCCTGGTCTGGGAAGATCCCACCTGCCACGGGGCAACTAAGCCCTCAGGCCACAACTACTGAGCTCTCACGCCCCACCTACTGAAGCTCCCACGCCCTAGAGCCTGTGCTTCACAAGAAGCCACCCCAATGAGAAGCTCAAGCACCACAACTGGAGAGCAGCCCCTGTTTGTTGCAACTAGAGACCCAGCACAGCCAAAAATAAATAAATAAATATATTTAAAAAAATTTTTTTAAGTGCTCGGGAGGGGAGATCACCTGGAGGCACCAAATATTCTGAATTTGTGAGGGATGCTGGAAATCTGGACTTTTATGTAAATTTTTCTGTATAGAAATTTTTCTGGCTTAGTCTTTCTGTTGCTCACTGAAGCTTCTCTGCTGTTCCCTCACCTTTCCAGGAAAACCAAGGTTCTCAAAAGTTAGCACACATCAAAATCACCTGGTGGACTTGTTAAAATACACATTGCCAGGTCCCACCCCCCAAATTTCTGATTCAGAAGCTCTGAGAATTTGCACTTCTAACAGGCTCTTGAAGAATGATGGTGCTACTGGCCCAGGATCAACACCTTAAGTAAGAATCACTGCTATAATACACCACTCACTACATATGATGTTTTTCTTAAATCAGTACTCACTCCTCCTTAGCTTCTCTCTCATTTCTGAGTCACTTCACACAGCAGTCATTTTGGGCCCTTCTAGGGTTGCTCACATGATTGAATACATTTTGACAATCATAACTGTCATTTTTGAATGTTTACTATGTGCCAGCCATTCATCTAAACACATATAGTCAAAGCTATGGTTTTTCCAGTAATCATGTACAGATGTGAGAGTTGAACCATGAAGAAGGCTGACTGCTGAAGGATTGAGGCTTTTGGACTGTGGTACTAGAGAAGACTCTTGAGAGTCTTTTGGACAGCAAGGAGATCAAACCAGTCCATCCTAAAGGAAATCAACCCTGAACATTCATTGGAAGGACTGATGCTGATGCTCCAATACTTTGGCTACCTGATGCAAAGAGCCGACTCATTGGAAAAGACCCTGATGCTAGGAAAGATTGAAGGCAGGAGAAGGGAATGACAGAGGATGAGATGGGTGGATGGCATCACCGACCCAATAGGCATGAGTTAGAACAAGCTCCAGGAGATAGTGAAGGACAGGGAAGCCTGGTATGCTGCAGTCCTTGGGGTCGCAAAGGGTCAAACACAACTGAGGGACTTAACAACAATAGCATTAATCTTCATCACAGCCCTATTCGGAAGGCATTTTCACCCCTGATTTCTATATGAAGGGAAGTGAAGCCTAGAGAAGTTAAGTAACTTGCTTGAAGTCACATGGTTAGTGAGTGGAAGAACCAGAATCCAAACCCAAAATGTCTTGAGTCCTTAGAACTTCTGGACCAAGCTAGAGGTGCCTTTGAGAGTGAAAGGAGGCATTGTTAATGATTATGCCCTGATGACAGATGCAAACCAGGACTATCATAGGCAAACCTAGAGGTAAGGTCACTCTATGTGTCCTGCTGTTTCAGATGTCTTGGA
Source organism: Aepyceros melampus (assembly GCA_006408695.1). Taxonomy (NCBI): domain Eukaryota; kingdom Metazoa; phylum Chordata; class Mammalia; order Artiodactyla; family Bovidae; genus Aepyceros; species Aepyceros melampus. The sequence goes on along the minus strand of SJXQ01010177.1, from coordinate 687,688 downwards.
TAATCTACAACTTTGTGAAAAGGGCACAGATATTATAGCCAGTTGAAATCCAGTTTAATTGAATCAAAGCATGGAAAAACCTAACTCAGAGCCTGTTACATAGTAGAAACTCAGAAAATGTCTTTTCTTTCAGTCAAGCTTCTGAGTCCTTACAGGGGTATATAGCCCCTACAATATAGTTGATAGAATAGAAGAACATAAGCAAAAGCTCTTAAAAGGTCACACTAAGATGTTAATAATCCAGGGCTAAGCATAAGAGTTTAGGGCTAAGCATAAGAGTTTAGATATGGAAACTCCCTCGGTTTTAATTTTTAAGGAGATACAGAGTTGGAAGTGAATCTTAAGGTGGAAGGCCATAATTGGGGCTAACTAGGGAGACACATGGAGAAGGCAATGGCAACCCACTCCAGTACTCTTGCCTGGAGAATCCCATGGATGGAGGAGCCTGGTAGACTGTGGTCCATGGAGTCACAAAGAGTCTGACACTACTGAGCGACTTCGCTTTCACTTTTCACTTTCACGCATTGGAGAAGGAAATGGCAATCCACTCCAGTGTTCTTGCCTGGAGAATCCCAGGGACAGTGGAGCCTGGTTGGCTGCCATCTATGGGGTCGCACAGAGTCGGACACGACTGAAGCAACTTAGCAGCAGCAGCAGCAGCAGGGAGAGACATGGAATTAATGCAGAAACTAAACAAAGGCTAAGAAGCATCTCTGTGACTAAATTCTGTTGCATGCTTCAAGTCTACTCCAACCTTTGTAAGACTTGAGATAGGCTACAAGAAGGCAATCCCTTCATTTATTTAGTTCGTTTTGTATACTCTGTCATGATTTTGCCCTCACTCACAATCCGGCTGAAGACTTGATCCTCCCAGGCACACAAGTCCAGACAGAGAAACTTCTAAGGAGAATTGTTGGCCTGGGGTTTTCGAGAACTTTTGAATTTAGGGATTTTGAAAAAAATCCTGCCCATCACAATGGTTTTCACAGTAAGAGCAACAGCTGCTGGGTGCTTAGTCCCCCTGATTTATGTGAAAAGGAAGGCCAATTTCATCATACTTTTTCTTAGTTCCCAGTGTGGGAAATTCTAAATAGGCTCAACGCTACCCTCTAGTGTGCAAAATGGGCAGACATGGGGATCAGAGACGTTTGTGATAAAACTTCTAGAAGAATGGAGAAGATATGGGGAAAGAAACATTCCCGTATTTACAGAAGGTCCATGAATTAATAAGTATCCAATGACTGTAAAAATTAGACAAATATTTTTGTAGAATATCAGTTCAGTTCAGTCCAGTCATTCAGTTATGTCCGATTCTTTGTGACCCCATGAATTGCAGCACGCCAGGCCTCCCTGTCCATCACCAACGCCCGGAGTTCACTCAAACTCATGTCCATCGAGTCGGTGATGCCATCCAGCCATCTCATCCTCTATTGTCCCCTTCTCCTCCTGCCCCCAATCCGTCCCAGCATCAGAGTCTTTTCCAGTGAGTCAACTCTTCCCATGAGGTGGAAGTACTGGAGTTTCAGCTTTAGCATCCTTCCTTCCAAAGAATACTCAGGACTGACCCCCTTTAGAATGGACTGGTTGGATCTCTTTGCAGTCCAAGGGACTCTCAAGAGTCTTCTCCAACACCACAGTTCAAAAGCATCAATTGTTCAGCACTCAGCTTTCTTCACAGTCCAACTCTCGCACGCATACATGACTACTGGAAAAACCATAGCCTTGACTAGACGGACGTTAGTCGGCAAACTAATGTCTCTGCTTTTGCATATGCTATCTAGGTTGGTCATAACTTTCCTTCCAAGGACTAAGTGTCTTTTAATTTCATGGCTGAAATCATCATCTACAGTGATTTTGGAGCCCCCCAAAATAAAGTCTGACACTGTTTCCTCTGTTTCCCCATCTATTTCCCATGAAGTGATGGGACCAGATGTCATGATCTTAATTTTCTGAATGTTGAGCTTTAAGCCAACTTTTTCACTCTCCACTTTCACTTTTATCAAGAGGCTTTTGAGTTCCTCTTCACTTTCTACCAGAAGGATGGTGTCATCTGCATATCTGAGGTTATTGATATTTCTTCCAGCAATCTTGATTCCAGCTTGTGCTTCTTCCAGCCCAGTGTTTCTCATGATGTACTCTGCATATAAGTTAAATATGCAGGGTGACAATATACAGCCTTGACGTACTCCTTTTCCTATTTGGAACCAGTCTGTTGTTCCATGTCCAGTTCTAACTGTTGCTTCCTGACCTGCATATAGGTTTCTCAAGAGGCAAGTTAGGTGGTCTGGTATTCCCATCTCTTTCAGAATTTTCCACAGTTTATTGTGATCCATATAGTCAAAGGCTTTGGGATAGTCAATAAAGCAGAAATAGATGTTTTTCTAGAACTCTCTTGCTTTTTCAATGATCCAATGGATGTTGGCAATTTGATCATTACAAAATAAATAAGTCATGGGGAATGAAATGGACAACATAGGAAATACAGCCAATAATATTTTTAAAAGATGTGTATGGTGATAGACGGTAACTAGACTTAGCCTAGTGATCATTTTGTAATGTAAAGAAATATCAAATCACTATGTTATGCACATAGAACACAATATTTCAGGAAAATTATACTTCAATAATAGATGGATAGATGTATCAACTCTACTAAAGACAATAGCAACACTATTTCTAGTAAAAAGTAAATAATAAAGCAAATTGTTCTTCATCATGAGGATACATTCTTTTTGACAGGGACCATTTTTAAAGTCTTCATTGAATTTGTTACAGCATTGCTGGCCTTCCCTGGTGGCTCAGAGGGTAAAGCATCTGCCTGCAATGCAGGAGACACAGCTTCAATCCCTGGGTTGGGAAGATCCCCTGGAGAAGGAAATGGCAACCCACTTCAGTATTCTTGCCTGGAGAATCTCATAGACGGAGGAGCCTGGTAGGCTAGAGTCCACGGGGTCTCAAAGAGTCGGACATGACTGAGCAACTTCACTTTCACAGTACTGCTACTGTTTTCTGTTTGGGCTTTTTGGCAGCAAAGCATGTGGGATCTTAGCTCCCAGACCAGGAATCAAACCCACACCCCCTGCATTGGAAGGTGAAGTCTTAGCCACTGGACAGCCAGGGAGATTCCCTGAGAGCATTCTTTGTTTAGAAAAGGAAAATGAACATCTCTCACTACGTCATGGTCTTAACAAATACCCCAAGCTATCCAGAGAACATAAAACTCTTTAGTGTATGATTAATATTCAGCTGTGGTTGGATGGTGTCACCAACTCAAAGGACATGAGTTTGACCAAACTCCGGAGATAGTGGAGGCCAAAGGTCTTGAAGAATCAGACACGACTTAGTGACTGAACAACTACAATAACAGCATGAGTGAGTCAGCAACTTCTCAATGACTATTCTTTACCCAGGAGGAAAAAAAAAAAAAGGAATCCCAGCTTGGCTTTTTTCCATCAAATAATTGGCTCTTTCCCAATTACTCACATAACTCAAGTTGGCTTAAGTAATGTCAGCTAATTTGATTATATTATTCAAGACTAACTCACGAAGGCAAATGAAATAGAATTAATTCCAAAGCAAATGTATCTATTTTACTGTTCCATACTCAAGGGGGTTATTGAGCGATTGCTTTACCCCATTGGTGTGCATATTAAAATTGTATTGGGGGCTTCCCAGGTGGCTCCGTGGTAAAAGAATCTGCCTGCCAATGCAGGGTTCAATCCCTCCAGGATTCCCTGGAGAAGGAAAGGGCAATCCACTCTAGTATTCTTGCCTGGGAAATCCCATGGACAGAGGAGCCTGGTGGGCTACAGTCCATGCAGTCTCAAAGAGTCAAACACAACTTAGCAGCTAAACACCACCACCACACACACACCATCTATCATCGCACTAAAACTGTGTCAGTATCCAGAGGCAGTGATCAGAGGGGCCCGAGGACTCTGGGAAACTTGAACACACATGATGTGTGCGTGTTCTTTGAGAGTGTGAAGAAGAGAAGAGAGAAGAGGCCCCGGGTGATGCTTCAGAGCTGTCACAAGCCACTTCCCTGCAGGGGTCCCTGGCAACACTGGCCTCTCGAGCCTTTGAGGATGCCCCGCACTGAGCACTGAGGTTGCCAGCAGTCTTTCTCCCAGGCTTCTTGCAGTACAAGGATCTCTTGAGGATATGATTAGCACTTTTGTTGTGATGGAAAACACTTAATGCTGGAAAGAGAGCTATTCACACGTCTCCCAGCCACTTGGTCAGAGTCAGGTCTGCACCGTGGCGAACATGAGATGAGAACACAGGGGAAATCAGGAAGAGACCTGAGAACATCAACTAGCGAAGGCCCTAGATGTGTGATCGAAGACAGCTCAAGTTCATGGACTCCCGGTTTTTGTCCTTCCTTTCCTTAGAATGGCTATTCTGTAAATATTACTTTTGTATATTCACACGAGGCAGCAATTTCATTTCGGGGACTTCCCTGGTGGTGCAGTGGTTAAGACTTTGCCTTCCAATGCAGGGGGTGTGGGTTCTATCCCTGGTTGGAAAGCTAAGATCCCAGGTGACCGTGGCCAAAAAACCAAAACACAAAACAGAAGCAGTGTTGCAACAAATTCGATAAAGACTTTTAAAATGGTTCATATCAAAGCCATATTTATTTGAATATACATTTTTTTTTTTTAAAGAAATTTCTACTGGGCCGGTCTGGTGTGGTATCATCCCAAACTCAGTCTCTGTAGGCATGTGGTCAGTCTGAACCACCCTTGGATCTGGTCAGAAGGAGCCCCTGCCCTGGGGTCCATGCTTTAGACAGCCCCACTTGGACCATCTCGGGGGCCATGAGGATGTGCCCACCTGGATCCCTGCCTCCACACTGTGCTCCAAATCCCTGTCCCCATCGTCACCAGAGGTTTCTCCCCCAACAGCCCCAGCCTCAGTACTTGGGCCCACACAGGCTTTTCCCAGGGTCCAGGTGCCCAGGAGTCCTGGATTGGACTATTCTTGTGAACCCAGAACCTTCCCTCTCCCTGTTGCCTGGGAAGGATGTCACCAGGGTGTGCAGCCTCTCTTTACTGCAGAAACAGAAAGGTCTCCCTGCTTCCAGCCCAGCCCAATGGGCTGTCCACTCACCCCACCGAGGGTCTCCTTCACTCCCCTATGACACCTCTCCCCTGAAAACTAGAGCCCCTTTCCCTCCTTCCTTCAGCAGGGGTGCCAGGTTTGGCAAATGAAAATAGAAGGCACTTGGTTAGATGTGAATCTCAGATTAATGAATAAACAATGAGTAAGTTTTAACATCAGTAGGTCAGATATCTGAAAATCAAACATAACCAGGCATTCTGCACTTCATTAGGCAACCTTATTTATGTGTGGCTCCTCGGGATCCAGGGGGCCCCTCTTTTGCCCCCCAACAACTCCTTGGGGTTCTAACAGTGCTGTATGTTATGGGTTATCCTTATTTTTTTCAAAATGACTCAGCACAGTGATAGGTGAAAGGAACAAGAACAAAAAATGGTCTTGATAAAGATCAAACATATTAAGTTCAAAGGCTTGGTTTATGGTTTTTCTTTGTATTTACTTGGCTATGCAAGGTCTTAGCTGTGACATGCGGAATGCCCCCTGCATTGGGAGCATGATGTCTTAGCCACTGGACCCCCAGGAAAGTCCCCAGCTCAGTTTACTTTTAATATTTCTTACCTAATAGATGAATTTAAGGCTATAAAAATTTTTACTCATTTCCATCACAACTGAGATACGTTACAGGGTACTGTCACTGCCATTCATCTCTAAATAGTTTGCACATGCACTGATTTCCTGGTTAGCTGTCAACCTGAAGGGGAAGGGGATGTTTTGCTAGTTTTTTGTGAATTTCCAAGTGGATAGGATTTTTGTCTCCTTCTCAGCACCTTTGATTTGTAAGATGTTTTACAGTCAGAGGATGTGGCCTGTGGAATTTATACATTTTGGAATCTGATGAGATTTTCTTTCTGGCATAAAACATGGTCAGTTTTTATGAATGCTCCAAGAGGGTTTGTTGGCACAAAGTTCAGAGACAGCTGTTAGATCAAGTTTGTTAACAGTGATGGTTGATTTTTGTCTAATTGATTTGCAGGTTTCTGAGATATGAGGATTAATATGTTCTGTTGTGGTTGGGAATTAATTTCTCACTGTACCTCTAAACACATAAACTCTTTCAAAGCTTTGCTTTTAGTTGAACAAAGGTACATACTATTTACCTTGACAAATTATTCCCTGCATAAATGGATGCTTTTTACCTTGCATTTTATTGGCAAGGCTGCCACCACTGACTTTCTTTCTGTTAATATTTTCCTGGTATGTTTTCTCACTTTCTTATTTTCAATCTTTTGTGTCACTTCTTTCTTGTACATGGTCTCTTATAATCAACCTGTACACATATTTGTGGTGAAGTTTACCGTTCAACTTGAAAATGTCCAGAAAGAGCAGAATTTAATCCATTCATATTTATTATAATGAAAACTGAAAGTGTTAATCGCTCAGTCAATTCTTTGTGATGCTATGGACTATATAGCCTACCAAGCTCCTCTGTCCATGGAATTGTCCGGGCAAGAATACTGTAGTGATTTGCCACTCCCTTCCCCAGTGGATATTCCTGACCCAGGGATTGAACACCTGATCTCCTGCATTGCAGACTGATTCTTTAGTCTGAGCCACCAGGGCCTGACTATGATGAATACTATGTTGACATCTACTCCTGCTATCTTATGTTTTTTTAAAGATTTTTTGGTGGGGGCCATTTTTAAAGTCCTTACTGAATTTGTCACAATTTTGCTGTTTTATGTTTTGACTTTTTGGCCCTGAGACACGTGGGATCTTAGTTCCCCAACCAGGGATCAAACCTGCAACCCTTGCATTGGAAGGTGAAGTCTTGACCACTGGACCGCTAGGGAAGTCCCTTGCCATCTTATTTTACACTTCTCTTTCTTTTGATTTCTTCTCCTGATGTGTACTGGATTGAGTGAGCTGTCTTGGCAACAGTACGTAGAAACTGATTCTTCTCCAAACACTGTTGGCAACAGTGATGCTGTGTGGCCTGCTGGTCGCTAGTTGAAATATCCAGCTAATTCCTCACAGGATGTTAGGAGGAGGACTTACCCTCTGGACTAAGTCTTTGTGGGTCTTGAGCTTATTTCAGAAAGAGAGGAGATATGCAAGGGCAGAGGACACTTTGGGAAACAGACAGGCTGAAGGCTCAAGGTGATTGCTTTAACATGAATAGGGAGATATTTCCTTAATTTGGTATACCAAGCAAGTGAAGGGGGACACAGAAATTAAACATGGAAGGACACGACACCAAGTGATGCAAATAGGTTTATTTGAATCTAAGTACAACCTACCCCAGCACTGGGGCCCTCACTCCCAATTTTACATCAGGAATTGCCTCTCCGGCAACTAAAGAGCCAGACTCAGTGGTGGCTCCGGCATTTTCCATGCATGGAGCCGACTCCTTGCATGCCCAGCCAGTCCTTCTGAAGGACCCAGCTGTTCTCACCTCCACAGACTCTCTCACATTGTTCACAGGACTTTCCCCCTGAGCACAGGACACTGTTGTAACATAGGCTTGCACTGAGCCCACTGTCGCAGGTACACACAGACCTTTCACCTTATGCCAACAGTGTCTTCTTGCTTCACAACACAGCACAGGGTTATTTTATTTTTTTTTACTATTTATTACCCGGCTTTTGGTTCATCCCAGTGACCCACTGCTGTTCTGACTCTTAGGTGTCCCTTTTCCCAAGGTCCCTGCACAACAAATGACTGTGTGGCTCAATCAGAAAGTTCTTCTCAATCAGTGTTCTTTATCCACTAGAGTCATAAGCTAAATTGAAAAGACTGCCTTCCTCGAAAAATGCCTATATACCCCACAGGTACACAAAACTCTGCATCCAGTTTAAGAAGGTTCTGGATCTCTTTGAGACACATCTATAGATCCTGGGTTTAAAAACTCAACATGACACTCCCACTCTAATTCATGATACAGAGACGACCTGGGCCAAGACCAGCTTTACAGAGGAGGAGGCCAAGTCAGGGTGAACCCACTTTCTGAAGCAGTGTAGGGCAGCAGGACTGATGGGGTACATGCAAAACAGCCTATAAATTGTGTGAATTCCCCTGAAAATCAGTAGGAGCAAGCTAGATGTGCTATTGTCTTATTCTAAAAATGCACTTTATTTGCATCTGTTATACCTGTTTGCTCTTTAGTCACTAAGTTGTGTCTGACTCTGCGACCCTCAGACCCAAGGCTCCTCTGTCCATGGGATTTCCCAGGCAAGAATACTGGAGGGGGCTGCCATTTCCTTCTCCAATATTATACCTGCATCTGAACAATGAAAGCACTTTGGTTCAACAGGTCACAGTCCACCAAGACCTCCGCTGACACATGTGACAAACACAGGGCCCGGGAAGCTCCGGAGTTGCTTGTGTGCCTCTTAATATTTTAAAACATAAGCGGAGAATGATTCATTTAAAATGTCTTTGTCCTTCTCACCTCAGAATTACTCTACCTTATGCACACCAGGAATGGGAACCAAGCGTAACACCTGGAGGCCTCCCTGCCCGCAGGGTTTGGGTGACACTGGCTAGTGGGAGCTGGAAGCTCTCCCAGAATTTCTGAGGCCCTTGGAGTGTGTGTCTCAGGGCTGCCCTCCCCTGGCCCCAGAACTATCGATGTGTGGCACTTAGGGGTTCTGCCCCACTTCAGTCTGGACATAGCATTTGGCCCTTCCATGAGTTTCCGTAAGAAATCCACTCAGACTGAGCATCCTAAGACTTCAGGGGGAAGGATTCTGTGGTCGCAAGGGTCCGTACGGGACAGTGTGCAACCAGACGCCACCCTACCCCACTGGGTCCCTCTCTTCAACTCCCTTCCCAAGTCCACTCTGTATCTTCTCGTCTCAGACTATACTGGGACACTCGAGTTCTTTGCTTTCTCACCACGTGGAGCCATTCAGCTTTCTCCGGGTCCCACCCCAAATACAGATGTCCAGACCCATCACAGTGCTCAACAGGACAAAAGGGCTCCAGATAACATGACTCATCTTCCTTAATAGGTGACTGGGATTAATAATAATTATCTGTTACTAACGGTTAGGCACTTCACGGGCTTTCCAGGTGGCACTGGTGGTGAAGAATCTGCCTGCCAATGCAGGAAGAGCTAAGAGATGCAGCCTCTATCCATGGGTCAGGAAGATCCCCTGGAGGAAGGCATGGCAACTCACTCCAGTATTCTTTCCGGGAGAATCCCATGGACAGAGAGCCTGGCAGGCTACAGTCCATAGGGTTGCAAAGAGTCAGACACGACTGAAGCGACAGCACACAAGTACTTTATATGTGTTTCATTTTCTCAAATATCTCCCATGTTAGGTTATTTTCAAAACCATTTTACAAATGAGAAACTTGAAGTTCAGAAAAGTTAAGCTCAAGGTCACAGATTAAGGGCTCTATCACCTTCAGCTTCCCCACCCCTCTTCATCTCAATCTGTGTGCCAACTTGGCAATACTACTTACACTGATAATCTGCTTCCTGCCCTGTGATGGTATCAACCTTTCTCACCTCTTCTTCAGGGTTTGATTTCACCATTGAGTATTTTTTCTATCTTCTGATATTTGCTTTCACTTATTATTTTCAAATTGCTGAGGATAACAGAAGGCTGTACAGAAAACATTGCTTAATAATTTAAATTTGGGGGAATAACTGAACCAAGAGTTGGAAGGCCCCTGGGAAGGCATCAGAAAACTGGGAAGTGAGCCGTGACTTCTCGCTCTTACCTGAACCCCCATCAGGCACAGGAGTGACTTGGTAGCTGAACGTGAGTGGAAGTGTGACCTCTCTGCCCCACCCCACTCACACTGATGTTGTCTGGATTACTTCCACCTCAACCAGAAGTGGAGCATAGACTCAGCCCAAGAGGCGGATGGACGCCAGACCCACTATCAAAGACTGGGGCTCGGGTCTGGGCACCACTTAGCTGAGGTGTCAGGCCTTAGCAGAGGTGGGTGACAGCCACCAAGGGCCACGGCAGAGCTTGCAAAGTGAACAGAAGCCTATGGACAGCATGCAGGTAACTGGTCACTCAGTCGTGTCCACCTCTGCAACCCCGTGGACGTATAGCCTGCCAGGCTCCTCTGGCCATGAGAGTTTTCAGGCAAGAATACTGGAGTGGGTTGCGATTTCCTTAATACAAATACCAAAATGGGTCACACAGGAAACGTGAATTAATTGCTAACCTTTAAAAATAATTGAATTTTAAGTAAAAATCTGGATTGTTGGTTTTTCTTCAAAGAGCAGACCATGCGGGACCCTGAGGCCTGGTTTCCACGATGGAAACAAACAGCTACCACTGAGCAGGCCATCCTCTCAGGAGGGTGGGCTTTCTCCAGTCTGCCACAGACCTCAGGATTCCTTGGTCAACTGCTTGTCCCCTGGGCCAGGGCGTCCTCACATCTTGGTTTGCTGGGATGGTCCCAGTTTAGGCTTGCTGTCCATGTTTGAGTATTAACAGCAACCTCTTCACTGTATCATATGGTCACCTAGACATAATGCACAAGCCCACTCCACCATACACACGCATATAGACAGACACACGCATATAGACAGACACACGCATATAGACAGACACACACGCACACCCCCCCCCAGCAAGTTCATACCACCATATGTCAAGCACAGACCCCTGTTATAAAGTGATTTTATTAAATTGATTTGGACATACTGTAGGTCAAATAATATTTTCCAAAGATAACAATTATGGACTTTAAAGCTCGACATAAAATTAGTAGCTTCAAAAGTGTTAGTCATATTCCCCAGCAACAGCATGATAAAATAATTCAACTATGTAGAAATATAGAACTCTAGGACTAGCTGGAAACTCGGAAATCATTTAGCCTAATGTCCTCATTTTGTATGTGAGAAAACTAGACTCAAAGATTAAGCGATTTTGCCCAAGCTCACATACCTAATAGTAATAAAGCTAGAAATCAAACCAATTTTTCCTAAAACTAAAATTCTATCAATGATATTTCAACTGGCTCACTATCAACTAAAAGTCTAGGCTTTTCTCTAATGTTCCACACTACTGTGACATGAAAGAGAATTAAGACACTACAGTCAATTGTAGTTGAGGAATTCAGGTCTGGAAGGGGCTTTATCAAATAACTAAGCCAGCCCTCTCTTCGCAAAAAGGAGGAAAACTATGTGAAGTGACTTCCCAAAGGCTTGTTAACAGAGCTACCCAGATGAAAATTCAGATGGTAACACATGTACCCCCCAAAATCCCATCTTCTACCTTCACCCACTCATTATGTGCCCCTTTTAAATCTCCTTTATGCGCTGAGGTTTGTTATACAAAAACCCCTTCCAGTCCAAACAGAAGAAATTAATTCAAATATGAAGAGAAAATCTAGCTTTGTTTCGTATTTCAGTGACTATTTTGGGTAGTTCATTTTCCAACCTCTCAAGACAGTGGACAGACACTGCTAACCTGATCACGCAGTTCAGAGCTTTCAAAAAGCCTTAATTTCCCCCAAAGATTTCCTGAGCAAAAAGGACTACATGTGGGAAATCAATGAAAACAGGAATGAGGAGAGAAACAAAGTTCAAACTTAGTTGCTTTTTGTTGTCATTGGGGACTTTTGGTCTTCTAAACATTCCTGGAGTTCCTCCACATGAGTTTTTAATATCAATGTAGCAAAAAAAAAAAAAAGGGCCTATAAACGTCAGGATACTGAGGGTTCAGCATCTCCCCCGCCCCGCTGCTCACTACACTCACCGCTGGGCCGTGCGGCCTTCTGCTCTGGCCGCTGCGCACCACCACCCCACCTTCAAAAGCTGGGCACCTGCGCTCCGCAGCCACCCCCACGCCGCCCTCGCCCGCACAAAGGCCTCCCTGACCGCTATCTACCGC
>SJXQ01010177.1:609932-665196 GCA_006408695.1 Aepyceros melampus | reverse complement strand
ACTTCAGCACATGGGAGGCAGAAGGGGGGGGGGCGCGGGGGGTGGGCAACTCTGCCCCCCTCTCAGCTCTACCAGATTATGATTTCCTATGTGATGGGAAAGGGCACTTTCTTAGGATAAAACTCTAGGATTTGAAATCGAAGGGGAGTGGGGAGCAACAGGCAATAATGTTCTGTCTGGAAACAGGAGAGGAGGCTTTCTAACTCACATGTAGCTTCTGCCATGGCCACATGGCCTCCGATGCCATAGGAATCTGTCCCCAGAGCCCGGTCAGTGAGGGAGCGAGGCTCCTTGCAGCAGGACTGAGACAAAGCTGGCCTAGTGTGGCACGTACACACATTCACTCACCCGTCCCCACCACGTCCCTTTCCACAGCAGCTGTGACTTTAATGTCCCCCAGATAACCACAAACCCTGCCAGGGAATAATCTCCTACTGAGTCTTAAGACTGCACACCCTCTAGCGGGCCAAGACTATGAAGAAGCTCCAGCCTCTCATCCTCATCACCAAGAAAACATTTCAGAAAGAGTACACTCTTCTGTAGACACCAAAGCCTATGAAACCTACCATCCATCCGATAGCCTAGTCCTGAGAGTGAGAGTCTGTGCGGCCCCGGCCCCAGCAACCCTCCCCTCACTCCTTCACACTCAGCCCACTGAAAGCTGCCTCTCCCCTAAGAACAGCACTTTCTGCCCTTTGTCATTCTGCAAAACACACATTTCACAGCTCTCCCACTTATTTACAGTGTGACTTTAAGCAAGTCATTTAAGCCTAAGACTCAAAGACCTTAAACGTAAAAGAGAAATGATACACCTCTCTCTCTAGGGGCTGTTACAAACATGAAATGAGACTGTGCACAAGCCCAGGCTCCATGTGCATGCCCCTTTGATCTTTCCTCAGCTTGCTGCACATCAGGAAGGCTTGCTGTTCACTGGAGGGCAGCTTCAGGAGCCTGCGGTGCTTGGCCAGCGTCCGGTCACCTCCCTGTGTCCATTCCCTCTCCAGACCATGTGCTCATCCCTATCCGGATCACCTCTCCCTGTCAATGCAGCACTGAGGAGCGAATAACTCAGTGCTCTATCCTCGCGGGGTGAAAGCCAAGTCCACAGATCTTTCCCTTGAGTTGGGGAAAATGCTCATTAATACTGGCTGTTGAATGACAAAGAAACTCTTTTCCCTAAAAATTCCTCCTGTATCCAATTTCGTAGCTCAGAATAAGGCTTGGTAAAATGGTATCCATCTCTTTCCTGCCCCCTTTCTCTGTGTCTGCTATCCATAGAAATGGTAAAAGTGTGCTCTAAAATATGCCCTGCACATTCTGCTTTCCTCACTCACTCCAGGTTTAAGGCTCCTCCTCCAACACACTAAGCCAAGAGCCTGACAAACGGCCTGGTTCATCTTACAACCATGCTCCAGCAACAGGCAAGAGGTCAGATGCCTTCAGGGTTGGGTAGGGAATATAACCATGTGCTCTTGTCCACTTGAAGACATCAGGGGTAAGTGGGCCCCTCCCACCTATTCTCTCTTAAAAGCATTCACTCCTACAAATACAATGTCATTGGGCTGAAAGTGGTCCACCAGCTACAAGCTGAGTCTCTTGCAAAAAACCCAACCCATGAGCACGGGACACCGAACAACCATCCAAAACTGGGCGGCTCAGTTCTTTGCAGCTGCTGTCCTAGACCAGCAGTTCTCAAAAACCAAGACTCTTGAGGATTCCAGACCCTTACAAAACAAGATCAAAATGACTTTCAAGATAATACTAAAACGTTGCTTGCTTTTTTTCACTGTGCTGACATTTGCCTGGAGGATGGAAATGCACTGGCTGGCCAACATGCCCACTCCTTAGGCTCCTCACACAACTGTGGCAAAGGCACCAGTAGTTGAAAGATTCTTCACCTCCAGGGGTTCACAGTTAAAAAAAAAAGTTCCACTTAAGAATACCCTTGAAGAAGCAGTAAAAAAATAATTCTTTAAATCTAGACCCTTTTATGGTAACATTTATGTTAAACATGTTCCTTATTTATATTGATATGAAATACACAACATATATTTTAATGTATATTTATCATATTCCTGGTTAAAATAGAACCACATCAGGTCATGTACCCAAGCACAGTGTTGTCTCAAGGAAGAACGCGTGTCTAACTGAGCTGCAAACTCAACAGGCCTCTTCTCGACAGAACGTCATTTTTACCTGAGTGGCTACACACTTGCTCTGCAGACTGGGGTGCAGACGTCTCAGATAACAGGAAACTGATGGCACTTATTGCCAACTGTCAAATCTGAGCTTTCTAATGGAAACTAGAATCTGGGAAAACTCCTGTCTGTCACCATGGGCTCTCTAGTTTCCTGAGACTTGAAGACTGTCCTGATGAAAACGACAGTAACACTAACCATGAGTTTTCTGATATTACACATAATGAAATGTATGAACATTTTCAGCCTCTGCAAAAAGTGAACTGATGTTGTCCAAACAATCCATGTGTCAGGTAATGCAACATCGTGGGTAAAACATCTATTCAAAGTGCAGGAAGAGACCAGGAATTTTAACACAGTATTTCAGATTACACACTGCAAATAATCTGCAGGAAACCACCACTTGTCAAGTTTGGTATCAGGTCACGAAGGAACTCACAAGTACCTGAAAAGGCTACTGAAACCCCCTTTTCAGTTCCTTTGTCTGTGAAGCTGGCTGTCTTCACCTACTTCAGCTAAAACAACATATTGCAAGAGACTGAGCACAGAAGCGGACATAAATATTTATACTACTCTTCCTAAGTGTTTTTTGTTTTAGAAATGTATTGTTTTCATAAAAACATAATCTGTGTTAATGTGTAATGAGTTTATCATTATTTTTAAATTAATACTTTTGTAAAATTTTAGTCTTCATTTCTATTATAAGTATCGATCCCTGTAATCCACAGACAGAAAGCCCCTTGAGGTCCTTAGTAACACTTTTTAAAGTGTAAAAAGATCCAAAGCCCAAAAAGGGATTGAGATTCTATCTCAAACTCACTTTCTTAAAGCTCAAAGTATGGGAACAAACTGTAAGATGAACAATTAATGTAGTCAGTCATTTCCATCATCAGCCATCATTACTCTGGATGTAAGATACTATAGATGTAATGATACTCCTCTAAAGTAACCTCAAAGTCAAGTTTTAACCATAAGAAGACTGAAAAATAAACACTACAAGAAATAATTCTCTATCCAGAGACATGCTTTTTAAAGGATTCAGAAATTATCCTATTAGGCAGCAACCCCTGATGTGTTCCTGTAAGACCTTGATTGATCTCTGGCCCAAGGGCCTTGTGATTTTTTATTATCTTACACGGTTCCCCCTGGACATGCCAGATGCCGCTGTTAGTGAAGAGAGAACATGGAACCTGTCCCCAGCCATCAGGAAGTCCCAGAAGTCAACTAGCTCAGACATTACTCTGGCCGCTGTACTACACCAAGGTACCTCTACTTGATCCTTTTCTACAAGTCTTGGAACAAAAGATAAATGGAAAGATGGTTCGTGTGCCTAGTGTCTGCATACTGCCGAGGAACAGGGCTAAGAAGTTCAAGGCCACCCCTCTCTGCATGCCACAGAGATCTGGGCAGACAGCAGAGGTGGCATCTATCTCCTCACTGACCCCACTACACCTTCAGAAAATTCCAGTCTAAACTACACATCACACAAGGTAGTGTCGACCTAGATACTCAACTCCATGGGCCCAATGCACTGATCTTTGCTCAGCTATCTACCTTAGAATAACTTAAATAAGCAGTCACTCGTCACTCATTGATCAGGACTCTGAATGCCACATTCATTCTATTTTGCTTCTATTTCACCATCAGTCCTCGAACGGAAGACACAGCAGCCTGAAAGACACCCATGCTGGCTGCCCAGGGCAGGCTCATGTCCCCAGAAAGCCTTTCCAATTTCCCACACTTTTCCCAATATCTCACCCCTAAGCTACCAAGGCCACTTTTCCTCATTCTGGTCCTTCTGCACATGCCCTGGGCTGTCTCAATGGCAACAGGTCATAGGAAGCCCCATCTTGTAAGGTCCTAGACCTCTCCCCTGGGGGCTGGCTTCCCTGACACTCTACAGAAGCCACTAAGGCCTCCACCTGGTTTGCTCCCCACACGTCTTCACCTGCCCTTGCTGACAAATCCCCCCGCCCAAGGCCCAGCCGCCAGGCCGCTCTTCTGAGGTGGCGCTCTCACTCACACAGGTGAACACAGGCTTCCTCGTCTTTCCAGGCTAACTTCAGCTGAGATCAAGCGCACACCTCTCTCCTGAGCCTAAATGTCCTGCGGTCAAATCCCTCTACAGCCTCAGAATGGGCCAGGCTTCTACCCACCCCAGGGCCGTGCAGGTGCTTCCACACTGCACCCTGTCACTGGAGCGCCACGGCCTCGGAGCAGGGCTCCTGAGCTAGTCAGTCACCGGCCGCTGGCCGCCGCTGGTGCGCATCTACTCAGCAGCACACCTCACCTGTATTCCACACCCCCGACCTGGCGCCGGAGCAGCACTTCCTGAATACACCACTCATCATCAGTAGCCTGAGTAATTTAGAAGGACAATTTCCCCAACAGTAGTGAGGGTCAACTTTTCAGATTGGTCAAAGGAGGTTCTGACTGAGCAGGAGTCTCCAACTCAACTTTAACAACAGTGGATTTCAGGACACTTTGGATGCCTTCCTCTTGCTTCGCTCCCTCCAGTTGGTGAGAAGAGACTCTGATCCAGTATGAGTCCTGAGCACTAGAAGAGAACCCCGATGCTGGTGCCCTTCAGTCACCTGGCCAGGGTCTCCCAGGGAGGCCACTCTGTCCCCGCCCCACCCACCTTTCCGACTTGGGGCCCCACACCTGGGGCCCCGTCGCCACCCGCTATTCCTGCCCACAAGTCCCGAAGCCCTACACACTGAAAGTTCTAGGTTCCCTGCCCTCGCCCTTAACAAAGTCCAGGCCAAGGACGTGAACTCTGGGTTTTACTAAGCTGTAGGGAAGAGAGCCGCTTTCCCTCTGTCCTTGGGATGACTGCTCTTTGTGTGACTTGGCCTAATGATTCCTAATGGAAAAAAGATAAAAGACAAAAGAAACCATGCCAGATTTTTTTTAACCAGAAATTATCTCAGAGACTATGAAATGAGGTCTGGAGAAGGGCAACAAGTATGGAAGGAGTGATGCCAAGTTTTCTTCTGAGTCTGCAAAGAACAAATGCCTGCCTGTGTGATTTCGGTGATAAAAGCATGACACAGGGACGCACTCCTCCACTCCCCCCTAGCCAAGTCATCCCACAAAAATGACCTACAAAGAGACACAGCAGGGTGTGGGCCTGGTGCTGCCATTCGCTATGTGACCCTGGCTGATCTCAGACTGATCTGTAAAAATATGGATAATAATGTCTACAACACTCGGCTGTGATAATTAAAGAAGATAATAAGTGTGAAAGTACTTATCAGGGTGCCCGCAGCCTTGCTGAAGCCAAATAAATATGAGTTTCCTTATTTCCCTTATTTTAATTAATGCATGACACACGCATTCATTTGCCAAGAATGTCATTTCACAGGCAGAGGCCTCCCGAGCCCTGGCGGTGCCTCTCCCTGTAATTAGGGTTCCTCCTCTGCTCAGAGTCAAACGCTGCTTTCTCACCCTCGCATCTGTCTCCTGCGCCTCCCAGCACTTTTCCCTCTTGACCCTCTATTCAAAGGATCGTTTTAAAACACACCTGACTGCAGCGACATCTCCTCTCACTCTGAGCTCCCCCATCTCTTCCTGCTCTTGAACACTATACACAGAAATGACCGCCGGACGGGACAGGGTGTGACTTGCTTCGGTGATGTATCACCTGAGTGCCACATACAAGGCTCAAGTTCATCTTATCTATTTGGTAAATGTGTAAACATCTCTATACATTAGGAATCAAAATAATTTGGTGGGGGGAACACTGGGCTTGCATGCAGTCCTAAGTTCAAATTCCTGATCCGTCACTAAACAGCTGTGTGACCACAGGTCGCTCACTCAGCCTTAGCTCACTCATCCACAAAATGGATGGTAAGACCTGGCATTAGTCATTCCAATGCTCACTCTCACTCATATCGTGTGGCTTAGAGGCCTCAATCTCATTTAGCCCTCGGAAGGAGCAGTACTGATGGGGGGACTAAAAACAGAACCTTCCCAGGACACAATGAGGACACTCAGTGCCCAAAAGTAAAGGGAGGAGAAACACAGCTTGGACCCAGGGGACCTCGAGAGAAATGAGAAGGGGATTTGTAACAGGCCTGTCTCCAGTGACACCTGGATTGGGAGTGCCACAGCAGCTGGCAAGTCAAAAAGTTTACAGATTTGGGATTCTAAATTTTAACTGTTAAAAAAAAAAAACACATAATAAAACATACCATTGTTACCATTTTTCAATGTAGAGTCCACGGCAGTGTTAAGTATGTGCATGTTAGCGTGAAACATCTCCAGAAACTTTCCATCTTGTAAAACTGAAACTCTGTGCCCACTGAATAATTCCCCCTTCCATTCTTCTCTGTTTCTATGAATTTGCCTACTTTAACTATCTCAGATTCTGGCTACTTTTACACCTGGATTACTACTTGTAACTTGTTTTATTTGGGAAACCAAGGTGAGTGTGACTAGGGGAGATAGGTCTGTGGAGCAGGCTCCCTCAGAAGCACGAACCTTGAAGGCAGCTCACAGCTTAGCTGTGGCCATAACGCCAGGCTGGATGCTCTCTGGTAGCCAGAATTCAGGATTAGCATGGCTAGAGAGGCATCACCACCCCACTCTCAAAAAGGGCCCAGAAACAGTTACAACAAAGTTACAACAAACAGCACAGAGCTTCAACATTCAGGCTTTTGACTTGGGAAGACTGACACCCGAGGGGGATCAGTGTCATTGTAGAAACGTGTGCTGGCAGACGACTACCAAATGTGGCCAGTGGCCTCAGTAACACTCCTCAAGCCCAGGTACTTGAGGCAGAAATGAGCACGGGGCTGAACTGGAAACACAACACACACCAACACTTCACCATTAGCTGGGCCTGTGAAGCCCATTCTGATGCGGCATTTCACAGTGGGACTGCAGCACACGGAGACCTTCTTTTTCCTCTGTTACTGGAAACCTTGAACTTGAGACCAAAGTCAGTATGGAAGAACAGGAATTCACATAAACTAAGGCCTGTATCTCTGGTCTGGCCACTCACAATGAAGAAGGCTGGCTGGGGGCACCCAAGTCAGCACCAGAGAGAAAGGAGACAGACAGGGACAGCGTCGAGAGAAAACTTCTTTGCCGCCGTGCCCAGGCAGGCTCACCCAGGCTTCCAAACAGGGCCGGGGCTGGCGATCAATCTACCTCCCAGAGAAAGGGACGGGAGCGAGCTGGTCAGGAGCAGCCCCCTTCCCACCCGGGCCATGCAGAGTCAAGAAAAGAAAGACACCACACCTCCCCCTGGGCATAACCTTTTCACCAGGTATAGTAACTACACCCACTAGGACAGAGGCCACTGAAACTCCTTTCTCTCACCCAGTCAGTGCTCCTCGTGCGGCTGGGAAGTGAAGTCAGGGCTGGGAGTGGCCTAGAGCTGAGAATTCAGTCTCTGGCAGTGAAGGGGGAAGACAAGAAGCCACACGCCCCAGGCCAACAGCAACCAAGACAGGCTTCTCCTTCCTCCTGCTGCCCAGCTGTACATGTCAAGGACATAAAGTTTTCTCACGAATGTGAACCACAGCAATCCAGACTATAGGTTCAAGTAGAATATTCTGGATTTCAACAATGACCAAATGAAGAGGAACAAATACCTGTCCTATGTAAAATACATGTTGTCTTCTTGAGTTGAGCTGAAGAAGGAAAAAAAAAATAATTTAAAAATGATCACAAATTACAGGTTCAAATGAAAATGAAGGAAAAAATGCTTATGCTGGAAATATGATGCTCTCAGAATTATGTCTGCACAGAGACTGATGTAGCATCCTGCCCAAGGTAAGAAGACTTTCAGGAACTCATATCTAAGGAGAAAGCTGATGTTCAGGCTTTGTAAACAAGAAAACACCACAAACACACAGAGTAACTAACTCGGCTCAAAAGCAAGTTGTGATACCTTAATGGAGAGAGAAACAATGGGAAAGACAACCAGGAGACCATCAGTCCAGAAACCAGGTTTCTGAACCAGAGGCTTCAGGACAGCAAAGGGAAGTGGAACAGGCAAAGGAAAGCTTTAATAACTAATGGCTCACATGAAACTGAGAAAATTAGACTCCAGAGGTACAAAGAGGAACCCCAGATGGGACAAAGATGCTTCTGCTGACTTCAGAGTTAAGGAAGGGTGCCTAAGGTCTACAGAAGTCAAAGCCAGATCCAGGCAAGAGTATAAGAAAAACCATGAGTCAGGGAAACTTGCTTCCTCATTTATCCCTAAAGGGAACATGCTTAGAAAGAACTCCAAAGACATTTTGGTTTAGAAATAGTTGAGGGTGATTCTCCATCTATAAAAATGGTGAAACAAGGGGAACACTTACCACAGTGACAGAAGTCAAAACCCCCAAGACATTCCAGAGGAAGAGGCAGGGCTCACAGTGGCTGAAGGGCAACAAGAGCCTTGGGATCCTGCAGGGTCAGAAACATGCGGAGAGAAAAGGAGAAGGCGTTTATCAGGGACGATTGAGGATCACTAGGCTTTTCAAAGAACTGAGTATTCTAAATATGAGGCCCCAGCTGACCCTCTTATAATCAGGACTTATTCTAAAATGTGGAATTCAAGGCATGCAGGGCCAAACAGAGGATGAGAAAACCCCAGAAACTCTATAAGGGAAAAGCCAGGCATGTCTACACAACTTTACTTCAAGACATAAGATCCTAGTATCATAAATAGCCTCTTGTTAGGAATTTATCCACAATGAGTTCTAGGTTCATATTAGAGACCCAATAACTGACTGGGATTGGCTGGAATCCTAAAGAGTCTTAATCAGTATGTGAATCAATACTGTTTTTCTCACTTATTTTCCGGGTGAGAGGGTGCTGAAGAAGTAGGGACTGAAGGCGGGTTGAGCCGGTTCATATCTTGGTTTTACCACATGCTGGCTGTGCAGCCTTCACCTCAGAGGTTAAGAATGGGGTTAATGAAGATAAGAAAAAGCACCTGACCTTGTAAGGGACCATTATAAGATAGTTTCAGGGTTAAATAAGTTAATGTATGACAGTATTTAAAATAGGGCCTAGAAAATGTTAAGGGCTGAACCACAGTTAGCTATCATTATCTTATTTATTCCATCTGCTCCCTCCCCCTCTGCTATATTCTAGAAGTGCTAAGAGTATTTTGGGTATAGATTCCAAGACCTACTTTAAAGTTTTGGGAAATCGCTTTTCCTTGGGAAATTTGATGGCATACTGAGGAAGTCAGGTATCACCACTGCCATGCAACATTCAGATG
Organism: Aepyceros melampus; assembly: GCA_006408695.1. Classification (NCBI taxonomy): domain Eukaryota; kingdom Metazoa; phylum Chordata; class Mammalia; order Artiodactyla; family Bovidae; genus Aepyceros; species Aepyceros melampus. The sequence continues at coordinate 655,767 of SJXQ01010177.1, read as the reverse complement.
GGACACTTCATTTGGAGACTCTGGGGCTGGTGCTAAGTTACTATATGTCTATATAGCTCCCCAGAACTTTGAGAGGAAGGAAACGTGTGAATGACATGAGGTTCGAGTTACCCCAACTCTGTTAACAGCCATTTCAGCAGAAATCACTGATACAAGAAATGGAATCCTATAGGTCGCCCTGAGCGACACTGCAATATCTGAGACTGAATAAAATGGGGAGAAAAGGGGAAAATGAAAATGCTTTCAATATATTTAGGGATTTCAGTTTCTCTACAGGAACAAAGCGTTGCCTTGGAATGAAGGCTGTTAATAGGATATACTTTAAAGGACAGAGACTTCAAATGGTTTTGACAGGGGGCCAGGTTTTTTCTTCCTTGCTGAACTATACATGCCAATCATGGTGCCTGCTGGCCTGCAAATCCTACTAACGGAAACAGCCTCAGCTTTAAGGGTAGGTCTAGCTGCCATGGACCACATGACTGCTCCATCTCACGTCACCAAAGCTTCTGAGAGCAGGTGCAGACACCTGACCCATGAGCTTAACGGCGACCTCTGCTGTGGCCTGGAATAACAGCAAAAGCTGCAACAAAGTCACATTCCCAATCTCTCCCTCAGGAATCTAAACAATACTAAGAACCAGGTGATGAGCCATGAGAGATGAAGCGGAAAGGTTAGGATATACAAAGGAGCTGGAGTGGCCATGTGCAATCCCAGCAAACCAAAGTCATGAGGGAGTAGAAACTCTAAGTAAGGTAGAAAAAAGACAGGATAAGGGAAAAGGATAAGCCAGAGGCAGCAAGAGGAAAAAGACACAGAGGAAAGCAGCAGCCCTGAGACCCTACTGTCGATGGGAAAGACTGCTTCTCTGAGCTGCCTTAGAGAACAGCAGCTTTCTGGTCCAAGCACATCCTTAATGTCATATCCTGTTTCCTAAAATGGAATGGATCTCTGCTCTTTTTAACAAAAAAAAGAGCACTAACTAAAGCAGTTACTTCAGCTCCCTTGAGAATGGAGTTTTCCCAGGAGGTAGCTCAGTGCCTCCAACAAACAGATTTCTGGCAAATCCACCCCAGCCAGACGTGCCTCAATATCTCAGCAGAAGAGGGGTGTCTCATTACCTATGAAACTTCAGTACAAGCCCCAAAGCTTATGAGCATCTTAACGGCCCATGAAACTGTTTTGAGACCTGAAAAAATAGTTATTGGATGTAAAATATGAAAAGGAAGTAGTAAAATCAAAGTTAATAAATGTTTAATGCCTACAACTAGTCAAATGAAGCTTAACTCTCAGTTCTATATAAGCTACTTTTGCATGGGATATGGGTACATGTTTTTGTTTGACATGTGACATGCTAAAGGTTGCCAAAGACAAAAGTGCTGAGGCCTTCAGAGGCCTGCAAACCAGTCCTGCGGAACCAAACATGCTTGGGCGTAAGCTGGAGCCTGCCCACCCTACCCTTTATAGAAGTTTACATGTTAAATATTATGCCTTACTATTCAAAACTGAGCAGTCTGAAGTTGGAAATCAACCCTCACCTTCCAAATTTAAACAGACTGTAATTTTAGCACTCCTGAGTTAGGAGTCTATTATTTTTTCTTAATGAAGTATTTTACAAAAAGGAAACAACTTCTAGTAGCTGTCCTATGAGTTTTACCAAAAAGAAGGGAAATAATGTTGTTCAAGTTGCAAATGATCATGTACATTTAAAGGCCATCTGTCAGAATAACAAATCAAAAACTGATCACAGGTACTCTCTTCTTGAACAAGAGTCCCTCAAATGTCAGGAACAGATATGAACATTCTCTTCCATTTGCCAGATTCTCCCTCTCATTGGGCTTCCCTGGTGGCTCAGACAGTAAAAAAAAAAAAAAAAATCTGCCTGCAATGCAGGAGAACCAGGTTCGATCCCACTTGGGAAGATCCCCTGGAGAAGAAAACTGCAACACATTCCAGTATTCTTGCCTGGAAAACCCCATGGACAAAGGAGCCTGGAGGGCTACAGTCCATGGGGTCGTGAAGAATCAGACACGACTGAGCTACTAATACTTTCACTTTGAGAAAAACAGAAGAGAGCACAGAAGTCACACAAGATTTAAATCTTACACCTGAAAAGCACAAAGGCAAATATAATTCTCTTTCTGCAGTCTGCTCATTCGGGCTCTTACTGGGTGAGCGCAGACAGGCTCTCTGTCTGCTCCAGCTGTGGCCACTTCTTCTCCCCATTGTCTCTGCCGGCCTCCCCTCCCCGCTCACTCTACATCTCCTGGCGCTGCCCCACACACCCCTGCTACCCTGCTACATCCCACCCCCGCAATGCCTCCTCTGCAAAACTGTTCCCTAGGAACTCCCTGGCAGGTCCAGTGGTTAGGACTCTGTGCTTTCACTGCCAAGGACCCAGGTTCCAGCCCTAGATGGGGAACTAAGATCCCAGAAACCTGCGTGGTGTCCAGCCAAACAAAACAGAACAAAACAGTTCCCCTCCCCTTCAGAGCCCAAGAGCCTTGTTCACGGTTCACTCTGACTCTAATTTACATGCATCTCCTCAATCCCCAGTCCCCTGCACTTCCTTACCTCTCCTCAGGCCTTACCTCTTCTCTTATTTCTTCTTTTTAAATGAGTGTCTGCTACAGGTATGTCCACACTCCATCTTTTTTTTTTAAGCTCAACCTCCTGGCTTGAATGAGAACCATTTCCATAATGACAATTCCACATTCTCTCATAGCAGGAATCTTTCCCTATCATCGCACAGTGAACTGAAAATCACTAATTCACCATCTCCCAAGACCCTGTAAAAGGCAACATCTTCCCCAATAACTCTTCTAAGCCAGGAACTTTAAGTCAACTTCCCCCACCCCACACACACATCCTTCCACTGCATCTGATCTCTGCTTCTTTTCTCGGCATTTAAACCCACGCAAACTCTCTTCTACCTTAAGGAAAACCAACACTTAGCCATCTCTAGCTGCCATATATTTTCTCCATTTCCCCATCCCGGCTTCTTAGAGACGTATTCTCCTGATTTCTATCCTTTCATTTCCCATTCATTCCTTGACCCACCACTACACTGCTGAAGTTCCTCTTGGCACCTTCTTTCTCGTGCTGGACACCCCCTTCTATAACTCCACTCTCACCTCATCCACTGGTATCCTCAGTCCGCTTGGAGACTCCGGCCTCCCCAAGTACCAGCATTCCTGTGGGTTCCATCCCGGCTCTCCTCTGCTCCCTACTCACACCCGAAAAGTTCAACCATCTATCTAGTCCACCAGTTCTTAATTCTAGCTGTTAAAGAAAACCTTTTGTAGGAGTGTTTTAACTGTTCATAAGGCCTCCAGAGGGCACTCAAACACTTGCTCATAAATCTTCATGGATATTTAGGCTAAGGCATTAGAACTTGCAGCGAATTTCACAGTTGATTACTACCTCTAACTAGTTACTAAGCACCATGAAGACTGGTACAGCTGGCTTTCTGCAGGTTCCCAGATCCTAATTGTGAGTCTGGGGGCTTATCACCAGGTCCTAATTCTATCATGATAGAGAGATACAGTGATAAGTTACTGAATATTGGTTAACTAAAAACCTGATTTGTGTTTGCTGGCTGATGCCAAGTACTTTGAATCACTGAAACATTCTTAAATCCTATCAAGATTAATCCTACACGTTTGAAATGCACATCTAAAAATAATTTTGAAAGCCAGAGGGACATAATGGGGTTTACTCTGAGGAAAGAGGGTTCAGATTTTTTTATGAATTGTTTTATCATTTACCTAAATAGGCAGAATTTATAACCTTTGGGACAGAGGACTGCTCTAGGTGGAACAAGAGCTTCCTCCCAAGATTTGGCACATTACTGTGGAAGGAATGCAAAATAAGCTGTGGAAATAAGATATGACTATTTTATCAAATTGCAGGTTATAAAAAATAAATGAGCTCCAGAATAGCTTTATTGAATTTCTTATATCAGGTGACACAAAAGACACTGCATATTCTCGAGTTAGAATAAAGCTGTAGAAATGCTTCAGTGTCAGCAACAGAAATTACTGCTTTTTCAAATTAAACTTTGAATTCTGCTGATACAACTCCACAGTTACATTTCCTTTTTTTAAAATTTCCCTTCTTCCAACCTCTTCCATAGTGTATCTACCATAGCTGTGGTAATTCTTTACACCTAGGCTAAATGACTTTGATTTGCCAAATCTAGGTTGACTCCTTATCCCTTTATCACATCTCTGAGCCATTAGAACCTACTGTCCCTGCCAGTTCTGGGAACTTTCTCCTCAGCTGCCAGGGCACCGCCCTCCCGAGACCCCCACCTGCCTTCACCACCTGGAGAATCTGCCCCTGTGGGCCCTGCAACAGAAACCGAGTCAGCTGAGCTGACCCAATCATATGCTCATCCCTGAGAGTTCAGAACTGGGAGGTGGAAAGCCTGGGTCTACAAAGAGGGACAGTGACTTGGGAGAGACACAGGCAGCGAGAATGGCGCCGGCTCCTGTGACGCTCCAGACGCTGGCAGGCCTCAGCTAAGAGACAGCGTGGGGTGCCACGGCAGCCTCCCCAGAGATCCCCCTGCACTTAGGCCACTTCAAGCACGTTTTTTTCTTTTAACCAAATGCTCTCTGGTGAAGACATCCTCCTCCTCTCTGATGAGTTCTTCCACAGGCCCTGTCTCCCCTACCTCTTCCTAGATGGACCACCCCCAGCTCTGCTCTGGGCCTCACCTCACTCTGATCCACACACTGTCACCCAGCCACAGCTGCCATGCCAGCCGTGAGGGGAGGACACTGTGACTAACTCTCCAACCTCTAGCTATACTTCTGTGCGAGCCTGAATTTTTGTGCCCCCTCAAACTTCAGATACTGAAACCTCAAACCCACTGCAAGGTGTTAGGAGGTGGGGCCCTTAGGAGGTGATTAGCTCATGAGGGTGGAGTCCTCACAATGGGATGCATGTCCTTATAAAACAGACCCCGAGAGCTCCTCGCCCCTCTGCCATGTGAGGACACGGCAAGAAGATGGCATCTATGAACCAGGAGGCAGGACCTCACAAAATACATATGAAAGTCGCTCAGTCATGTCCAACTCTTTGCAACCCCATGGACTATATGGTTCATGGAATTCTCCAGGCCAGAATACTGGAGTGGGTAGCCTTTCCCTTCTCCAGGGGATATTCCTGACCCAGAGATTGAACCCAGGCTTCCCACACTGCAGGCAGATTCTTTACCAGCTGAGCCACCAGGGAAGCCCAAGAATACTGAAGTGGTTAGCCTTCCCTTCAGGGGATCTTCCCAACCAAGGGATTGAACCAGGGTCTCCTGGATTGCAGGTGGATTCTTTACCAGGTGAGCTACCAGGCAGGACCTCAGCAAACACTAAATCTATACCAGCTCCTTGATCTTGGATTTCCCAGCCTCCAGAACCATGAGAAGTAATCGTTTGTTGCTGAAGCCGCCTGATCTGTGATCTTTTGTCCCAGCAGTCTAAATGGACTACGACAACTTCCAGTGGCCAGCTGAGCACTTGCAGATGTGTACAGACTCAGCACCATTCTGTGTCCTGGCCTAACTCTGTGCGGAATGGACCAGTATGGAAACATCAGTAGAAATCACTCCAATTATTCAGCCATAACTCACAACAGGATAACTGACTACAGCAGCATCACCTGCTCAGAGAGAGTCTAGTGCAAAAGGCAATCACAGTATTACCCAAAGTCAGGGTCATGCTGTCTTAAATGGAAGACATCAACAGTCCAGTCTAAGCTAGACAGATACTCCCCAAACTTAATATATAGATGTGTAACTATATTCCAAAAAATAGTTACCACAGAAACACCGTTTTTAATAATGGATTTATATAGAGCACTCATTCATAGAGCAAAGTATGTATTTGCAGCATAAAATCATCCTTGCAAATTCTCTCAGGAAGAACCTACAAGTGACATGTAGTTTCTCTACAGCCCTGTTCTGTCAGCACATCCAAAACTCAGTCTGTCACCTCCTCACCAAAGTCAACTCTGTTCTCAGCTGTAGTAAATGGGTCCACTGGTCACTCAATGGCCTAAGCCAGAACCTGGTTTCCATCAACCCTCCTCCTGCTCACAAAGTCTATCTTCCCAGTTGCTCCTGAATTTATCCACCCACCTCACTTACACTCAGCTGTCATTCAGGCCACCGTCTTCCCCTAGGATACTACAAAGCCTCCATGCCTGACTTCCTCTAATCCATTATCCACTGTCATGTAATCTTTCTAAGATGCAAAATGGGATGTTCATTATCCTGCTTAAAGCTTTTCAATGGGTTCCATTAATTCTCAGTGTAGTTTTCAAATTTATTCATATGGCTTTTAAACTCTGATCAGTGTGAGCTACTATTTACTTCTCCTGGTTCACCTCTCACCATTGCTCACTCCAATTCTAGTTCCAACCAAACCAAACTTCTTCAGGCTCCCCAGACCTAGTCTGCTCCTAGGCCTCAACCACTACCCCCATCCCCCGACCACGTTCCTTTTACCTCTGACCCATCACAGTTGCTATTCCATTTACCTTCGGTCTCATCACCAGACATCACTGCCTCTAGAAAGCTTACCCTCACCTCTGGATTCTACATGACCCCTTCTTTTGTGCTCCCAAAGCCCTTCCAAGTCCTCAACCTCATCTCCACTATCACACTTCGACTTTGTCCCCTACTAAGCCCCACGCTACGCCACATCCACAGAATCCTGCAGGTCCATGGAACACTTGGCAAGGGAGCAAATCTACCTACCCTTGGCATAACCCCGTCAGTTCTCCCACACTGCATGGCTGGAGGTACCTTGAGCTCCACTCTGCTGAGTCACTTGCAGGCCCTGCATAATAATCAGGCTCCCCATGCTTCTGCCCCTGGTCCTGTGGCTAAGTCCTACTCACCCTGACTCGGTAAAAGGCAGCGTCTTTACAACCCAATGTGTGTGTTACAAACACAAAGAGTTAACAAGAGTCAAACTAGGAAATCCCAGGGCCCACATTTAAGTTTCTGCATTTATTCTACAGTTATAAGAAATGAGAACTACTTGTATTCTGTATATTGCTAAGAAGAAAACTTCCCTCCAAAAGCTGGGAGCAACAAATATATCACTCAAAAAACATTCACTTTAGAGGATACTTTAATATATGACAGAAGTATTTTTTAAAGTGTACACATCTATTAACCATGCAGCTAACAAATGTCCTAGATATGATGTACTTTTTAAAAGTAAATGCTCCATTATAAATGAAATAACAAATTATAGATGCAATGGCATATAATCCTGGAAAATAAAAAAGTAGAAAAACTTAAATGTTCCAACATCCTACTACCCAAAGTCCACAATTTTTAAGATTTTCATTTAATTTCCTCCAGACATTTTACCATTGTAGGTTTTCGTGGAGGCCTTTTGGGACTTCTGTAATAAGAGTTTTAATCATATAACGTACGCAGTTTTGTATCCTGATTTTAACACTGTCATGAGCACTTCAATACATTTTCTTCATAAATATTTTAATAGCCAATAATATATTACCCAGTGGATAACTTAACCAGCCTGCAAATGCACCCTTAAAAATAATTCTATATGTATCTTTTATACATAAAGCCTCTCTGTACGTAAAAATATTCCTTTGATGGGTTCTAGGTGGTTGCTACATCAATGAATATGATAACTTTTAAGGCTCTTGATACATATAGCCAATGTAACGTTAAGTGTGTGACATTTTTGCTACATCCAGGTTACTAGGTCTTAAAACTTTCTGTCTAAATTTGGGCCTTTGTTAACTGAGAAATTGTAATATCTTCATTACAGAAGTAAATGCCGTTTAAAAAAACCTACAACAATCCAAAAGCATGTAAAATAAATATAAAATCAGTCCCAGAAATAAAAATTCAATCTCCCCTATTCTCCTCCCCTCAGAAGTAATCACAATACATTTTCCACGTTTTTTCTAGACATTATCTCTATTTTCATTCAGAATACATACACACAACCCCACACATTACTTTGTTTTCTATCTTACAAAAAATGGAACTATACTTGCTCAAAAATATATTCTAGATATCCATCCAGGCTATGTCAATACATACAAATCTGCCTTTCTTTTTAAAAGCTACCTGATATTCCATAGTGTAAAGGCAACAAAATTTTTCTGCATTCATCTTCAGCTTTTCCTCTTTATAACTGATACTGTGACAGATTTCATTCATACTTACTTTAACTCATATGCTCTTATTAGAATATCCCCAATTCCCTGAAGTGTATCTGCTGGATGAAAGCATATGGGTGTTTTTCAAATTTTGATAGGTTTAACCAAATTGTCATCGGGAAAGGGCAGACTAATTTCAGTCAATTCTAAAGGAAAGCAACCCTGAATATTCATTGGAAGGACTGATGCTGAAGCTCTAATACTCTGGGCCACCTGATGCGAAGAGCCAACTCATTGCAAAAGACCCTGATATTGGGAAAGATTGAGGGAAGGAGGAGAAGGGGGCGACAGAAGATGAGATGGTTGGATGGCATCACTGACTCAGTGGACACAAGCTTCAGCAAACTCTAGGAGATGGTGAAGGACAGGAAAGCCTGGCGTGCTGCAGTCCAAGGGGTCACAAAGAGTCAGACACAACTTACCAACTGAAGAACAACAAAGACTGTATCAGGTAGCTTTTCCTCTACACACTTGGATAGCATTTTAATTTGCCTGAGAGCCATTCCCTCTACAAAATCTCACCATTTTAATTTCCATTTCCCTAATCACAACTGAGGCTGAATTTCCTGTCATCGCTTTGACACTTTCATTTCTCTATGAGAACTATTAAATGAGAACTATTCACATCCTCCATTCATTTCTTAACTATGTCAATTCTATTATCCTTTGTTTGTTTGTGAAGTCGCTCAGTCTTGTTTGACTCTTTGCGACCCCACGGACTGCAGCCTACCAGGCTCCTGTGTCTCTGACCTGGGATTTCCAGGCAAGAGTACTGGAGTGGGTTGCTATTTCCTTCTCCAGGAGATCTTCCCAACCCAGGGATCGAACCTAGGTCTCCCGCATTGTAGGCAGACACTTTACCATCTGAGCCACCAGGAAGTGGCTTTTTATTATTTTTTTTGTACATGTTACCAGAACTTTGCCCCCAGTCTGTCAACTTATAATGTTTTTACATCACACAGAAATATCAGCTTTGATGTGTTCAAACTTATCAGTCTCTTTAGATTTGGGGCCTTAGTCTTACCTATTAATAAACTGCTTACCCTAGAAACTTATTTTCCAACATAATAAATTCTCTTATATTTTCTTCTTATACTTTTACAGGTGTTTTTGTCTTTAAGCTCATTCTTTAATTCAAATAAGTCATTTTGAATAAGGGGAAGTAGACTCTTTCTTTCCAAATAGTCATTTATCCCTCTACAATGTATCCAACATTATATCCGATGTATCCAACTCAAAATACCAACTTTATTATATAATAAATTCCTCTCTATATAAATGGGCTACTGGACTCTACTTCGTTCCATGTACCAACCTCTATTCCTGTGCTCACCATTTACATAACTGTACCATTACAGTATGTTTTGATATCTGGCATAGCAAATCCTTCATCAGTATTTTCCACTTGAAAAATTTCTTGGCCAATCAAGCACATTTAGTCCTCTGGACAAATTTTAGGAGCAATTTATCAAGTGTCCAAAAGTAAGTCTCACTGGATTTCAACTGGAATTACACTGAAGTTACAGTTTAATTTGTTGAGTACTGCAAGCTTTACAAAGATGCAGTCCCTTTCCAAAACATGTAATGACTGCCCACTTATTTGGGTTAGCTTTTAAATTCTTCAGGTAAAGGTTTCTACTTTTTTCATAGAGCTTTTGTATGTTTGTGTGTTACTCTTACATGTCTCCTGGTTTTGTTGCTATTGAGAATACAGTCTTACTTTTCTACAGGAATAATTACAAATTACTTGATTAACAGTGAGATTACACATCTTTCTAAATTCAAACAAATTATATCTATATCCATTAAACTATCCAGCCACATCCTGCAACGACGTACGTGGACTTTCATTTTCTCATTGATTTGTGTGAATTCTTTACGTGTTGAAGATATTAATTCTTGTTTGGCTTTTGATCCTAGGATTTCGTTTTTCCTTTCTTCTTAGAGAAGTTTTAAATGTTTATGTAGTCCAATACAGATTTTAACTAATAACAGATTTGAATGTCTCGTGGGTGCCAGGACCTGTGCCTCTTTCTCTCTCAACACCTGTATGATGGTATCATTTTCCTAAAATTCCAGTTCAAGTCTGATCACTAAGCCTGTTCTCTGTTCACCTCAGTGTGCAGAACTCCTTTTCCCAGCTGTTTTATCTATTTTTTTTTAAGGTTTTTTTAATGCGGGCATTATTTTAAAAGTCTTTATTGAATTTGTTACAGTATTGCTTCTGTTTTATGTTTTTGGCCCCGAGGCATGTGGGATCCCTGACCAGGGATCAAACCCATACCTCCTACATTAGAAGATAAAAGTCTTAACCACTGGACCATCAGCGAAGTCCAGCCTAGATGCTTAATATTTACTTCCTTATCTTCTCTGATTTGGAGGGCATTCGTGATGGTTTGTCACTTATTACACTTCCGTACACTTTCATCTTTGGGGTGCTGAATAGGTCCAGTGACCTGTCCAGATACTCTGAAGCTAGTGTGACACTGTTTAAACACAATTGGCTCTACAATATGTTTAAACAATTAGATAGACCTTGTTCTAGTTCATTACTCACTATTCTGTCCAGTTCACCTGAAAAGGGGGATCTCTATAGCATTTAAACATCACATCCAGGGATATGGCCTATCCTTCAGTTTAAGACATTCTTTCTTATCTTTCAGGTTATTGTTTGGTCTCTTCCAGGCAGGTCAGACACACTTGTCTTGATGAAGCTGTGTTTACTTGTTTCATGGTTTTTGTTGCCTTGTGATCAGAGCCTGCTTTCTCATTTGTTTTTCCATTTTAGTTTCTGGAAAAAATTTTATTAGTATCCAGAAAGTTATAAATATTATATACTGTGTGCCCACCTGCTTTCTCAATTTTGTCTAATATTTTTTTTTCTGTTATTCTCACTTTTTTTTGGTGAACAGCATTCACAATATTTCCCTTCTTTTCATTTTTAGAACCTCACCTCTTATTTCATGTATTCCTGCTTTGACAAAACTTACCAAAAATATGTTAAATATCTCAAATTCTGACTCTCTCTGATCCTATTCTGTTAAGCACAGTATGAATAATTAGTTTAACATACGTGTTTTGCATAAAAAAGTGTATCTTTATGCCTACTTTTTGAAAATAAAAAATTATTTATTTTTACAAACAAATATCTATTTTGACCTTAGTTTAGCTGGTAGTTTGAAGTCAATGTGAACTAGAAGGGAAAGACCATCTCTCTTCTTGACAGACCTCTGACATGGCCTACCTGGTCTTCCCCACTCCCACATGCTGCAGGTAGCACCAGCTGGAGTGGTTGTTTAAAAATGCAAATCTGATTTAAGTCATTCCCCTGTTTAAAACCCAACCCTTGTAATGGTTTCCCATTTCACTTGGGATAAAATAAAAAACATCCTTAACCTGCCCTACAAGACCCTACATGATCTGGCCCCCAGCCTAGCCACACTTGCCCCTCACCCACCATAGTCTATCCACAAGTCATTCTTTCAGTTCCCGGAATGGGCAAAGCTTTCCCCCTTCTGGGCCTTCCCACATGCCGTTCCCTTGCCTGGAAAATTATCCCCCATCTCATTCTACAATGACGCCTACTCATCCTTCAGATCTCAGCTCAAAGCTTATTTTTGCAAAAAAGTCTTTCCTGGGTCCTCGCTCTGCAATCTAAAATTTGGTCCCCTTTTTAATACTTTCTCATGGCCAGTGCTACCTCACTTTCATAGCAGACACCGGTTTGTGATTATACAAGCAGCTGCGTGATTGTGTTTAATTTCTGATCCCTTCTGCCCACATAACGTAAACTAGAAGAGAACAGGGGCAAGCTGACTCTGGTGGCATGCTAGAAACATTCGTGTACATCTGAATAAAAGAAAAAAAAATACCTACATACCTCTTAATTGTGCCTTTTACATCTTAATATGATAACCATCACATTACTGAATATGTATGTAAACTGTTAAAACTCTGATACCACTGGCAAATTCAGTAAGAATCCATTTTACTCAAAGGACATAAAAACTAACCTGAATCTGCTGCTGCTACAGAAAAACACAAACAAATTTACATCACTAGAAAGTTCTGTTTATATATTATGAGTGTTTTATGTAGTGTTCAATTTGCTGATGCTTTATTCACAGTCAATTAATTTTTATGCCTTATTTTTCAAAGCATGTAAAGCACTATGAAAAATACACTTTGTAAAATACTCTTTCAGCAGTCTAAAGAGTACTTGATAAAAATATGACAAAATCAGAAACTAAACAGCATTCAAAGTTGGCTATCTGTAGTATTTTATAATATACATATCTGGCCAAAGGAAATAAAAATTGTAGTGCAAATTAAAAAATCCCTTCAGATCACAAAATCAACATTATATACTACTTTATACTCTATAAAGACTTTCACACACATCATATCACTGAACTTGGTAGAGTAAATACAGCAGATATTATCACTACTTATAGAAAAGAAAACTCAGGCTTAGAGTGATTAAATGTCTTCCTCAAGGTCACAGGACTTTAACACAGGAGTCACAATTAAAACAGTCACAATTACAAGGGGAGGGGGTTGTCCCCACATGTAAATTTCTGAACCAAAGAAAACGTCCATCATAAACAGTTTATTTAATAAGTGTAGATTTGTGCTCCCTTCACAAAATTTCAGTAGAGAACCAAAAAAACTATTTTAAATGTAAAGTTAAATCATAAATTGCCATCAATTCAGGAAATGGCTAAATAAACTATGGTGTCCTTAAACTATGGAACATGATGCAGCAGTTCTGCAAAATGACTGAATGCATCCTATGCTAAAAACGGAAAGCTAGAGTGCACTCATACTTGTTAAAACAGTTGAAGATATACAAGTACACACTGGTGTAAAAACATTTTTAAAGATCTAGAAGGTTATACACAGTTGTTATCTCTGGGAACAGAGATCTATAGTCAAAGACATTAGCCATCTCTGTGATGTTTTAATTTTTACAAAGAAAAGGTTTTACTTTGCTGATTTAAAAGTAATTCTTAAGATTTAACCAATCTGTGGGGTGAACAAGGTCATTTTTCTGGGTCTAAAAAACTGTGCATCTATAAAAGAAGGAGGAACCCTCGCTTTAAAAAAAATACATATATAGCAACAAAAACAGTTCGATTCTCTTAAAACAATAAACATCACAAAACTTTCCTTAAAAAAAAAAGGCAATAGCTTAGAATTTTTTTTAATATCTAGTCTCCTTTGTTGCAATAAGACAACCAATGAACTATCAACTAGGAGAGTCCGGAACAGGCTCCTCCGGGAGAGATTTAGTTGTTAAGAGTTGGGCAACGAAGGTTTCACAAAGGAGCTGAGTTTTGAGGGAAATTAGAGGTGACTGGGCAGAGAGATGCGGGAAGATTAAGCCAGATGGGGAAATGCCTGGGAAGTGGATATACTGAGTTAATCAGAAGCAGGGCCCAGGAAGAAAACTGGAGTAAAGTCCTGAAAGAGAAGAGGATTCCTTTGGATGTGGGAGGTTAGAGGGAGCTCGACTGCGCTGCCATCCAGTTTACCTGGGTGAGAATCCGGCCCTTGTTATGGTCAAACAATGGAGGCGTCCAGCGGCAGCAACGATCTGCGCTCGGTGCCCGGAGGGTTCCTCATCACCTGAGTAGGATGCTCCGCTGGCTCTGCTGGGACGCGAGGCGCTCTTTAAAAAACACACACACACACACACACATCACACCATGCAGCCAGGCTTCTCCGCGGCACAGCCCGGCTCCCTTGATCCCACGGCGCGGCCATTACCGCCTCTCCGGGGACCCGCCTGGAAAGGCTCCAAGGCGCGTGAAGTGGATATACTGAGTTAATCAGAAGCAGGGCCCAGGAAGAAAACTGGAGTAAAGTCCTGAAAGAGAAGAGGATTCCTTTGGATGTGGGAGGTTAGAGGGAGCTCGACTGCGCTGCCATCCAGTTTACCTGGGTGAGAATCCGGCCCTTGTTATGGTCAAACAATGGAGGCGTCCAGCGGCAGCAACGATCTGCGCTCGGTGCCCGGAGGGTTCCTCATCACCTGAGTAGGATGCTCCGCTGGCTCTGCTGGGACGCGAGGCGCTCTTTAAAAAAAAACACACACACACACACACATCACACCATGCAGCCAGGCTTCTCCGCGGCACAGCCCGGCTCCCTTGATCCCACGGCGCGGCCATTACCGCCTCTCCGGGGACCCGCCTGGAAAGGCTCCAAGGCGCGGCTCCACGGGTTTCTAAAGCTGTTTTGCTCCCCCTTCCCTCGGCTCCAACAACAATGGAGCCCGGCTCGGGAGTCTGGCTCCCGCGGGGCCTCCGCCCGGCCTCGCCCCGGTCGCTGCCCCTCCGCCGCCGCGCGCCCTGGCCGCCATCTGTGACCCCCGCTCCCCGGCACTGCGGGCCCACGCCGGCTCGCCGAGGCCCAAAGTCAGGCTGCCCTCCCCCGAGCCGGCCCGGGTGGCCGCCGGGGCCGCCCGGCTGCGCGGAGCCACTCTGACCTTTCCCACCCGATGCCCGGGCGCTCACCCGGGCTCCAGGCCCATCCTAAGTGATGGGTTGTTTTTCTTTTCTTTAATCCACTCATCCTCCTTCCGACCCAGTATCCGCTCCCTGGCCACCCCCGCTAGCCCCCGCCTTGATCCCCCAAAGAAATAAAGACACTACAGCCCGGCCACCCCAGAACTCNAGGGGGGGAGCCGCCTGAAGGACCGCGACGGCTGCGCCCGCAGGTGAGGCGGGGCCCGAGGTGTGATCGAGTCCAGCCCTGCTCACCTGGCGGCACCTGCAGGGAGACTCTGCGGGTGCCGGCGGGGGGCGGCGGCACCTGTCGCAGCGGGAACTCATTTAGATAATTTCTCAAGCCCTCACTGCAAGGGGAGAGGTCGTCCAGACTCACGGGGTGGGGAAGGGTGTCCCCTTACGGAGACATCTCGGGGGGGATGAGGCGAGGGGTGAGGAACGAATAGGTGGAAAGGGGGCAAAAGTGAGGCGCGACGATTCCGCGCCGGCTGCTTGCAGGGTCTTCCAGCCCGTTATAGGGAGGGGGTTGCCCTTACCAGGGCCACCGTCCAGGCTGGGGTGCGAACCCACCGCGCACCCAAGCCAATCCGAAGGGGTGGAGAGGGCGGCCCAGGGGCCGCTCCTGCCAGCCCCGGGGTGGGATTGTAGCGTGAGGGATCCGCATTGCAGGTGCACTGGGAGCGCCCGAGGGCCTGGCCCTGCTTTGTCTGGGAGGCCGTGGGAGGCGGCCATCCGAATCCACGTCGCCTTTTCAAATGCGTTTTACCACCCCGTGGACGTTAGAGACCCTCCCAGATAAGTTGTATTGTCTCCTGTCCTGATAACCCTTTACGTAAGTACTCTACCTTTACAGCCCTTTTCTGAAGCTTTGGTGTGAGCTTTAGTTTACCCTAAATAACGATTTATTTGTGATTCATGAAACTGAGCGGAATGCACATATGCAGCAGGGCTCCAGGCTCGGCTACAGAGCCGCCGTCTACTACAGCGAGTTACTCTAGTTTAACAACTTACCTGTTTTCATGCTGACTTGTATTAATTAGAAGCTTTGGTATTAGGCAGTATGATCTATTTCTATAATGAAATGAAGTGGCCTTAAGAGGAAGTGTGATCGCTTTGTTATTTAAGTTGCAGCAATCAGTCTTAATAACAAAATACAAGCCGCCCGACTGTCCTACCGTATTACCCATTTCCAGAAACCTACCTGTAAGAGTGTTAATGCTAGAATTGCCATTTTAAGACTTTTAAGCCTGAAATTATTTCAAGAGACTTATTATTGTTTTATTAAATGGATTTTGTTTTGCATAATCAAGAATTTCCTTGCATTGTCTTGCCATTGAATTGCAAGGAAAATAATGCTAACGTTTAGAGTGACTTTTACCTCCAAAGATGTTTTGAATTTATTTCTTTTGGCTAAATGTTCACTTTATATGAAATATATTTGGGGAGAAGGTTTTAAGGTTTGTGGTAAATTTATATGGTGTGTCTTTATACACACGTTTACATGTGCATAGACACTACTGGAATACCTTAAGATAAAGTAGTTTTTATTATTCCTCTGCATCATGATGTAATTAGTAAATTTAGTCTAGGTATACTTAATATCTAAAGTATTGGACAATAATTTGTGTATATGAGATTTTTTACTGTAGCTTTTGTAGATACAACAGTCAAACAGGTTTCTTGGCAATCAGATATTTTTATTGTTGATTCTTTTCAAAAAGAACAAATGAATCCTTTTACTTACGGCAGAAAAATCACTCTTGTGGGTGCATAACTTTCATCTGTCATTCATTGGATAAATTCATTTTAGCATCATCATTACTTGACAGAGTGCATTTGCGGCAATGCTGATGTTAACAGCATCAAGACTTTTAAGACATACTTATTTTTGTATTTATCATTTTCTCATATGGCAAGAAAAGAAAAGGCCTTTTTTCTTTTATCTGGAACAAGGTCAGCCATAAAAAGTCCTTAAGACATAGTGGACACACTGTTTGTTAACTGAGATTAATTCTATCTACTAGATTTGGGTATCCTTAAAGGGCAGAAACTAGGCGCCTTTATATGCTTCACTCACCAAGTGTGCAATAAATGTTTGATTCAGATTAACCATTCCAGACTAGTTAGGTAGGTGCTAGCTTAATGACACCAGTTTTCACATCTCCAGCTTTGATGTTTAAACCAGCAGAAAGGTTGGGCAGAGGAGTGAACATGTCCTATTTGTCTTCAGATATTCAAGGTCTGTCAGCAGCAGAGGGATTTTGTGTGTTTTATTAGAGTATTTCCATGAGTTCCAACGAAGGCAAGTAGTACTTGCAGAAAGACAGACTTCACTTTGACATAAAAAGCACAAGTTGCTTATGATTAGAACGTCCAGTGGCAAGAAGGGACTGCTGTTTCCCTGCAGAGTTTCTGAATAATCTGGTCCCCTGCTGGGCGGAATGGCTACTAGGAGGTACCCCCATTGGCATGAGAGAGGTCTTCTGAGGGGGGCTAAGGACTGCAGTGGCAGTCTGATTGGAGGGCATTGTGGTGTCTTTTTATTTCTTACTCTGACTTCTGCAGTTTGGGCATAACAATACCTCAGACACCTGCTTCCTTCCTTGGAAGACTGTTACCAGGACAGAGGCCTACCTGATACCAGAGATGATTCTAAGCCTACTTTCTTTGCATTTGTTTGGGGCTTTACAGGTAATAAAGCACTCTCACATCCCGTGTTTTATTTTAAAATACTCTTCTTAATTATGTATGATTTTTTTCTCTTGGCTTTTATTTTCTATAATAAACATTTAATCAAGAGGAAAATTACCCTTTTCTAGGAAGACAAGCAGGAGAGGCTTTTTTTTTTTTTAATGAAATGATGTCAGTCATTCTTTCAAGAGTCAGCAGGTTGTGAAGATGAATAGATTTTTTTTTTCTTAGCTGAAATTATTTTTTGAAAGATACTGGTTAAGGGCTGACTCTTGTGCTTGCGCTGCATTTTAGTTTGTTTACTTCATTACTCAAACATGACTCAAATTTCACAGCCAGAAGTCCAGTCATGTCCACTGACAGTTTAGTTGCACTTGACTTTTTCCCATATGTCTGCCCCATACATGTTGGCAGTTGAGGAGAAGCAGAATCACAGTGGTCCAAAAAGATGAGGCGAATTGGAGTCTGTGTTTGAAGAAGGAAAAGATGTGTCCCATTTGTAGTAAGCCCAAACCTGGGAATGATGATTTGTCAATGATAAGAATGATGCTCTGTTACAACAAAGATGAAGCTATTCACTGTCAATCACAGTACATGTATTAAGTGGAGTGGGGTTAGGACTCTGTCTGTGGCCCAGAAGCAGAGCTAGAGGTTCCTGTGAACAGTAGAGAACCCAATAAATACTGTCTGCACAAGGATTTAAGTGGAACATGATGGTAACAAGGCCAATTGAGTTGGACCAGATTCTGAGCTCTTCAATTTAGGAAGAAGTTAGAGGGGGGTAAAAAAACTCTGAATTAATGTGTATGTGTAATTAATTTAAAAAAAAAAACCTTTAAAAAACAGTTCCTCTCTTTTGTTGTTTAGCAGATGAGTTTGTCCCATGCTTTTGTGCCTGTTATCCACCAGCTGGATTTGGGTGTGACAATTTAAATAACATAAAGATTTTAAAAATTTGCTTGAACCAGAGATGCACTGTTTATGCTTTATGCATGAAAGGAAAAGAGAAGAATACCAAGTTCTTCTGGCCAACCAAAAAATCAAAAAAGGACACCTTACGAGTATTGATTTATTCCTTGAGGGGAAAAGAATTGCAGATGCTGTTTTAAATATTATGATCAGGACAACAAATTATCAAGTAAGGCAACCAGTTAGAAAGCAGCCTTTTTGTAGGTGAAAGGTTACATTTTACAGAACCTTGCCATAATCTCTGAAGGCATCTCACAGATGTCTTAAAAGACCCCTTTGTTAATCAGAAAACCAGAGTTTATGTTTTTACCCAAGTTTCCACACTGGGGAGCAAATGAATACTTTTATGATTATCCCTGTATACCACTTTATCAGAAATAACCATTTGAAGCAAGAATTCTCTACTCCTCTGGGCCTGTAAGGGAAGAGGGAATAAGTGTTGTCCTCTTTTCAAGGTCCTTCCTCCTAGCTGATTCTCCGGAGTGAGCAATGCAGTTCCATCAGCTAGCACACAAGAACAAGCCTGAGATGCTAAAAGCTACAATAAAGAAAACAAAATAGAAGAATGCTTTTAATAATGGAATTCTAGGCATACAGTATTCTGCTGCTACAGTCTTTCTCTGTTGCCTCTTTGACAACACTTAAGATGTTACATTTAGACCCATGTAAGATCCATGATCCTTTGCTCTTCAGAGTTCCTTCCTACCCTGTTTCTAAATGCTGGCTGAACCCCTGTTATTTACTGCATAGGTAAGAAGATTTATGAGGCATTTCTTTTTTATTTGTTTGGCTGTGCTGCGTCTTAGTTTCTGCACGTGGGATCTAGGTTCCCTGACCAGAGATCAGACCTGGACCCCCTGCACTGGGAGTCTTGGCCACTGGACACCAGGAAAGTCCATCTGAGGCATTTCTTATATGACATTGCTGCCACATATTAATGATAATTCCCAGGATTATCACAGTACTGATTTTCTTAAAGTCACACAGTCCACCTGCAAATGAGTGGCACCACACTCTGAAAGGGCCACCTTGAGTGTAACCTCACTGTGAAAACACTGGCTCCCAAGGTACAGGTGCATTCCTGTCATGGCTTCATCATCCAGAGGCTGCCATATTTTTCTAATGGTTTCCAATGTAATTTCTCTTACAATGACAAGTGTATGTGATGAGGTTCCTGCCACACTCCAGACATCGAAGGAGCCCCTGTTTCTCCAACTATCACAAGCATCAACTCAGGTAAAGGTCACTGGTGTCACATCTCCCTCAGTGGCTGTGGCCTGTGGGAATAGATCCAGTTTTTAGAAATATCTGTCTTGCACATTGATGAGAAAGATGAAGAAAGGCTTTGCTGTTTTTTTAAAATTTCTGTTCTGGGAATATAGCAGAACTTATTAGGCAGAGCCTGTCTTTTTCAAGGAGGGGTCAATCCTTGTCTTCTATAGTGAGTCATCTTTATCTTTTGGTTGAATCATGGTGAGCAGACTAGAAAATCCCCGGGGAACAGAGCAGCAGCTTTCAGCCATTGAGATACTTGCTCACTGACATGTCCTAGTGCACTGGATGGGGTTAGGGCTGGGGGAGGGGGGTAGGGCTGGGGGACGCAGGTAGGACATAGTCTTTGATTACAGAGGAAAAAGATACGTCATCCTTCTCCGCCTCTGAATTGTGTGATGGGTTTCAAGTGAAGAATTCATTCCCATCAAGAAAGTGCTGGAATCAGTTTTCAACAGAAAGTGATTTCTCAGTGTAGTGAGGCTGTGGTATTAGGACTTGGTTCAGAGATGAGCAAAGTGCAGCATTACTGTCTGAGGCCAAAGACA
The DNA here is from genome assembly GCA_006408695.1 of Aepyceros melampus. NCBI lineage: Eukaryota > Metazoa > Chordata > Mammalia > Artiodactyla > Bovidae > Aepyceros > Aepyceros melampus. The sequence goes on along the minus strand of SJXQ01010177.1, from coordinate 635,567 downwards.
TGGGGTTTTGGGTTGAGGGGGATAGAATCTAAATTGGAACAAATATGGCCAGAGGTGAGACCCTCCAGAAGACATGCTGTGTGTTCGCGGTGTTCTTGTGTCTTATTCAGTTGTAGAATGGAACTCAGCAGTTTGATGCTCATTGACTAATCCTGGAACAAACGGCGCCTTGACTTCTACCCGCCAGCAAGCCCATGTAGGCCCAGAGGCCCGTAGGACCTTCCTGGGTGGCTTTTCATCTTGAGTCTGAAACTCAAGTGGGAAGCAGATTATCTGTCTCTGAACCTCAAAGGAAAACCGAGTGAAGTTAGGAGTTGTTAAGCAGTTGAGGCCAGTTTCTTTCCACAAGAGATGCTGTGAGGCCTTGGTACATTAGTATTAGTGGCCCACAGAAGTATCCTTGTGGGAAGGCTGAACTGTTCAGCAGTGCGAACTGTTGAGCCCTGAAGTGAATCACCCAGGCTTCTTAGCCTGAATGAAATGCTTTGATGCCCTTTATCAGAACTGCCCAGTTTCAGAGCACAACTTCATCTAGCACATTAAAATTCTGCCTTTAGAAGTCTCATAAGGGACTTTGCTGGTGGTCCAGTGGTTAAGACTTTGCCTTCCAATGCAGGGGCTACTGGTTTGATCCCTGGTCAGGAAGCTAAGATCTTACATGCCTCAGGGCCAAAAAACAAAATGCAAAACAGAAGCAATATTGTAAGAAATTCAATAAAGATTTTAAAAAATGGTCCACATTAAAAGAGAAAAATCTTAGAAAAAAAATCTCATAAGCCTACTGAGTTTTTTAGATGAAGGTCCCAGTTTTTTGTCTGTTAAAGCTCTCGTGTTCACAGTCTGTAAGTAGGGCACCTGGCTGCTTCCGTCCAGTTCTGAAAAATCCTGCCAGGTTTTCTTTTTTTTTTCCCTACAATTCCATTGTGACAGTTAACTACCTCTTCTGATTCTGAATGATACAGTGAATGTGTAGGGCCTTACAGCTTTATTTACAATCCAACCTGTAAATTATAGACTCCTGCTATAAGTATAGTATAAGTATAAGTATAGACACATTTAAAGTACCATATCCAGAAATTTAAAAAAATATTTTAGAAGTCTTTTTGAGGTCGTTGTGTCAGCCCTTTGTACATGGGTACCCTCTACATCTGGTGAAATTACTAAGTGGTGACTTGAAAAGCATCTTCCTTGTTTGAATCAGACAAATTTGAATATATTTACAAATCCCACCCTTCTAAAGGGGAGATAGCTAAGCCACTCTCTTGGTCTACATGCCCCTGCCCTCCTGCCCATGTGAGCCTGACACATAACGTAGCTTCTACAGTGCTGTTGAACTGCTGAAATTGGAACATACCACTCCTGCTGAATTATCCCCTGCAGCCCTTTACATGTGCATGCACAAGGCCAGGGGCACAGGAGCAAGATGAGAAAAATCCTTAGGAGCTGGAAGGCCAACGTGACTAGTTACAGGGACCCCTGACAGCTTCCGAAGGCCCTTGCACCATGGCTTACGAGATCGGGGCCAAGTACAGCATGATGAAGAGCTGCCAGAAGGGACCGGTCAGGGACTTCCCTGGTGGGCCAGTGGTTTAGAATCTGCCTTCCAATGCAGGAGACCTAGGTTGATCCCTGGTCGGGGAACTAAGATCCCTCATGCCGCAGGGCAACTAAGCCCGCTCTCCACAACAAAAAGCCAGTGAAGCCAGAAAACAACAACAAAGGAGGGACTGAGGGACTGGTCAGTGCATAAAGGATGCCTGGCTAAAGACAGCCTTGACCATGGCATTCATCAAAGGGAGAATGTTTCTGAAATGGCCCCAACATAGGGTAACATGAAGACCATTAGAAACGTGAGTTCCTCCCCGAGTGAGACACCCTCACTATTTTCACAATTGACCACAGTCAGAAGGGGAATCAGAAAAAAAAAAAGAGTAAGAAGGAAAAGCAGAATCACATGTTGCAGTGAGGGCAATACGTCTTGCCTATGGACAGACCATGCAGAGGCAAAATGAAGACAGAGCCTCCTTTGCTGGAACTCTGCCTTCCAGGGACTAATATTCTGTTCTGGGAGCTGCTAGTCTTCTCTCCTCAATTATACACAAGTTATTACTGATTTATTTTAATATATCTGATGCACCCATACATACACACACGTGGTTGAAGTTACATTTAAACAGTATATTTAAATGACAATGTACTATTTAGAGATTTTACATTGTAGTTTTCATATCAGAAGCCAATTATATACCAATTGATTTTACTGTCTTAATGTGGGTTTTAAAAATGTGTTCAAAAATAGCTAGCATGTGTATACTTAGAGCTGATTCACATTGTTGTATGGCAGAAACCAATGCAACATTGTAAAGCAATTATCCTCAAATTTGAAAAATAAAATTGAAAAAGTGACATTGCTCAGTCGTGCCCAACTCTTTGCAACCCCATGGACTGTAGTTTACAAGGCTCCTCTGTCCATGGAATTTTCTAGGCAAGAGTACTGAAGTGGCTTGCCATTTTCTTCTCCAGGGGATCTTCCCAACCCAGGGATCGAACCCAGGTCTCCGGCATTGTGGGCAGACGTTTTACTGTCTGAGCCACCAGGGAAGCCTGAAATTGAAAAAACCAAACAGTAACAACAACAAATATGGAGCAGATGGTTCGCAGGAATTCTGAGGTGATAAGATGTGTTTTCCCTATTTTAATTTCTTTACAAATCTTGAGGTAAAAAGTTAGCTAACTGCTTCACCATCAGTCCAAAAAGAATTAGAGATTTTAGAAAATAAATATAAGTTGCATTAAAGGATAATGCAATTGTTGATACTAGGACTTTGTCAGATAAGTATGGCATCTTAAAACATTACTCAAAAAAAATTACTCAGCTAATGGAAGTAGAGCAGTTTTATAGGTTAACACAATGTAATATTGTCTGAGAGTTTTTAAGAGCAAATGATAGAGATAACAGTTTTGTACATTATAGCTCATTTTACTTGTATGCTCATGATTAGATTTATCTACTCCTAAATAATGGTTGGTAAGGAATTTAGTAACTTCAGTTTAATGTAGCCTTTTGGCAGAAATCCCACTTTTTTGGTATGAAGTGATAATGTGTAGGATCGTCTGGCCCTCCCCCCTCAGGAATGCAAGCTCCAGTAGTGCTGGGTTCGCATCTGTTTTACTTGTTGGCGTTTCTCAGCTGTCCTCCGAGAGGTGCCTCACTCAGAGAGATGCTCAGAGAAAGGTGGTTTCTCCACTGAAAGACTGCACAGCAATACTTTATATCCCCCAACAGAGGGGAAGCAGAACCTTCATTTACATCCCCAAAGTCACTGAACAATGTATGAAAGGGTTTGCCTCCAGAGTATTTCAGTAATTCTTCATGCATCTTCTGTGTTCCTTTGGAATACCTTCCTGTACTTAATGCAGAAGCTTTTTAAAGAAGATAAGTAGCTTTTCAGTTTGCACCTGTGTCTTATTTCTAAACTGGGATTTTATAACCTGAATAACGTACTTTGGAATCGACCTTTTTAAAGTAGAAGACCATTTTTAAAATTACCAGCTCAATACATTTCTTTAATTTCTCCAGTATATTTGTGTAAATTACAAAGTTTAAATTATGGCCCTTTTTTGTAAACAGGGTTTCCTGGTGGCCATGAAGCCTGTAGTTTCATTTCTCCCAGCCTGGAAATCTTTTCTAAAAGTGCCACCACATGTAAAAGATTAAGAGTTTGGGTATGGTCTCATAAATTTCTTAGGAGTCTTTAGAACCCTCATAAGATATATGCAAGTATTTAGTGGTCTCCTGGGCTTGGGGATGCAGTTTCAATTCCTGGAGCAGGACAGTCCCCTGGAGAAGAAAATGGCAAGCCACTCCAGTATTCTTGCCTGGAGAATCCCATGGACAGAGGAGCCTGGTGGGCTACAGTCCATGGGGTCGCAAAGAGACACAACTTAGTGGCTAAAAACAGTAACAGAAAGTGGTCTTTAAGACAGGAATTCCTTTGCATTCAAGAAACATTAAAGCCTCTGAACATCAACATTTCTAGGGGTGCCCTGAACGTTTAGATCAAAGTACCCCTGTTGAAAGTGTATATTGGGTCAACTTGGATATATCCATTTATCGTCTGCAGAAACATGCAGCTTTATCACTGTAAATTTGGAGTCCCCTTGAAGGGTTCCGAATTATCTTACATTCACCCTCCCCATTTTCCAGTTCACTAAAGCATTCAAACAGGAAAAACAAAATCTCAAAACTGTTCCGACAGTGGGAAGAAAATGATTGTATTCTTATGCAAATTTTACATACAGCTTCTTTCTTCTGAGCAAAAGGGGAAAAAAAAGGAAATGTATATATCCTGACGCAAAACAGTGAGATGTGTAAAGGAGTGCCTTTCTACACACCTTCCTCACCAAGAGTTGAAGGTGTAGAGAAACCCTCTCAGACAGGCAGCCTGGTGGTCTCTCACTGACGGTTGCCTCTCCTCCCAGGTCAGGAGCCCTCTGTTATAGGAAGGAGGCTGCATGGCTGGGACTGTCCCTCCTGAGCACTCCATCACCCACAGTTTCCTAGCAATCCCAGAACCCCAAGGAGAGCAGGATAAACCTCAAGTCAGGAGGGGGAAAAGGCCCGCCTCAGATTAGACTGCTTCCAGCCCAGTGCTGTGACCTTTGGGGCAAGAGCATTCTGCCTTGAGGGGGGACATCCTGTGTGTCATAGGCTGTTTAGTGGTACCCCAGCCTCTACCCACCGGATGCCGGAAGTGCCCCTTCCCTGGCCATGATGGCCCACAAGGTCTCCAGACCTGGCTGGTCTCCCCCAGAACACCACTACCTGACTTGGTCAGACTCAAAATTGGGGTTCACCAGGAGGATGCTCCCCCTTGAATTCTGATTGCCCTTACGTGTCTCAAGTCATAAAATTTACATGCCCATTCTGTGTATTTTTTGGACCAAAACGACCAACAGTATCTTGCCTCAGCTGTAAAATAGCGACTGTGTATAGATTCTCTGAAGAAGAAGACAATCTTCCATAGAGGGTGTTCCAAGCAGGTCAGTCAGGCTGCAGAAGCAGACCAGCTCCTCAGCAAGACCCAAGGGGTGTTACTTTCAGCCCTCTGGATTGTATTTGTCTCAGGAAGGAGTCCCCATCCTCCTCTCTCTCCCCTCCCCAGGCTGGTTAGCCATCCAGTTGATCTGAACAGCAGACTCAATCTCCATCTGAATAAAGAAAGTGTTAGAAAATACACTTAATTCAACCTTTTGTATGAAGCGAGAAATCCCAAGCCCCTCCTCTAACCAATCAGGAAACCCTAAAATGTCAGCAAAACAGAGATAATGATTTAAATTGTATTACTAAGATGATAAATTATCAAGTAAGGCAAACAATTAGAAACGCAAACTTTTAGAAATTAGGAATTACATTTTAAGTGAGTCAGCAACAGTTTTGGAAGTCCAGATGTCTTAAAACACTTGTTTGATAATAAACCAAAGTATACACCTTTACACACATTTCCACTCTGAAGAGCAGAGTAAGCTTGTGGTTCCTTAATAGAACTAGCTTCTTAGTCAAGTATAGTCCAGAATTTTCTGCAGCCTTAGGAGCAAAGAAACATGCTTTGTTCATGAGCATCAAGAAAAAGCACTGGGGACTTTCCATGGTTAAGACTTCACCTTCCAATGCAAGGGATGTGAGTTCAATCCCTATTCAGGGAGCTAAGACCCCACATGTCTGGCAGCCAGAAAAACCAAAAGGTAAGACAGAAGCAATATTGTAACAAATTCAGCAAAGACTTTTAAAAGATGGTCCACTCAAAAAACTCCTAAAAAAAAAAAAAAAAAAAAAAACCAACTAGTATTCTCCTGGTTAGCCCAAGCCAAAAAAGAGTTAAAAAAAAAAAAAAAAAAAGAATAGAGAAGCTTAAAACATAGGAAAGGAAAGAGCAGAAGAAGAGTTTTAACAAGCGGAATATGGGACAAAGGATGTTCTCCCCCCTTAGGGCATGCACGCGTTTCACCTTCACCTGCCAAGAACCTAGGAGTTCACGGCTAAGGGTGTGGCTGTGGAGTCAGAGGGATGAAACCCCACCCAGCCCCTGGCTAGTAGTGACTTTAAGGAGCTCATTTAACCCCTTCGGCTTGTTTGCTAGCCCTGTGCGATAGGAGGAGGCTCTCTCATCCTCAGGGTGTTTGTAACACTCAGGGTAGCTCGGTGCCAGGCATGTGACCCTGGGTACAAGGTGGTTCTGCCTTTGGCCTTGCTCTCCCTGAGTCCCTGGCGCCTCGGGCTGTGTGGCTGCTGCCCCTCCCGGCCGCTCCCTCCCCACTGCGTCATCCCTGCCAGATTCAATTCCCTCTGGTGGCACTTTGGCTCTAATGGGTAAAAACTCAACTTTCCCCCCATTTCCTCTCTCGTCCAGCTCAGCTTTTCTGAATGACTTTTAATAAGCAGCTCAAATCCAGCCCTCACTTTTCTATTTGACTTTATTCTTCACCACTCGCCGGAATGCTTTTTCCATGTGGGACAGTATAGTGGTCTCTCTGTGACTCTCAAAACTTCATTCTCACCTCCTCCTGTGTAAACCGTGCCCACCCTTGAGGGTCAGCTTCAGTCCCAGCCACTTGAGACCACCTAGGTCACTGCAGCCTTAGCCACTCGATATTTCTCAGGCAGCTCCACGTGCCTAGTGATTTGTAAGGTACCAGGAACACTAATGTGATTGGGATGTGGCCCCTACCTGTCTGGGATTCACAAAGCCTCATATGGTAGACAGGCAGGTAAATGAGAAAGAGCTCCAGGTACTGTGCTGGGTTACCCTTCCCCTGGTCCCTGACTTGGCATCCTCACAAGGATTTAATTACATTTTGTTTTCTTTGTACTCTGGTGGCTGAGCCTCACATCCCCAGTAAGCTGTAGGCATAGGACTGAGTACACAGTGAGCACTTTAGAACATATGCTGGCTTGACCTTTAACCTCAATGCATATATAAAAGGAAGCACGGTTGCTCGACCTGTTGTAATGGGCCTCCTAAACTTCAAAAGAAAAATTAGAAGACAAAATTGAGAGGACTTCTCTGGTGGTCCAGTGGTTAAGAATCTGCCTTCCAATGCAGGGGATGTGTGTTCGATCCCTGGTCGGGGAGCTAATACCACATGCCTTGGAGCAACTGAGCTCATGAGCCACTACTGGTGAGTCTGTGTGCAGTAACAAAAAGCCCCACCTGATGCAATGAACATCCCACGTGCCACACTAAGACCCAAAGCAGCCAATTAAATAAAGTGAACTTCCATAATACTGAATTATTTTTAAAAAAGATTATGATGATAAGCTCCTGGCCATCACCATAAACCTCTTGGTGACTCAAATGGTTTCTAGGCCTGCAGAATTCATGGAATGGTGCATTTTTCAATTGGAAATTTCTAAAATGAAAATAAAGACCCTCTGAACCAAACAGACTTACGGAAAAGTCACCACATTGTCCTTTTTCTCTGGTTCCATCACAGACCAGAAAAACCATCATCAAAGCTTGGCATGAGCATTTCCTGAATTTCTGAGTTTCTGCCTCCACTGGAGAGGTGAGAAAGTATGAAGCCAGCTCAGTTCCCACAGGTAGAGCCACCTTTTGGGTTTGGCACTGTGCCCGTGTTAGTGCTGGTGAACACACACAGTCGGCCCCTAACAGAACTAACTGTCCAGGTGTCAGTAAGCTGGTGCCCAGTGGGATCCTGTATGTCACAGGCTCTGCAGAGCGTCCTCAACAAGCCCCCCTTCCCCTCCCACTGAAATTAAACTATATTTCCTTTGTATGTGGCTTGAGAGTTTTTGGGCATTTTTATTTGTAAACTTCCCAGAGGCCTGCATGAACTAGCACTGCTTCCTCCTCTGGCTTATCCCCATGCCCAACAAGGTAGTACTGATATATCCAAGTCCTCTCATGTCGCTAATACAATATACACTACCCAGTGTGGCGGGGGGTGGAGGGGAGTCAGACCAGAGATTGAAATTACCACTAATTCTCAGCTAGAACCCTTTCTTATTAAAGGGCCAGCTCAGATTACTGCTGCTAAGTCACTTAAGTTGTGTCCAACAATGTGCGACCCCATCGATGGCAGCCCACCAGGCTTCCTTGTCCCTGGGATTCTCCAGGCAAGAACACTGGAGTGGCTTGCCATTTCCCTCTCCAATGCATGAAAGTGAAAAGTGAAAGTGAAGTCACTCAGTCGTGTCTGACTCTAGCAACCCCACAGACTGCAGCCTACCAGGCTCCTCCTCCATGGGATTTTCCAGGCAAAAGTACTGGAGTGGGGTGCCATTGCCTTCTCCTGCTCAGATTACTAGAGGGAGGCATTCCATGCTCTAAATGCTCATATTATAACGGAGGACAGACAGCCCTGTTCTCATGGAGCTTTTATTCTACTCCTGTAAGAAAGATCAATAAATGACCTAATTTTAGATAGTGATTAGTGCTATAAAGACTCAAGATGGGATGGGATGATGATGATGACAAAATAAGATAATTGAGACTTCCCTGTCAGTCCAGTGGTTAAGACTCCACGCTTCCACTTCAGGGGGTGTAGATTCAATCCCTGGTCAAGGGAACTAAGATCCTACATGCTGGGCAACCAAAAAAAGAAATTTTCTTGAACTGAATAAAAATGAGAATACAACCTGTCAACTTAAAAAAATGGTATTAAAAATTGTTAAAGCGTTCTTGCAGTGCAGAGTGACAGCAGGCCACGGCAGACTCCGCAGTGGTGTTATCTGGGAGCTGGGGGAACACGCGTGGATGGTGCTTCGTGTCAGGGTAGTGATGGCAGACAGCACATAGTTCCAGGCACAGCTGTAAATGCTTTAAATCTGTAAAGCCTAGTATGGTTGCCCCAAGTCACGTTGTTGTTTAGTCGCGAACTAATGTCTGATTCTTTGTGACCCCGTGGACTGACTGTAGCCCACCAAGCTCCTCTGTCCATGGGGATTTCCAGGCAAGAAAACTGGAATAGGTTGCCATTTCTTTCTCCAGGGGATCGTCCCAACCCAGGGATCGAACATGCATCTCCTGTGTCTGCAGGTGGGTTCTTTACCACTAAGCCACCAGAGAAACCCTCCCTAGCCACGTAGGGCAACATAAATTTGAATTAATTCAAATCAAAAGAAATAAACTTTTCCTTTTTTCAGACATACCAGCTACCTGTGTGGCAGGGGCTCACGTGGCTGGTGGCCACATTGTTGGGCAGCAGAGAAGAGAGGATTTCTACCACTGCAGGAGGTTCTCTTGGATAGCGGCTCGTTAGATAACTCATGTAATCTTCACAACCACCTGACTAAAGTAGATACTGTTTTCCCATCTTGCAGATAAGGAAAGTAAGGCACAGGGAGTTTATACATAACTTGTCCAAAGGCCCAGAATTAACAGGTGGCAGGGCCAAGATTCAAACCAGGGTCACCAACCTCTGGATCCAGAGCCCAGAGGTTCATTCCTACCTGCCGCATCACTGGAGCTCATCCTCACATACAGCTCCCCTCTGCAGACCACCGCCAACAGGATTTTACACCTTGGTAACATCTTATCCCTGAGTGCTTTACAGTTCAGCTCAATGAAATTCTAAGCTAAGGGTTAGATCTTTCCTGATTTTAAAAGTGTTAGCACAGTTTCCCTTCCTTAAAAAGAAAAAGAGGGACTTTCCTGGTGGTCCAGTGGCTAAGATTTCATGCTCCCAATGCAGAGGGGCTCAGTTTTGATCCCTGCTTAAGGAACTAAGATCCCACATACTGCAACAAAAATTGAAGATCCCGTGTGATGCAACTAAGACCTGGCACAGCCAGATAAATATTTTTCAAAAAGAATTATGTGGTTATCTATAAGCCTAACACATAAACAGTAAATAGTAGCCATAATGATTATTTTTGTGAGTGATGTTCAGCTTTACACGATTAAAAAATGCCTTTGAGTATTTTCTCGCCCCAAGTGCCTCAGACCAACCCAGAGGCTGTGTCAGGCCAGAGCTGGGGGAGACGGAACAGACTGTCACCAACACCATCACTGTCTGCAAGCTCTCTTTGCCCTGCAGTGGTCACCCCCTAGAAAAGCAGAATAAAGCCAATGGAAAAGCATCTCTGGGTATCTGTTTTCACTGAGACAGGAGCTGCTTCACACCCTCCCACAACTGGCAAAAGAAGTGCCCCACATGATCCAGGGCGACCATCCAGTTGCGAAAAAAATGGGAGGAAAAACAAATTCCACCAGCTCCCAAATGACCAATAGACTCCACCATATTTTGGCCCAACCAGGAGAAGCTGAAACACCCAGGAATTTTGACTTCAAATGGAAAATCTGGGCACTCTAAACCAAAATTGCCAAGTTCCAAGAATGCAGATACAGGCACTTCACTGGCGGTTCAGTGATGAAGACTCCATGCTCCCAATGCAGAGGGCCAAGTTTCAATCCCTAGTCAGGGAACGAGTTTCCACAGGTTGCAACCAAGAGTCCTAATGCTGCAACATTAAGATGGAAGATCCCGTGTGCAACAACTAAGACCTGGCTAGCACAGCCAAGTAAGTATATTTGAAAACACAAACATGTGGCTACATCTTATGCTTATTGAAAGTATCTATTGGTAAAGTGAGCCCTGAAAGAGTGCCATGAATGGAGGATTATTATTAACCCCACAGAGGAAGCATGAGGTCAAATATGAGAGGAAAGCAAAGGTCGTTGTACAAATAGAAAAAGGAACACAAGAAAATACCGTCAAGGTCAAGGACAGGAAGAATGAGAAAATACTGAATTGCATCCCCTTCTCTGGAAAATCCAAATGAATATAAAATGCAGTGATTGTTTTCTTTCCCCAATTCCTCCTTCTCCCCTCCCACAGCTGACAGATAATCTATGAAATACAGTGGCCCTTCCTCTTATTTTACCTTTCTTTGTTTTTATTTATTTCTACTGGGATAATGGCTCATACTGATGGCTTATTTATCTAAACTGAGCCAAGTTCTGTTGCAAAGACAAACCTTAAATTACCTGCACAGCACCTGCCTCCCTTGCCTCGTTCTCACGCGTGTCAGCTTCATCTGGATCTCAGCGTTGCTTGTTTGTTTTAAATGCCAGACTGTCTTAATAGATCAGTGTTTTGTGTGGAGTTTTTCTTCTCCCCCTGGAACTCAATGAGCAACCTACTAAAGAACTGGAATACAGAATTCTCAGAATTCTCCTGATCCTGACACAATAAAGAATCATTGTGAGTAGAGAGAACTTCATGGGAGATGCCCTAAGTGTCATCAGTAAATGTGCCTCGTTTATCCTACACAGCACAGGAAGCTCACAGAAAGGACACTTCTGAGACGTGGATAATCTATCTCGGACCTGTCAGCCCAGTAGATAGACAATCAAGAGGTCAAGCAACCTTAGGTGGACCTGCAGCACCAGTCAAAAAGGTTCTAGGGAATGAAGAGCTAGGTAAATGCCTTTTTTTAAAGAATAAGTTTATCTTCTTTTAAAACTATTTGAACTCACCTCAATGCAAAGAAAGTCCAAAAGGGAGAGGATTTATGTAAATGTATGGCTGATTTATTTTGCTGTATGGGAGAAACTGGGCTTCCTAGGTGGCACCAGTGGTAAAGAACCTGCCTGCCACTGCAGGAGATGTGTGAGAGATGTGGGTTCGACCCTTTGGTCAGGAAGTTCCTCTGGAGGAGGAGCACAGCAACCTACCCTGGTATTCTTACCTCAAGAATCCCATGGATAGCAGAGCCTGGTGGGCTCTGGTATATAGGGTCAAAAAGAGTCTGAAGCGACTTTGCACACATGTGGTAGAAATTAACACAACATTGTAAAGCAACTATACGCCAATAAAAAATAATTTAAAAAAAAGAAAAAAACTCAAAAAAGTGTGTTTAAGGAAAAAAGCCCCATAAAAATATTTTTATTAGTGATCACCAGAGAATATGTAATTACTGAAACTAAATGGTTGGCTCTGGTGCCTTTAGTCAATGACTTGACTATTGTTGGACTGTTTTAATGATTTCAAAGATTTTTACTATCCTTTAAACTTGTCGGAAATAACCCATGTAAGCCCATTTTGTAGAAGGGCAAGCTGGGAGGTGACTTGTTTCTGCATGATTGCCTAGCTCAATTATAATGCTGTCCAGTATGACACAGAGGACAGTGGAGCCTGGCATGCTACAGTCCATGGGGTTTCAGAGAGTTGGACATGACTGAAAACAACAAAGGATGACAGGACTGGGAATGGGCAGAGCTTTCTAGAATAGCACAAGGATTCTTGTTGAGTTGCTAAGTCGTATCTGACACTTTGTGATCCCATGGACTGCAGCACAACGGGCTTCCCTGTCCTTCACCATCTCCTGAGTTTGCTCAAACTCATGTCCATTCAACCATCTCATCCTCTGTCATCCCTTTTTCCTCTTTCCCTCAGTCTTTCCCAGCATCAGGGTATTTGCCAGTGAGTCAGCACTTCACATCAGGTGGCCAGAGTATTAGAGCTTCCACCTCAGCAACAGTCCTTCCAGTGAATATTAAGGGTTGATTCCCTTTAGGATTGACTGGTTTGTTCTCTTTGAGAGTTTTCAAGGGACTCTCAAGAGTCTTCTCCAGCACCACATTTCAAAAGGATCAATTCTTCAGTGCTCTGTCTTCTTTATGGTCCAACTCTCACATCCATACATGACTACTGGAAAAAAACATAGCTTTGACTAGACAGACCTTTGTTGGCAAAGTGTGATGTGTCTGCTTTTTAATATGCTGTCTAGGTTGGTCATAGCTTTTCTTCCAAGGAACAAGCGTCTTTTAATTTCATGGCTGCAGTCACTGTCCACAGTGATTTTGGAGCCCAAGAAAATAAAATCTGTCACTGTTTCCACTTTTTCCCCATCTATTTGCCAGGAAGTGATGGTACTGGATGTCATGACCTTAGTTTTCTGAATGTTGAGTTTTAAGCCAGGTTTTTCATTCTCTTCTTTCACCCTCATCAGGTCAGTTCAGTCACTCAGCCGTGTCTGACTCTTTGTGACCCCGTGGACTGCAGCACGTCAGGCCTCCCTGTCCATCACCAACTCCGGAGTTTACCCAAACTCGTGTCTATTGAGTCGGTGATGCCATCCAACCATCTCATCCTCTGTCATCCCCTTCTCCTCCTGCCTTCAATCTTTCCCAGCATCAGGGTCTTTTCCAATGAGTCAGCTCTTTGCTTCAGCTGGCCAAAGTATTGGCATTTCAGCTTCAGCATCTGCCCTTCCAATGAACACCCAGGACTGATCTCCTTTAGGATGGACTGGTTGGATCTCCTTGCAGTCCAAGGGACTCTCAAGAGTCTTCTCCAACACCACACTTCAAAAGCATCAATTCTTCGGTGCTCAGCTTTCTTTATGTCCAACTCTCACATCCATACATGACCACTGGAAAAACCATAGCTTTGAGTAGACAGACCTTTGTTGGCAAAGTAGTGTCTTTGCTTTTTAATATGCTGTCTAGATTGGTCATAACTTTTCTTCCAAGGAGTAAGCATCTTTTAATTTCATGGCTGCAGTCACCATCTGCAGTGATTTTTGAGCCCAAAAATGTAAAGTCAGCCACTGCTTCCCCATCTATTTGCCATGAAGTGATGGGACCAGATGCCATGATCTTCGTTTTCTGAATGTTGAGCTTTAAGCCAACTTTTTCATGCTCCTCTTTCACTTTCATCAAGAGGCTTTTTAGTTCTTCATTTTCTGCCATAAGGGTGGTAGTCATCTGCATATCTGAGGTTATTGATATTTCTCCCAGCAATCTTGATTCCAGGTTGTGCTTCATCCAGCTGTGTTTCTCATGATGTACTCTGCATATAAGTTTAATAAGCAGGGTGACAATATACAGCCTTGACATACTCCTTTTCCTATTTGGAACCAGTCTGTTGCTCCATACCCAGTTCTAACTGTTGCTTCCTGACCTGCATACAGATTTCTCAAGAGGCAGCTCAGGTGGTCTGATATTCCCATCTCTTGAAGAGTTTTCTACAGTTTATTGTGATCCACACAGTCAAAGGCTTTGGCAGTCAATAAAGCAGAAATAGATGTTTTTCTGGAACTATCTTGCTTTTCGATGATCCAGCGGATGCTGGCAATTTGATCTCTGATTCCTCTGCCTTTTCTAAAACCAGCTTGAACATCTGGAAGTTCCCGGTTCACGTATTGTTGAAGCCTGGCTTGGAGAATTTTCACTATTTTACTAGTGTGTGAGATGAGTGCAATTGTGCGGTAGTTTGGGCATTCTTTGGCATTCCCTTTCTTTGGGATTGGAATGAAAACTGATCTTTTCCAGTCCTGTGGCCACTGCTGAGCTTTCTGCCACTGGAGTGGTTTTATCTGCATATCTCAGGATATGCACAAGGATAAAGGCTTGTGCTTTTATGTACAGTGGTCATCTTCTTAGATGCCCAGTGAGAGTTTGGCTAAATATGTTCTATTAGCACTACTGAAACAATTGACTAGTTTACTTTATTGTAAGTAATAAAAGAAAAGTATGGCTAAATTAAAGTGTATACAGCTTTGATTAATGATGCCTTTCTTTCCTTAAAACCTATACTCTTATTAGTCAGGCCCACAAGATAGATAAAAGAAGAGCCCTATCAGCTAAATCCATTGAAATGGTTCATCTGTTTGGCAAACCACACACAGAGAGAGTTTTTTTTTAAGCAAGTGTTCACTTGAACACATCTCAGCCTCAGAAATACAGTTTAGGACAGTGATCATCAAGCAGTAACGTTTAAGAAGTATCTCTTATTTCATTAGTGTGAAAAGACAGTTTGGCATTTGGGTCACCATAGCTTAGAGTTATCAACCCTCAGACAATTAAAATCTGCAGTAATCACAGTCAGATGTAGAAATGGAACCACTCATCAGATATGACCTGCTAATTTTCCTTTCCATTTAAAGGCAAATATCACTAGGTAGAACTAGGTGTGTGGTGAGCTGTGAGGTTTTATATGTCCCTAGATTGTTGGCTCAACCACAAGCTTGTCAGAAGCTCACAAATGGCATCTCTATTTAGTTGCAAATGTTTTCTGCTCTAGCTTCTGAAATGAAGCTATTTGGGTCATCCTCGGGGGAAGTCAGCTGGAGGCTGCCCAGAAAGAGGAGGAGGAGGACAGGATCAGCCCCACCAGCCTTGGCCACGTCCTTCCTTAGAAGCACCTTCCCTGAAACAAGAAGCACTGAGCTAACTGTGTGCTGACGTGATGCCACGAGGGCAGCCCCTCCTGGCCAGGGTCGGGGAGGGGGGATGGGGTGCTGGTGCCCCTGCCTCCTGGGGTGGGGTCTGCCACAGCGGGTGAAGTCACCCAGTTTTCCAGGAGGCCCCAGGCATTCCTGGAAGGTATCGTGTGGCTTCAGACCATGGGACTGCATGTGCTTGTCCTTACCCGGCCTGCGCTGCCCCTCTGAGGGCCTTTTAGACAACCTGAAACACAGACCTGCTTTCTTCCTGAGACATTTTCACACAGAAGGGCTGAGCCCCTACCGGTATACTGACACTTGACATATGATTTTTTACATAGAAGCCCAACCCTCACCCCCCTAAAACTATGAGCTAATCAGACTGCAAAGAGTCATGGTTCATAAATCCATCATGTAGGCCTCCAGTGACTGCAGACTTCCCAGACGACCACGTATCGTATTTCCCCACCTAATTGTGGATCCCTCTAATCACATCTATTACAGCTTTCATGTTAGGCTGTGCATTCTTTCAAGGAGGAAATGGCTGTCAGTGACTAAAGAACTATTGATGGGCCTTACATTTTATGATGGATAATGTCAGAGAATTACAGGAAGGTATAACACATGGGGGTGGGGAGGTACTCAAGGGCTCGTCACAATCATTTTTTGCATGTCTCAGGGACACTAAATTGTTGCGTTTATAAAAACTGCCTTCCCATCAATTTTTCTCCGTTCTGGTAAAGCAACCCAAGACTACCCTGAAACAACATAATTAAAGCATATGATACCACTTTGCTAGTGGATAGTTAGCGGTAATGTTTTTTTTTAAGAGAAACTGCTTTATATTTTTCTCTGACTATAAAGTAATATATTTTCATCATTAAAGAAGTTTTATGTGCTTAGTCACATCCGACTCTGCAACCCCATGGACTATAGTCTGCCAGGTTCCTCTGTCCATGGGATTTTCCAGGCAAGAAGAAACTGGAGCAGGTTGCCATTTCCTACTCCAGAGGATCTCCCTGACTCAGGGATCGAACCCACATCTCTTGGGTCTGCTGCATTGGCAAGTGGATTCTTTATCAGTGTGCCACCTGGGAAGCTTACAGACCATCTATTAAAAGATGATACGCACTATCCACCCAGACAGAGAACAGACCTCACAAAATATCTCCGCCCAGTTTCCACTCATGTGGACGAGTGCAAATTTAGTTCAGGTACCACTTTATCCCAGTAGACCAGACATAGTTAAGTGCTTTATCTGAGACATCCCCCAGTCACTATGTCTTGTAAGTACTGTTATTGTTCCCTGTGTCATGGGAGGACACAGTAGGGGCAGAGAGAGGCTACAGTTAGAATGTGGCTGAGTCTGAATTGGAACCCAAGGTTCTGATTGGTGTGCTAAGTTCTCAACCCCCCTGTTGTATTAGTTTTTAAAAATATCCCAATTCCTTAAGAATGATTAACAAACAAGATTTTTTGTCACTTTAAAAAACTGTTGCACCTTTTATTTTCAGTGTTCTTTTTGCTTCCACTTTTTAATGGTGTCCATTCCTTTTATCAGAATATTTTTGGTGTGGCTGCTGAATGCTTTCGTCTCCTTGAAATGCCGTCCTTTTTCTTGGTGCCCCAACTCTTGAGGACTCTCAGATAACTTATCAGTTGAATTTCTTAAATAATATGTGCAAGTAAAAATGACAGGGTCATGCAACTCACAACAGTGTCTTTATCCAGAATGGTTGTGAACGCAGAATAACGTCAGGATTCACTTCTCAGAGACGGTAAGTTTCCCTTCCTACAAGCAAGTATCCTGGATTGAGAGCTGATGGCCTAATTAGCCTTCGACCTTCTTGTAGCTTCTTGTAGAGTCCTATAGATTGATTCAAAGTAGGAAGTAGGTTCTACTGTCCCTTAGGGTGCCTGGCTCCGCCTGCCTGGCTCTGTTCACTTCCCTGAATGGCTTCTCTCCAGTGAGAATGGAAAAGGCCATCAGAAAATGCCCCATCTGTTTTTATGCTTTCCTCTTTGGAAGGAACTCGCATCCTTTGCTAGCTCATTTTCAAACTTAGATGATGCTCAGGAAACATCATACCCTAGTGTGGGACCACGTAAACAATATTTGTATATTGACCAACATTTACATAAAATAACATGGCTAACGTTTATGGAGGACTTACTACGTGCCAGACACCATAAGTGATTGCATTGAGCACTTAACCCTTTTAATGTATTTGTTTATTTGGCTTTGCCATGTCTTCGTTGCGGCACAGGGATCTTCAGTCTTCGTTGAGGCATGCCAGATCTTTAGTTTTGGCATGTGGGATCTAGTTCCCTGACTAGGGATTGAACCCGAGCCCCCTGCATTGGGAGCTTGGACTCTTAGCCACTGGACTACCAGCAAAATTCAAGCACTGGGACTGGCTCCTTCAGCTAGATATTACAATGGTTTCGGTGACAAGATAGGGTTAGATTTAACTCCTAAACACTCAAGCACCTCAAGACTTTTGCCTTTCTGCCCTTTTTTTAATCCCACTGTGCTAAGCAAATCTTCGTTGGACCGCAGGTTCTTGACCTTGAAATACAGAGGTGTGGAAATACAGAACAGTTGGTTTTGAAGGTCTCTTCCACCCTCAGCCTTTCCCGAGTGCATGAATCTACTTAGGGCACCACCTCAAGGCTGGAAACCATCTCTTCTCCTCTTACACTTCATCACGAGACTGGCCACCTTTGTCCTCTGGCCACCCTTCATATTCACCATGACAGTGCTTCAGCTAAAGGACACCAGAGTCACACAGAGAGTCCCACAAGAAAAGCCGCAGAGGTCCTTATGCACAAAAGGCTTGGACGCCGAGGGTCTGGACAGAGCCAGGCAGCTCCTGCTGGGTCTCAGGCCCTGCCGAGCACCTGCAGGGGCAGCCGGACTCCCATCTTTCTGGCATTTCACGGCCTGACCAGATGTGAACGGGTTATAACTTATTCATGACTTGAATCTAAAATAGCTTGTTATAACTAATTCACAGCACCACGTGAGTACTGGGTGTGCTAATTTTTTTTTCAGATTCTAAAATTATTACCCTATTTCCACAAGCTTTGTGTCGAGCAAAAAAGGTCTACTTTCGATCACCCAGGAACAAAGAAATGTCCCATTTTTAAATGGCAAGACCCTTCCCTAACAAAGATACTCCATTTATTTTGGACTAAGAGGTGTGGTCCAGGGATACTTTAAAATATTGCTTCTGGCATGTGAAAAAATTGCGGGATGAGGTCATGTTTGAATCAGCACTGTGGCAGGCTTTTTTATTAATGCTCTGTAATTCTTGTTGAGATTCCCCACTCGGCGCCCTTGGGAAGCTGTAGAAGAGTATCTGAAGCGCGAACGTAATGCGGGAAGGAGTGCAGACATGGAGGAAGAGTGGGCGCAGGGGTGGGCGGTGGTTTGCCAGGAGCAGCATAGATTGCAGGACCAGTGTGCAGAGCCCTGTGCTGGGGTGGGGAGTGGGGCAGACGCCGAGGTGGGGAGGCCAGCAGTGTAGGCGTGCCGGGGGAGGCTGAGGGGAGGCAGCTGGCAGGCAGGGCCTCTGGGAACGTGGAGTTGGACCCCAAGACCGTCACAGGGATATGACACAATCAGGGCTATGCCTCAAGAGGAGAACATAGGCAAGATCTGAGTGTGCCTAGGAGAGCTGTCAAAGCAAAAGCAAGGTGCCTGTTTAAAAGGGGAAAAGAAGAAGCTGGCTCGGGTGCCTCCGCCACTGGAGTCCCAGAGCTGTTTCTGGCTGCTGGTGGCCGAGCTGAGGCACTGCTTTTGGCCCCAGAACAGGGTCCATGTTGACATGGCCCCCCAAGGGCTCCTGTGAGCCTGGCCTTGGACAGGGGGAGAAGGATGGTGGCCCTGGCTCCTGGACTGGGCGCAGGCCAAGGATCAGGACGCACACGTCACGTGACAGTGCCTCGTCGTCTCTTCCTGTGCTGCCTGGCTGCTTTCCAACAAAAGGCTGGCTAGGCCCAGAACGCCCTCGCCCATTTCCTGGAAACCCTGGCTGGTATTAAGAGCAAGACTCGGGACTTCCCCAGGGGGGCAGTGGTTAAGACTCCTCACTACCAATGCAGGGGGCATGAGGTTCGATCCCTAGTAGGGATCGAGTGGCATGGTCAAAAAACAAAAAAGCAGAACTTGTTGGTGAGTTCTTTCTGCTGTGTTGGATGGACAGCAGAGCCTTCTTGGTGGTTGACTGTCTCACCTGAGTGAGGGCAGTGGTGAATCCTGCCTGCGTCAGCAGTGGTGCTCCAGGCCATCCTGGTGGTCCACCGGGTGGGGGGAGGCAGTGGGCACTGCACCCCTTCCGGCCGAGATGCTCCTGCAACGGACGGTGCCCCTTTCCCCCTCGGCCACAGAGCACTACAAGACACGTGCTTCGTGGAGAGCATCTGAATCCCTGAACGAAACTGAGATCCACGCACAGGACCCAAGGGCGAGGAGCAAGGCTCCGATGTGGCATTTCTTGAACTACCCTTTCACTTGTGGGTAGGTAGGAGGTTCCTGTTTCTCCCCAGAGGGGTGTTTGTGAAGTGACATAAGTGATGGGAAAGCACTCTGTGCTTGTGTGAGCAGAGACAGTTCCATAAGTAAGATTGTAATGTCATCACTTATACAGTAAATCCCTGAAAGGGAGGAAGGGACATTAGTTGTGAGTTCGGTTGACAGCTGGACGTGGGCTACCGACGGGCCATTTGTCCTCAGGCCAAGACAGAGCAGACCCAGCAAGGTTGGGGTCCTCATGTCTCTCAGAACCGTCACGGAGAGCATGTCGTCACCAGGAGATGATGTTAGCATCCCTCCCCACTCTGGGAAGCCGTTGCAGCCAGGTGCCCACCTTTATAGAACTCAGCCCTTTTCGAGTGTTAAGTTTCTGAATGTGTAGAGCAAAGAGTAAATTCACAGAAATTTTAATTCCTAGTGAATTTGCCAAAGGGGGAAAAAAACATGGATGTGGCCTAACCTCCAAACACAATTAAGGTAACCAGTTCCGCAGGTGGGCCCACTTTGAGATGTCCAAAGCGTCTGCTTCTGCCAGGGTTCCCTTGGGAAGATGTGGGTGGAGGGCAGGCTTGCCCTCTGACTGCTACCCTGGCCGGAACCTAGTCCTCCGCAGCGAGGACTGCATCTCCCAGGGGAGAAGAGGGCCCATGTCCAGGCCATGCTGCCTTTGACCAAGCAAATAACTGTAAAATTGCTGATGGCTCCTGGTAACACTGACAGAAGAAACGGGATTGCCTCAAGACAAAAAGCTGCAGTACAAAGAGCCCACAACATGTAGTATGTGCCCTTTTGACCGAAAAGTGCAGTGTTTTGGCAACCACGCTTTATGGATGTCACCATCCATTACTGGCTGACACAGCTGAGGGAGCCTGAGTGCCTTTGCTCAAGCCGGATGCATTATTCATCTGCAGCAGACGCCTGCGTTTTCCCTTCATCCGTCGCACTGACCCTTTCAGGGAGGGGTCACGAATGCTCCTTCATGTCTCTGAATCCCATAGCACCTCAGAAATGCTGAATTCAGCCTCCCAGGACCGATTCCATCCCTTCCTCCAGACTGTCTGCGTCTCTCAGCTGTGTCTCCTTGATCTAAACAGGATGCTTCTGTAGCTTCATGTCAGCTTCTTGGAAGGATTAAGTCGTTGCGGTGATTCCATGTCATCAGTAGCCAAGGAGATGACATTAGACCATTACCTTCTCTCTTTTAAAATATTTATTTTATATTATTTATTTGGCTGTGCCAGGTCCTAGTTGCGTCATGCCAGATGTTTAGTTGCACCATGTGAACTCTTAGTTGCAGCATGTAGGATCTAGTTCCCTGACCAGGGATGGAACCCAGACCCTCTGCACTGAGAGCACGGAGTCAGCCACTGGACCACCAGGGCAGCCCCAGACATCACCTTCTTTAAAACAGCAGCCACTCTCTATTCTCCGGAAGTCAGTGATACTGTTTACCTCTTTGTGCTGATGAGAAAATAATGTATTGACAGTGATTTGGGTCCCATTTGGAGATGAAACTTGTCTCCTTGGACCTAAGTGAACCTGTCTTTCTCATGGACATCCAACAACCAGAGGATGCCCTGCCCAGATGGTATCTCCTCTTCTGGGCCTTTTAAGTCAGTGTAGGTTGTGGGAGAAGAGACACCAGCATCCAGATGGGATATCACAAGGCTGGAAAACCCATGTCCTCCAACTGTCAGAGCTCCAAACAAAGCCAGCTTTGCCCATCATACACTCACACTCCCCTGTCTGTCTGGTGTTCCTTTTTCTCCAGACTGCCTGCCCACATGAATGGGAAGCTTCGAAGGCACACTTTTATTCTGTAGTTATGGTAATGAATTACCGAATAACAGATTCAGTGCAGTTCAAGTCGCTGACTCATGAAGGCAGCTAGAATGCGAATGCTTATTTAAATCATTAAATTTGTTACAAGTAAAACATGTTTTAATATTTATTTATTTAACCTCCTCGGGTCTTAGTTGTGGCACACCGATCTTCATTGTGGCTCAGGGGCTGCTCTAGTTGTGGCAAGGGTTTTAGTTGCCCCGTGGCATGTGGGATTCTTAGTTCCCCAATCAGGGATTGAACCTGTGCATGGGGGTCATGTCTCACTTCCGTCGTATCTGACTCTTTTGCTACCCCGTGGACTGTAGCCCAGCAGGCTCCTCTGTCCTTGAGATTCTTCAGGCAAGAATACTGGAGTGGGTAGCCATACCTGCCTCCAGAAGATCTTCCTGGCCCAGGCAGATCCTTTACCACTTGAGCTGCCAGGGAAGCTGGGGATTGAACCCGAGTCCCCTGCACTGGAAAACAGAATCTTAACCACTGGACCACCGGCGACGTCCCCCTACAGGTAAAACTGAACCGCATGCTGTGATGTGGGAGAGGGGTGCCTGTGGAGGCCACATTTCCACTCCCCTCCCTGCTCCTGACAGTACTTCATAGAAGCACATATTTATTTCTGGGCACCTCATTTGTACCATCAGTGCTGGACAAAACCGTTTTGCAATTTCAGTATATCGTGCTTTCTTTGCACAAGGCATGCCTTGAGAGGTGCAAAATTAAGTCAGAAGCTCGTGGAAACAAAGGCTCTTCAGCCTCAAAGGCCTCAAGCTCCCCTGGTGCCACACCCACGCTCAACAGCCCGGCGCTGGGGCCCGCTGGTTTAGCAAGTGCTGACAGCCGGCCTCTTGGGTGCCATGCTCCGAGCAAGGACTTGGGATCCAGCGGTGACCCAACCTGCAGTCTGTGCGTGGAGGCAGGAGATAGTTGGCTAGTTGTGGGCTGGCAGTGAAGGGCGGGAGGCGTGACCGCACCCAGGCTGGAGCCAGGGCAGAAGTGACTTGAGCTAAGAAGTAAAGACACGCAGACCTCAGCTCACAGGGAAGGGCAGGCTGAAGGGAGGACACGAGAGGAGCCTTTTGGGCAGAGAAACCCAAGACAGGCCCCCAGGGTGCAGAAGCCAAGGCCCTGGAGGCTCACTGAGCCGCTGGGCGTGGAGACCACAGGGCTGGTCCTGGGGCTTCGTGAACCCACCCCACTCAGAGCCGTAGAAGGTTCTGTTAACATCACTCTGCTCCTCTGTGAGGACGGAATCGAGGAGGTGAGAGGGGACAGAGGGAGGGTTCTATAGCGATCCAGGTGAGGGTGATGTGGCTTAGGCATAAGATGGAGAAAAACCAGTGGATTCGGGAACTGTTTTCAAAGTAGGGTCACCAAGACACAGCAGTGGCTGCTCCAGGTGGCAGAGAAGATGGACAGCGAGGGGCCTTTGGATGCCCGGTCTGTTCTTTACCCGCCTGGACCCACTAAGTTCTGGAAGGAATGTAAATGGTTCTTTTTCATCAATGGCAAACCCTTAAAACACAGGCTCTGCTTTTTCCATTAGCCACAGTAGCACAGATTTAGGTCTGTCCTTTTAAATTATTTCTGGCTGCGCTGCGTGTGGGCTCTTAGCTCCCCAACGAGGGATCAAACCTGCACCTCTTTTATTGGAAGCTCAGTGTCTTAACCAGTGGGTCAGCAGGCAAGTCCCAGGTCTGTCCTTTTAAAGAGGAGAACAACACGTCTCCCCTGGAATTGCCACATGCAAAGCCCACCGTAGATCCTAGGAAGTGGGTGTTCCAGTGAGATGATGGAACTGATGCCAGAGGTACAGACTCAGGTCTGCTGAGCAGAAGTAAACCTGGGCATCCTGACCGAAAGCTCCAGGAGTGGCCCTGTGTTCACGTCCCTTTGACGTCAAGGCCATTCAGCTTTGGGACTCTCTGCAGCCCTTCATGGCTCAAGTCCTCCTGGACTTGCCTTGCTCAGAGCTGGTGCCCTGTGAGGTCAGCATACTCCACATCCTGACCACACCGTCAGATCTCAGGCACCATGGGGCTACAGTTAGAACCGGTGTCTGGCCCGGCAGTCGCGTACAAGAAGCTTGTGGCTGCAGCAGGGAGACAATTCCGGGGGTGGCAGAAACCTTCCTTGCTCCCACAGGCAGGCTGCTCTCGGCTCCTTCGAGGGCAGCTCTGGTGGATGGAAACTCGACTCTGGCGTGGCCTGCGGCCAGACCTTAGGTAGAGTTCCAGGCCTCTGGGGAGATCCGATCCACCTTCCACAGGGATGACTCTCTCATTTATTCAACCTGTTCCTTCTTACTGGATTTTGGGTTTGTTTCCCGACTCAGTTCTGACCGTAAACCGCAGTGCAACAACTGTCCCTACAGCTCCGTCTTCCTCACACAGAGGTTATTATTTCCCTCTGGTGGATTCCTAGAAATGGAATTGCTCAGTCAGAGGGAAGTTAATTCTAAGGCTCCATGCAGCACTTTCCCAGATCGCTTCCTGTAATAAGGCGCGGTGAACACTCCCACCCAAAGCTGCGTGTTCCATTTCCTCTTGTGTGTCTGCCTGTGCGCTCAGTTGTGTCCGACTCTTTGCGACCCCGGGACTGTAGCCCGCCAGGCTCCTCTGTCTGTGGGATTCTCCAGGCAAGAACCCTGGAGTGGGTTGCCATTTCCTTCTCCAGGGGATCTTCCCGACCCAGAGTTTGAACCCGCGTCTCCTGCATTGGCAGGCGGGTTCTTTACCACTGGGCCACCAGGGAAGCCTCTGTTTCCTCTCAGTCACGGCTTTGTCTCGCCATCTTCTCCCCTGATAAGCATGTCTCTCTAGGATGTGCCGGTGGGCATGCTCCTCCCAGGCTCTGTCTGGGGCATCCTCCATCCTTCCCTGCACATCTTCTTTTTCTTTTGAAGGAGCTTTCTCTTGTGAATAAAAACGCATGTCCTGGGGTTCTAAATACACCCCATTCTTAGCTCAAGAGTTGGGGTGTAAATTTCGCCACGGGACTTATAACAGACTGCGCTTGGTGTCACCCATCGCGCTGTCACCTCTCAGCGGCCCCTCGAGCCCTGCTGCTGCCCTGCCACACACCCAGCCACTGGGAGCCCCCCGAGAGGAGGTGTTTCCCCTGGGGGGTGCTTGCTGGCCCAGCAGACTAGGAGAAAAGCACCGTGGGGCTCTGTATTCACAGGAATAATTTATAGACAGATAATCCACATTTCATCCTTAGCATCTTCCAGTGCTGTGCAAAGGTGTCTTGAATTACTCTGGTAGCCCTTCCAGAAAGGCCGGCTGACTTCACCGCATTTCTCAAGTTACAGTCAGGCCAAGAGCCTGAGCCCTGAGTGAGCAGCTGATGATGGAGGCTGGAAGCAGAGGGGCGGGGAGTAGGGCAGGGTATGAGTCTGGACTCCAGACTCCTCCTCGTGGCCCCATGGGATCGTTCTCAGGAAATCAGAAGGAAAGAGAAGGGTCTGGTTGGGGAGTGGCTCTCAAGTCTGTGAAGTCCTGGGGGGTTTCCCTCTGAAATGCCCCTTCATCTCCCTCCTACTCCTGGCCTGGCAGCTCTAGACATCACTTCCTTGGCACCTGGTTTTCCTGGAAGGAGGCTGCCAGTGCTTCACCTGCTCAAGGACATCTTTCAGGAGCGAGTCTGGCCTCAGTCAGTCGCAGTCGGGTAGCCTGTGGCGAGGCCAGGGTTTGGAATCAGGGAACCTTGTGCATCCGGAGCTGGGCCTCACACTGCCCTCCACCCCACAAAGCCACAGGGCGGGATGTGGGGGGACAGGCGGCAGGCAGTGTCCTTTTCCTGCCTGTCACCCTGCGACCCTCCTGCCACCAGCCCTGTGTCTCCCGCAGGTCACCTGCATGTCAGCATGGCAGCCACAAACCTGGAGAACCAGTTACACAGTGCACAGAAGAACCTCTTGTTCCTTCAGCGAGAGCACGCCAGCACGCTCAAGGGGCTGCATGCAGAAATCAGGCGGCTGCAGCAACATTGCACAGGTATGGGGGTGAGGGCACCCAGGAACCTTCAGGGACCGGGGCAGGGCACACGGGGGGGGGGGGGGGGC
>SJXQ01010177.1:582339-606000 GCA_006408695.1 Aepyceros melampus | reverse complement strand
TGCCCACTCGCTTGCTTCCAGCCCCGCTCCGCGGAACCTCCGCGCACACGCGCGTGCACAGCACGGGCCACAGGCCGCGTTCCTGCTCGACATTAACAAAATTATCCGATAGTCACATGCCTAATGCTAAAGTCGGAGCAACGCATATCGGCCTTGACCTCACGCCTCTGGTTTCTGGGGCAGCCTTTCCGGAAAAGCCCTGCGCCCTCCTGGAGAACCCCCGCTGACACACCCACCCCGGGGGCGGCACAGATAAACCGAGCAGATGTATGTTATGTCACAGGAACTAAATAAGATGACATTACTCCTCATATCACCACGACCTGAATGTGTGTTCATATCTTTTGTTGTTTTATCCAAAATGTTCAAGATCCCAACAAACTTTATTTTCTAAACCTGCCTTCTGTTTTGTGTCTTTTATTAAACCACCCCAGGGTGGGCCTGGAGGGGAGAGACAGTGGGAGGGGGAGAAATAGCTTACCCCTACTCCACCCGTAACTGCTGCCCAGACAGTGGCCACCCAGGGTAGGTCCCGGGGCGCAATTCACCTCCGGAAAGAGGAGCCCCGGCTAGCTCGCACTACCCAGAGCTAGTCCCTAGTATGTTCTGCGTTTCTGGCAAAAGTCGCTTTTCCGGCCCTGCCCTCTTGTCCTGCTAGCGTTCAGCTCAGACCTCCCCTCTCAAGCAGAGTTAAACTGCTCCTCATCCCCAGACTGGACTGGCCAGGGCTCCAGGTACACAGAAGGAAAGGACAACCAGGAACTGCTGGTCCTGGAAATTTCTAAGTCTGCACCCTCACAAACCCAGGCAGTTGGAGGAAGGAGCTCAGGCAAGGCTTAAACATCAGACCCATTGTCTTCACCCACATGCTGGCAGGTCCGCACCACAAGAACTGGGCTGGAGACTTGTGGAAGGGAGAGGCCCTGGGTGATTCTGTCCACCTCTGCTCCTTCTTGGGATCATCAGCCCAGGGAAGGGGCCCCTGCTGACCACAGGGAAGCCCCCACCTTCTACCCAACACCCTAGCAACAGAGCACTTGCCCCAAAAAGGCAGCTGCTGAAACAGACCTGGATTATCAGAAAACCACCTTTGGGGGCTTCCCTGGTGGTTCAGTGGCTAAACCTCCCTGCTCCCAGTGCAGGGGACTGGGGTTCAATCCCTGGTCAGAGAACTAAATCCCACACACTGAAACTAAAGATCCTGCATGCTGCAGCTAAGACCTGGCACAGCCAAATAAATGACTAAGTAAATACTAAAAACCAAAAAAAAAAACCACCTTTGACAATTTACATTAGAATTCTCACTTGTGCCATTGACATGCCAGCCAATTTTGTTGAGAAAGGAAAGAGATTTCTGTCTGAAAAGGGAAAGAGAATTTGACACATCTTAAAAGGCTCTTTTTTATTTTACCTTTTGAATACACAGAATCCTTAAAAAAATATTTTGAAAAAACCATTCAGGTTAACTTATATGGAAAAAGATGAAAATGGATTTCAAATGAAAGGAAAAAGCACTGTCAATCCCCTTCCTTCCTCCAGAGGTCCCAAGAAGTGACAGCAGACAATCTAGTCTTTCCTAACTCCCAGCATATCCACTGCTGACCACAGACTTAGAATCCATTGCTGTTTCTTCAGCCAGAGGGTTAATCAGAATTCAGGGTGAGGCATACCCCTTGCAGGACCCAGTGAGAAATGTCTTCGTGGTAAAGAGATCGGCTTCAAAAACCAAGCCAACCCCCATGGCATTCCTTCTGGTGGAGGTGGTGTAGACAGGCGTCCGGAAGGTGTTCTGCACAGGAAAAAGGATGTGAGGGCAGAATCGAAAGTGAAATTGAAAGCTGCTCAGTCATGTCTGACTCTTTAGGACACCATGGACTATATACGTTGTCTATACAGTCCATAGAATTTTCCAGGCCAGAATACTGGAATGGGTAGCCATTCCCTTCTCCAGGGGATCGTCCCAACCCAAGGATCAAACCCAGGTATCCCGTATTGCAGGAAGATTCTTGACCACCTGAGCCTGCAAAAGGAAGTGCTAGTCCCAGAGGGTGGGTTGGAGGGCGAAGGCTCATCGAAGAGCTAAGGATCCAAAAGGCTCCCCACCAGCCCATGAGGCACACCCAGGCTCTGCAAATACCCATGAAAAGTGGGTAGGTGGCAAGGCAGGAGGCACCTGCCGTCCACAGCGAATGTAACTCCATTCTGATCCAAGCAGTGCCCACAGAATTTCACAAGAAGGGAGAAGTCACTCCTGAAGCAGGCCTGGACCACTGCCTCCTACCTTGAACCTGTGCACCCCCTGAGGAAGGCTCTGCACACACTCATGCACATGAGTGCATTTCCTGAGGATGGGCTCAAGGGCTTCCCCCAGCCCTGAAAGGTGAAGAGCCCCTGTGCTAAAAGGCAAGGCTGCTGGAAACCGCCTGGTGTCTAGTCAGATAAGACCAGAAGAGGAGAACCGGGCGGGGCATCAGCATTTCACCTGCAGCTTGAGGCGATGGGCTTCAATGGGGATAATCTTCAGGATGGGCAGGTCAACCACCAGCACCTTGGGTTTGCTCTTGATAAGACATCCTTTCTCTATGTCCCAGTCAGCGCCTTCCAGATACAGTCCTGAGACAAAGCATCCTAGAGGGACAAGAGCTAAGGATCCAAAAGGCTCCCCACCAGCCCATGAGGCACACCCAGGCTCTGCAAATACCCATGAAAAGTGGGTAGGTGGCAAGGCAGGAGGCACCTGCCGTCCACAGCGAATGTAACTCCATTCTGATCCAAGCAGTGCCCACAGAATTTCACAAGAAGGGAGAAGTCACTCCTGAAGCAGGCCTGGACCACTGCCTCCTACCTTGAACCTGTGCACCCCCTGAGGAAGGCTCTGCACACACTCATGCACATGAGTGCATTTCCTGAGGATGGGCTCAAGGGCTTCCCCCAGCCCTGAAAGGTGAAGAGCCCCTGTGCTAAAAGGCAAGGCTTCTGGAAACCGCCTGGTGTCTAGTCAGATAAGACCAGAAGAGGAGAACCGGGCGGGGCATCAGCATTTCACCTGCAGCTTGAGGCGATGGGCTTCAATGGGGATAATCTTCAGGATGGGCAGGTCAACCACCAGCACCTTGGGTTTGCTCTTGATAAGACATCCTTTCTCTATGTCCCAGTCAGCGCCTTCCAGATACAGTCCTGAGACAAAGCATCCTAGAGGGACAAGGAAGAGAGCAAGCTTAGGCAGTTGTTGTTTAGTCCCTCAGTCGTGTCTGACTCTTTTGCAACCCCTCAGGCGCCTCTGTCCATGGGATTTCCCAGGCAAGAATACTGGAGTGGGTTGCCATTTCCTCCTCCAGGGGATCTTCCCAACCCAGGGATCAAACTCAAATCTCCTACATTGGCAGGTGGATTTTTACCACTGAGCCATGCGGGAAAACCTGGACTCAGGCAAGGGGATGTATAATTCTGCTGTATGGCTCTTAGGGGATGTGCATATCAATAAACAAAAAGGTAACTAACCAACTCTCCTTCCCCAGACATAGCCCATGCCTGTTCCCAAAAGATGTGGCCACCACTTCTACCTGGCCCACCTTCCCTTCGTAGAGGAACAGCCCAGATGCGAAGCCCTGGAGACCCCATGACCCTCCCTATGGCCACTGTGCCATGGAGGATGGGTGGGCGTCTCTCCCCAGCGACTCAGCACCCCAGACTTAGCGGCCTGGGGCCCCCAGAGTCACCTGGCACCACAGCAATTCTGAGTCCCCCCCAGAGCTGAAATGACAGGAAAGCAGGGAGCTGAAGCCTCGCAGAGGAAGTGGTCTCAGGGGAGGAGGACACTGCATACTTGCCCAGGAGCGGAGAATAGGATGGCCACTTGGCCCAGAGAGGGTGGAGGCCCCAACACCGCCAGTCCCTTTGAGACCTCTCTGGGTCTTCTACAATGGGGATGGAGCATTCCTGAATGTCCACTCTAAATCCCCTCTCCCAAAGCTGTCAGTAGCTCAAGAGGGCTTTTGTGCTTGCAGTGAAGTGCCCTCTAAGACAGCAGTCTCCAGCCTTTTCAGCACTAGGAACCAGTTTTGTGGAAGACAATTTTCCACAGACTGGGAGTCAGGGGCGATGCTTGGGGCAGTGGTTTCAGGATGATTCAAGCACATCGCATGGCTTGTGCACTTTATTTCTACATTAGCTCTACCTCAGATCATCAGAAATAGATCCCAGAGGTTGGAGACTGTTATAAGACATGAATGCCCCCAAGAAATAGCAGTTTCCAGCTGTAGTTTGCAGACTGTAGCCAGGGTCTAAGAGACTTGAAGTTACAGCACAATTAAATGGTCTGCACCTTGCCGATCCCACTCCCTGGCTTCCATGTCCCTGGGTTCTCATGGTTCTGGGAAGTCACCTGGCAATCCAGTTCTTTGAAAGCTCACATTTAACCCTAGAAGCCCATTTCCCATAGACGAGCAGGGTGAGTGCGGCTCAGCTCTCCCCTGACATCAGCCCGCATCTCAAAGGAAAAACCGGACAAGAAGCACCCAGACACACCCTCAGCGATGCCAGGACCCACGCGGACAGTGCACAGACACAGCCAGGGTTTGCAGCAGTCTGACCTTCAAAAACTTCCTGGCCCATCCAGGCCCACGCTGTGCTCGCCCCTTCAGCTCCAGGAGGGAGACCTCACAGGAGAGACAGAGTCTACAGGGAGCTGGCCATACCTTGTCCTGCCCGCTCATTCACTTCGTCTGCATCCTGGAACTTCGTCACTTGGGTGAACAGAGTGGAGCGGTCCAGTGGCCAGCCATTCTTCCGGCAGGTGGCCTGCACCAGGGCCGTGAGGTAGGATTCTGGGATGTGCAGCCCAGAGAGCCACATCACACTGGGCTCGCTCTCGGTGACCTGGAAAGGGAGGAGGTCAGGTGGTCAGGAGGTCAGGTGGGAGCCTGGGGCTGCCATCAAATGCCAGGGTCACAGCTCACAAAAGAGGCAGTTCACCTTAGAGGGAGAAAGATGGTGTTGGGGTAGCTGTTGGCCCATTGGGAAAAACAAGCTGAATGGCCAAACTGCAGGTGGAGCAAAGACTTAGATATAAACAATAAACCACACTGAGACTCTGCGTTCTTATTGCAGGGATCGAGGGTTCAATCCCTGGTCAGGGAACTAGGATCCTATATGCCATGGCACAGCCAAAAACAAAACAAAAATGAATAAATAAATAAACAAACCACAAAAGTACCAAATGAGATCTCCAGCGAAAGTTTTTGGAATTGTGGAGTGGGGAATACAAAACTCAGAAGCCATGAAACAAAAGACTGGTCTATTTGACTACATTAAAATGTAAAACTCTCCTATGGAAAAAAAAAACCAACACAAAATCAACAAGCTTGAGGCAAGCTGGGGAGGTATCTACATCTCCAGCAGAGAAAAAGGGTAAATCCCCTTGATGTACAAAAAGAGAAGGAAAGTGAAGTCTCTCAGTTGTGTCTCTTTGCAACCCCATGGACTGTAGCCTACCAGACTCCTCCATCCATGGGATTTTCCAGGCAAGATACTAGAATGGGTTGCCATTTCCTTCTCCAGGAGATCTTCCCAACCTAAGGATTGAACCCGGGTCTCCCACATTGTGTGGTGGACACTTTACCATCTGAGCCACCAGGGAAGTCAAAGAGCTCTTAAAAATCAATTTTAAAAGGTGGAAAACTTGTTAGGAATGAAATCCAAATACAAAAAGTCAAGTCACAGAAAAACACACAAGGTCTGTACACAAGTCAAAGACATTCGGCCTCACCATAATGAAAGGAATACACATCCAAAATCTTGGATATTATTTTTTACCTATGAAGGAGAAAAAGGTCCAAAATATTGAGAACACACCATGTGGCAGAGAGGCAGGGAAATGATCATTCTTGTACACTGTGGTGTCAAGTTCTCTAGGAAACTATCTGACAAGAGCTGTCAGAATTTAAAACGCACACACCCAGAGATCCAGTCCTTCCATTGTACGCATGGAATATACTCATATGAGTCTCCAAAGGCACGTGCAACAGAATGTTGTTTGTACCAGCAAAACCAAAGACAGACAAAAAAAGACAGGGACTCCCCTGGTGGCCCAGAGGCTAAGACTACACTCCCAGCGCAAGGGACCCAGGTTCCATCGCTGGTCGGGGAGCTAGAGCCCACGTGCTGAAACTAAGACCCAGTGCAGCCAAATTTTTAAAGTTTACTTTTCAAAAAAACCTCCAATGGTAACCACCTAAATGTCCATCAGGGAAAGGATACAGGACGTCTGTGAGCTGGAATTGCCTAGAGAGGTCTCAGTGTAATACTTAGATGGAACAATTGCCAAGACAGACTGTTAGATGAATAAGTCGTGCATAGTATGCTTCAGCGTCTTTAAAAGAAAGAAACAAAAGGGGAGAAAAAAATACAGATATGCTTGCAGAGTCACAGACCATTTCCAGAGCACCTAATCAGCTCCGGCAGAGGTACTGCCAGGGATGGGAGAAGTCGGGAGGTAGTTTGAGGCAGTCCCGGCCAAGCCTTGAAACAGCAAGCGGACCACTGCCCTCACTCACCCATGTCGTGTACTGGCTGAACCTCCGCAGGAAGTAGAGCATCCAGTTTCCGAGGGACTTTAAGGTGTCAGGGGCAAGCTTTCTCCAGATGTTAGGGATTTGTCCAAGAAAGAGA
Organism: Aepyceros melampus; assembly: GCA_006408695.1. NCBI lineage: Eukaryota > Metazoa > Chordata > Mammalia > Artiodactyla > Bovidae > Aepyceros > Aepyceros melampus. Next base: position 599,331 of record SJXQ01010177.1, on the reverse strand, counting down.
GACCTGGCTACGTCATCTAATTCACTGCTCATCCCAACTTCTCCGGCCAAGGCCTGTTGACAGAATCAAGAGCAATCAGGCAAGACTAGGGGAAGACCAGGCACTCCACCTGGGCAGGAATCTGCACTTGAGTACCAGGGCTTACCCTCTGAAGTTCAGCCAGGGACCTGGTCATCCGTATGACAAGCTTGTTGAAGCGCTCCAGCTCCTGCAGGAGGACTACTGAGGTGGGGGAGATGCCCTGTCCGAGGTGCTTCCTGACCAGGTCCAAGTCAAAGACTTTGGGCATCTTGTTTTCTATGTCCTTGGCCACCTGGCCAATGTAATCATCTCTGCTGATGCCAGCGCTGGATTCCCCTGAAACCAGGACACGTTTTTAGAGACAGCAAGGCACCTGAGCATGGGACCAGGGCCTCCAGTGCCTTCGATGAAAGGCACCAGCAATGTGGAAACTACCAGAAACCAAAGCAGCAAACTTTGGACCACCGCCCTTGGTTCCTCAGGAGCACAGTTGTCTGAAGGGGACTTTACCCGTCTGGGGCTGCAGCTCCAGCAGGTGAGCCCACATGTCTCGAGCCGCCTGAGTGTAATATCCAATCTCAGCATTGGGGTGAAGACCAAACACTTCAGGCGTGTTGGCCAGCGGAAGGGCCTCAATGGCTTCTATAAATGGAGAGAACATGCAGCGGTTACACCGCCGTGCCGACCCCCCGGCCCCCAGTTTCTGAAGACCCACAGCCTTAACCTCCCCAGACACGTTATATTACTTTCCACTTCTTAAAGGGGTACATGCTTTTAAAATAGGAATTCAAACTACCACATCCAAGCCAGCTCTAGGTGCATCTATTTTTTTTTTTTTTGCCATGCCTTGCAGGATCCTAATTCTCCAATCAAGGACCACACCCAGGCCCACAGCAGTGTAAGCCCAGAGTCCTCACCACTGGACCACCAGGGAACTCCCTCTATGCACAGCTTTTATGAAAATGGCCCAGTGAGGGGACTTCCCTGGTGATCCAGTGGTTAAGAATCTGCCTTCCAATGCAGGGGATATGGTTCAATCCCGGTCAGGGAACTCACATCCCCTATGCTACGGAGCAACTAAGCCCATGTGCCTCAACTGCTGAGCCCGTGCACCCCAACAAAAGATCTCTCATGATACAATGAAGATCCCACATTCCGTGACCGAGACCCGATGCAGCCAAATAAATGAATAAAAATTTTTAAATAAATGAAAATATATAAACTATATTAAAAAGAACATTTAGGATCATTAGATATATTCTAACATTAAGTATACAAATTATAATAAGCTGGGTTATTCAGATGTATTCTTCAAAAGTTTATATAAACTCAGCTTCCCTGGTGGCTCAGATGGTAAAGAATCTGCCCGCAGTTCAGGAGACCCACGTTCAATCCCTGAGTCGGGAAGATCCTCTGGAAAAAGGAATGGCAACCCCCTCCAGTATTCTTGCCTGGAGAATTCCATGGACAGAGGAGCCTGGCAGGCTACAGTCCATAGGGTCACAAAGAATGGACAGTACTGAGCGACTAACACACACATATATATATCTTTGATCTCCTTCCCTTATCAGTATATCCAGGGGATATATACAAATATGTATGTATTTGAGTATAATAAACTGCTTTGCTTTCAAATATAAACTTAAATTTAAAAAAAATTAAAAAGAAAAGAAAATGGCTCTGTGAGTTTCCCAGGGGCCACTCTGCCCTTCAGTGGAGAATCTGATATATGTACCATCATTCCAGAACAGGAAGTCTGAAATAACTCCATCAAGTCTGAAGCTAGGAAGAGCCTGCTGCGCTCCCTCTAAAAGCATAAGGAAACATCCCCAACCTGACAAAGAACCCCAACAGTGGAGGGGTCAGAAGAACCATCAAGCCAACTGCAGAAATCAGAACAGCATACTTTCTAATGACTGAGAAATCTCACCAACAAATTTTTCCTTGACATCCCCTGGGGGGATTTTGTAGTCCACTTCCTTGTTCCGGAAGAAGTGGAATGGCTGGAAAGTATCGAAGAGGAAGTCTCCCAGGTACTCGTCCATGTAGATGGTCAGGATACGCCGGTCGAAGCTGTCGATGGCCCGTCCTCCGTACATAACCTGACAGTAAAAAAAGAGAGAGCCGGTGGGAACCCAGACCTCCAGGGTGAACCCTAAGGTCCCAGCAGGTAGCCCAAGGTCAAGCCCAGATGCACCCTCAGTGAGAATCCTGCCGTCTGGCCACCATGCAGCTCCAACCGTGCTCACCCACAGTGCCTTTGGACCACTACATACAAGAGGGCTTGTGTGCAGACTCACAGAGCCCAAGGTGACAGCAGTTCTTGTGAAATGCTGGGAGCCAGTGTGCAATTGGCCAAACTCCCCAAAACACAGAAAATAAGCAACAAAATAATGCAGGAAGCCAGCAGCCCCTTTTGTCTCTAGAATGGTGATGTCTTTGTTTGAGCCACATGCAGGCCACCGGGGAAGCTTTCCCACAAACATTGCATAATGTTGTGGCCTCCAGAGTGGTCCTCTAGGCCGGCTGAGCAGGAGCAGGGCTCCAGTAATGTGCCTGAAGCATCCTAGGTGGGGAGCATGAGTCCTCAGGACAGTAAGTTCAGGGGCCCCAGGTGAAGGTTGCTCACTTAGAATGAGGAATAATGGAATGATGAACTGAGATATTTCATAGGGACCCAGGGACCTTTGACTGACGAGCAGCAGGAGCAAGAGGAGAGTCCCAGGGCTTTCCTGGGTGGCTCAGTGATAAAGGGTCTGCCTGCCAAACAGGGGACACAGGTTCAATCCCTGGTCTGGGAAGATCCCACATGCTATGGAACAACTAAGTCCCATGGCCACAACTCTTGAGCTTGTGCTCTAGAGCCCAGGAGCTGAAACTACTGAAAACCATGTATCTAGAGCCTGTGCTCCACAACAAGGGAAGCCACCTCAATGAGAAGCCCACTCACCACACCAAAGAGCGGCCCCACTCTCCGCAACTAGAGAAAGTCCAAGCAGCAACAAAGACTCAGCACAGCCGAAAACAAATATCTTTTCTTTTTTTTTTTTAAAGAAGGGAGTTCCAGAGGGCTCAGAGGCCATGGACCAGAGGTGCCAGGCCATAGCCCAGCCCATCCATTGGGGGTGGGGGGTGTGGAGAGGTGCAGAGGGTCCCCAGGATGCTCCTACCTCTCCGATGAGGTACTTGAGGCTACCCCATGGGATCCGAGGGTCGTGCTGCTCGAAGGCTTTTGTCAAGTATGTGTTCAGAATTTCCATGCAGACCTTAAAAGAGGAGGAATAGGCCTGGGTATCCACAAACCCACAGCCACCCAGGCTCTGACCGTTTTCTGAAAACACAGGCAGGAACCACTCAGAGAGGAGTGTGCCCGGGCGGAGGCAGCAGCCGCATCTTCACCTGGAAGTCAGACTCATTGAAGTCATAGTACACGTTCCAGCCGATCTTCCCGAACTTTCTCCTCTCCTGCACCACTGCGTGGAAGAATGCCAGCACGTAGACCAGGGACTTGAAAGCAGGGTGTGGGCACTGGTCCAGCATTTCGGGCGAGATCTTGAAGTACGTGGCCCTCATGTTGAGTTTCAGCCCGTTGGGGGGCTCAGTGACAACCTGTCAGGAGGGCAGACAGATGGGGACGGAGACCCCAGGCCCAGGAGCCGGGCTCCGAAGAATGGCCTTCTCTCCATCCTAATGGGGCGTCTTCCCTGTTTCCCTAACAGTGAAAGTCAAGGACCCAGGCAAATGAGTTTAAAAAAACCTAGATACTGGGGACTTTCCTGGTGCCCAGTGGTTAAGAATCCACCTCCCAATTCAGGGGACAAGGGTTTGATCCCTGGTCGGAGAACTAAGATCCCACAGCCATGGGTCAATTAACCCCATGCGGAAATGGTAACCCATTCCAGTTTTCTTGCCTGGAGAATCCCACGAATAGAGGAGCCTCGCAGGCTACAGTCGATGGGGTTGCAGAGTCGGACACGACTGAAGTGACTGAGCGCTCCACAAGAGAAGCCCGTGCACGACAGCGAAGACCCAGCCCAGCCACACACACACACACACACCCCAACCTAGATGTTGTTCCAGCTCTGCCCTAACTCATCAAATGACTCCAGGAAGGCTCTTTAAACCTCTTTCTGATTCATGGGATCCTCAAATGTAAAACATAAGGAGGTGCATTTCCCCTCTACTCGTCCCAGAGGTAGAGAAAGATGACAAAACCTTTTCCAAAAATGTTCCCGGAGACTAAGTGAAACAGGGCCTGTAAACCCCCTGAAACTTCTGCACACAAGCACTCAGGTTCTGTGGGCTGTGGGTGGGCCAATCATTAAAGATAAAAAAGGAGGTTTAATAAATGTGAAGTCTGTGAAAACTAACCCACACATGCTTTGGGGACATGCAGAAGGGATAAAGACAGGCCTGGGAATCATCACTGCCACCCAGTGATCATCACCTTATTCTGGAAGGTGCTTATCTCTGAAGAGAGAGATGGAATTGGGGAAGAGGGGTGCAAGGGTCCCAGCTCTATCCCACACACACATACACAGATGTAGCAAAACTTGGAGGCGAACTGAGGAACGGAGCCATGGGTGCGTCTGTTTATCCTACAGCCAAACCTTCAAGGACTTCTGCAGGATCCCGATGGGGAAGCCCTTGGTGGGGTCCGTGGTGAGCCACAGGCGGAAGTCAGGGTGGGGCTTGGTGATCCTCTCCAGGGACTTCTCCAGATCCTTCAGCCACTTGACCAAGAGATGGCAGTTCTGCAGCATCAGCCACTGCCCACGAGCCACCGCCGTCTCCAGCAGCTGCAGGGCCACCTGCTCCGACGGAGACAGAAAGGGGAGTGTTGGCGTCCCAAGGCTGCACCACCCCGTGCTCTCCTAGACCTCCCCGAGCCCCCATAACCTGCTGGCCACTGCAGCAGAAGACACAAAGGAGCCGGTGGTCCCGGAGCTGCAGAGGGAGCCTCTGAAGATACAACCCTTGAGCATTCCTCCAGGGTCACCCACGTCCACTGGGCTGCACTCACTGGCCTCCCTCGGCACCCAGAGCTCCAACCTCAGACACAGGGGCACCTGCCCCCTGACAGGGTGGCCTGGCCACTGGCAGCCACCAGTGATAGCATGATCCAAAACAGGGTTGCTGCAAGGGCCGAGGGAGATGATCACCAGATGCGATGAGGACCAGATGTGGAGGGACTTCCTGGGGGTCCAGTGGCGAAGACTCCAAGCTCCCAATATAGGAGGCCCAGATCTGAGCCCTGGTCAGGGAACTAGATCCCACATACCACAACTAAAGATCCTGCATGCCGCAACTAAGACCCGGCACAGCCTAATTAATTAATTATTTTTAAAACGAAAGTGCTTTGGAAATAGCAGAACATACTGTTCGCAACATACAGGTGCAAGCCCAGGTGATCACAGAAGGTCAGTTCTAGAGCTAACTACTGTTCACATTCTCATCATCGCTGTGACATTTGATTCCTGCTCCTTAGACCGGAAAGGCATGGTCCTGGTGTGTGGGTGGCACTCTTGACTTAAAGCCAGGCATTCGTGAATTCATTCCAGGCACCTCAAGCATGTTTAGGGCTTGTTGCTTCCAACAACGATCTACCTTTTCTTGACCTTGACCCATGGCAAGGAATTTGAGGCGGTTCCCTCCAAAACCACTGCGCTCCGCTAGTTTCATAAGGTCGCTGGCAGGGTCCGAGCCGGGGCTCAGGATGAATACAATGGGCGAGTTGGGGGTGCTCTGCTCAAAGATGGCTTCAAAGCTGATCATCGGGGGCTGCACGTACCTAGGGGAAGAAACACGACTGGAAAACGCTCCTGGGAGGATAGTCTGGGCAGGGACGGGCCAGAGTGGCCAGCGCTCTGCCTGCCAGCATCCAGAATCTCTGACTACTTCCTGGTGTCATTCTTTGGTCAGCCTTCCTTGTTAGGTATCCAGTGTTCACACACATCTTACTCACTGGATGGTCAACTCCTGGATCACAGGGACCTCTCTGCATAGCCTGATACATCCAGGCTGGGTTCAGGAGACCTGCTCTGAGCTGGGTGCCTTGTGACAGGCCAGCCTTCCAGGTGGACACACCCTGGGCACTGAACCCAGAGGTCCCACACCAGCAGATTCACAGGCATGTCCTGAATGGCCAATATATCAAGATTTTAAAAAAATTAGTTGCCAGCACATAAAGATTGAGAGATTTTGTGTAGAAATTCAAATTTCTAGTTTCCTTTGAAGAGTCAGCGATCTGGGTCCCCACCACCACCTGGCATCAGTCAGCAGAGGTTAAGGGGCTACTGGCCAGGACTTGACCGCTCCAGTCTGCCCTTCCCCTATGCAGTCTTGTTCACTCATTTCCATCACCTGCCAGCCATGGAGGCATATTGAGTTTGTCACAGGCTTCTCAGGTGGCGCCAGTGGTAAAGAACCCTCCTGGCAATGCAGGAGATTTAAGAGACTCAGGCTCAGTCCCTGGGTCAGGAAGATCCCCTGGAGGAGGGAATGGAAACCCACTCCAGTATTCTTGCCTAGAAAATTCCATGGACAGAGGAGCCTGGAGGGCTATAGTCCATAAGGTCACAGAGAATCAGACATAACTGAAGCGACTGAGTATACACATACCCTAAGTTACCCATCCAGCTTTGCGCTTGATTCCAGAGCTTCCAAAATGGTAACCATCAGGTACGTGTGGCTATTGAAGCCTTGAAGTGTGGCTAGTTCAAACTGAGATGTGGTGTATCGTGCCGTATGAGTTTAAAGCCTAGATACCAAAAAAATTCAAAATATCTCCACTAATGAATGACATGTTAAGATTTTAATATTTGAATTAAATACAATTATGAGAGGTTCGTGACATTGTACAGGAGACAGGGATCAAGACCATCGCCATGGAAAGGAAATGCAAAAAAGCAAAATGGCTGTCTAGGAGGCCTTACAAATAGCTGTGAAAAGAAGGGAAGTGAAAAGCATAGGAGAAAAGGAAAGATATTCCCATTTGAATGCAGAGTTCCAAAGAATAGCAAGGAGAGATAAGAAAGCCTTCCTCAGTGACCAATGCAAAGAAAGAGAGGAAAACAACAGAATGGGAAAGACTAGAGATCTCTTCAAGAAAATCAGAGACACCAAGGGAACATTTCATGCAAAGATGGGCTTGATAAAGGACAGAAATGGTATGGACCTAACAGAAGCAGAAGATATTAAGAAGTGGCAAGAATACACAGAACTTCATGACTAAGATAATCACGATGGTGTGATCACTCACCTAGAGCCAGACATCTTGGAATGGGAAGTCAAGTGGGCCTTAGAAAGCATCACTATGAACAAAGCTAGTGGAGGTGATGGAATTCCAGTGGAGCTATTTCAAATCCTGAAAGATGATGCTGTGAAAGTGCTGCACTCAATATGCCAACAAATTTGGAAAACTCAGCTGTGGTCACAGGATTGGAAAAGGTCAGTTTTCATTCCAATCCCAAAGAAAGGCAATGCCAAAGAATGCTCAAACTACTGCACAATTGCACTCATCTCACACACTAGTAAAGTAATGCTCAAAATTCTCCAAGCCAGGCTTCAGCAACATGTGAACCATGAACTTTGAGATGTTCAAGCTGGATATAAAAAAGGCAGAGGAACCAGAGATCAAATTGCCAACATCTGCTGGATCATTGAAAAGGCAAGAGAGCTCCAGAAAAACATCTATTTCTGCTTTATTGACTATCCCAAAGCCTTTGACTGTGTGGATCACAATAAACTGTGGAAAATTCTGAAAGAGAATGGGAATACCAGACCACCTGACCTGCCTCTTGAGAAACGTGTATACAGCTCAGGAAACAATAGTTAGAACTGGACATGGAACAACAGACTGGTTCCAAATAGGAAAAGGAGTACATCAAGGCTGTATATTGTCACCCTGCTTATTTAACTTATATGCAGAGTACATCATGAGAAACACTGGGCTGGAAGAAGCACAAGCTGGAATCAAGATTGCCAGGAGAAATATCAATAACCTCAGATATGTAGATGACACCACCCTTATGCAGAAAATGAAGAGGAACTAAAAAGCCTCTTGATGAAAGTGAAAGAAGAGAGTGAAAAAGTTGGCTTAAAGCCCAACATTCAGAAAACAAAGATCATGGCATCTGGTCCCATCACTTAATGGCAAATAGATGGGGAAACAGTGGAAACAGTGTCAGACTTTATTTTTGGGGACTCCAAAATCACTGCAGTTGGTGACTGCATCCATGAAATTAAAAGATGCTTACTTCTTGGAAGGAAAGTTATGACCAACTTAGATAGCATATTAAAAAGCAGAGATATTACTTTGCCAACAAAGGTCTGTCTAGTCAAGTGAAGTGAAGTCGCTCAGTCGTGTCCGACTCTTTGTGACCCTGTGGACTGTAGCCTACCAGGCTCCTCCCTCCATGAGATTCTCCAGGCAAGAGTACTGGAGTAGGTTGCCATTTCCTTCTCTAGGGGATCTTCCCAACCCAGGGATCGAACCCGGGTCTCCTGCATTCCAGGCAGACGCTTTAACCTCTGCGCCAACAGGGGAGCTATGGTTTTTCCAGTAGTCATGAATGGATGTGAGAGTTGGATTGTGAAGAAAGCTGAGCACCGAAGAATTGATGCTTTTGAACTGTGGTGTTGAAGTAAACTCTTGAAAATCCCTTGGACGCAAGGAGATCCAACCAGTCCATCCTAAAGGAGATCAGTCCTGGGTGTTCACGGGAAGGACTGATGCTGAAGCTGAAACTCCAATACTTTGGCTACCTCATGCAAAGAACTGACTCATTGGAAAAGACCCTGATGCTGGGAGGGATTGGGGGCAGGTGGAGAAGGGGATGACAGAAGATGAGATGGCTGGATGGCATCACCGACCTGATGGACATGAGTTTGGGTAAACACCGGGAGTTGGTGATGGACAGGGAAGCCTGGTGTGCTGCAATTCATGGGGTCGCAAAGAGTCGGACATGACTGAGCGACTGAACTGAACTGAACTGAAAATACATATTATTTGTATTATATGTTGTTATATATTAATATATTAGATTTTATATACTGATAATTGTTATTTAAATTATTTTCATCTGTTTCTTTTTTATAAATTTTTTATTGAAGTATAGTTGATTTATAACGTTGTGTTCATTTCAGATGTACAGCAAAGTGATTCAGTTATGATATATATTCTTTTTCAGATTCTTCTCCCACCTAGGTTATTAAAAAATATTGAATATAGTTTCCTGTGCTATATAGTAGGTCCTTGTTGTTTGTTTATTTTATATATCATAGTGTGTATATGTTAATCTCAGATGCCTAGTTTATCTCTCCCCTCTCCCCACCTTTTCCCTTTGATAACCATAAGTCGGCTTTCTATGTCTGTGAGTCTGTTTTGTAAATAAGTCCATTTGTATCATTTAATAATTAAATTCACTTATTTACTAATAATTGTTGTTGCTAAGTTGCTAAGTCATGTCGGACTCTTTGGGATCCCATGGACTGTAGCCCACCAGGCTCCCCTGTCCACACGATTATTTACTGTTAATACTTATTATTTATATATAACATTGTTATATAATAATGTACTATAGTTATGTGCTTATGATAACCGTTACTAAAATTAATTTCACCTGTTCCTTTTTGAATGTGGTCACCAGAAGACTTGAACTTACAAAAGTAGTTCACATTGCATTTCTCTTAACGGCGCTGTTCCTGAGTGGCTACCAAACTGTGCTCTCTGGAGCTGGCCACGCCTGCCATCCGTGAGCCCAGGAGGTGGTAACATCAGGTATCCTACCCCAAGAAAGGACCAAGCAGACACAAGCTCACTTACTTCTCTCCCATTGTTACAGTCACGTAGTCGGTCACGGCCCGATACACCCGGTCCACACGGAAGCAGCGCAAAATAAGCAACTTCTGGAAAGGGGTGATGTTGACATCGTAACCCAGAGGGAATGGAAACTGCTCCAGGGAATCCAGGTCATACCACTGGGGAAAGCAAAGAATATGCATGGTGGCATCAACTCGGAAATGAGATAGGGCCCCCTTTTTAGGTGAAGGTCCCAAAAGCCTCTGTAAAGGGATGAAATTTATAGGTGATTTTAGGTAGCTCTGTCATTTTTTTTTTAATCCTTCAAAACTATGAACTTTAGAAACAAAGGAACTGAGTCTTATTATAACACTGTTGAGTCGTTGAGTCCACAGTGCCCATCAGTGGACACAGCCAATCCACAGAGGCTCAGAAAGTGTCTTGGATGAATGGCTGGCTGGACAGATAGATGGATGGTTGGATGGATGGATAGATGGACAGAGAGACAAATGGAAGGATGGATGGACAGATATTAACAGGTAAATGGATGGATGGATGGGTAGACAGATGGAGAGATGAATGGATGGATAGATGAAAGGGTGGATAGACAGATAAACATAGGGACAGAAAGATGGATGGTTCTCCCACAAAACTAGCTGAACCAGATAAAGGAGGATTCCACCTGGGAGGTGGAGGGCCTTGGCTACCCTCTGCATGAGTCACTCAGAGACAAATCTTCTCACTTGTAAGGAGTTAGGCTACAGATTAAGCATGGAGATTGCCAACATGCAAGGAAGGGAAGAAGCAGAAAGGGAACATGAGCTCACCTCCTGCCAGACAGTCAGATGTTTCTCCACATCAGCAGGAAGATTCCCAAAGTTATCTGGAAATACCTCTGATAGAAGCATGATACTTCCCATCCCTGGTCAGATAGCCAAGCACAGGGCTTGGGTCGTTTGCTTTTCTCCAGGGAAATGTTTCCTAATGGCAACAGGAGAGACATAAACAGCTGACATCAACACACCGGGAAGTGCAAGCAGCTCTGTCCTGGGACTTCTCTCACTTTGGGGGGAAATTCACTTCTCAAAATGGGTTGGAAAGAGAAGGGGGCATTGGCTTCCTTGTCACTGTCTGTGACTCCAGCCAGGAAGCTCTGAGTGGCTTCCAGTCTCAGGGTAGCCTTAAGGCAGAGCCTGGTTGCTCTAAATTAACTCGAACCATATCTGAGGCTGGAATTGTCAACTGAGATATTTGCTAAAGCAGTGCCACTGAAGTCAGGTTTTAAGGATGGAAAATTACTGTTGTTGTTTAGCGAACAAACTCATATGCATGTGCACTATGGGTCCAGGGAGTTGGAGAGCATGAAACAAGACAAGCTCATTACCTTTCAAGAAGAAATCTAATTCTTCCTGGGGGACTCTCCCCTCTGCTTGTTCTATCTTGATAGTCATATTGAAAGAAAAAAGTAACTTGTGCCTCTCAAACAACCCTAAAGAGAAACAACAGATGGGTCCGGATAAAATAAATACACTTAAACACTGGGTTTCTTATGCATAACTTGCTTAAATTTTAGAGAAACGAGATGAAACACCTCAACTGCACAGTTAGGTGCATTTAGCCGTCTTTGCATTTGGTGTCCGTGAATATCTGAGTGCAAAAACTGACCTTGGGGACTTCCCTCGTAGTCCAGGGGGTGGGAGTCTGCCCTCCAGTGCTGGGGATACAGGTTTAATCCTCGGTCAGGAAACTGGGGTCCCGCATGCCATGGGGCAACCTAGCCCACCCGTCACAACTAGAGAGAAGTCCACGCGCTGTAACTGGAGAAGTCTGCACACCTCAGTGAAGAGCCCTAGCACCACATTTAAGACCCAGCACAGCCAAAAAACAAAAGACACATGAACTCAACTGACAGTCATGCTCAAAAGTGCAGTGGGAGTGACCCTCGCTTGTATGTATCAGAAATGGTCATGTCTCTCGGCAGCACTTACCACACCCTCGTGGGAAGAGGAGGGGGGTCCCCAGTCTGATGAAGGGCAGCATGATGGAGGTTCAGAGCCACCTTCTGAATGAAGGGCTAGTCAATTACCCAAAACTCAAAGCAAAAGCTCTTACAGTAGAAAAGACGCTATTAGCAAACTTTCTATAAAGGGTCAGAGAGTGAATTATCTTGGCTCTGCAGGCTAGACAGTCTCTGTCATAACTTCTCAACTCTGCCACTGTACTGTGAAAGCTACCATGGATGGATATGTATAGAAATGGGCATGGATGTGTGCCAATAAAACTTTATTTACAAAAGCATACAGGGGGCCAGATTTGGCCAGTCTCTATTACAGAGTAGGCTCATTCCATCAACAGACTCTTTATAAATAGGAAGATGCAAAACAATAGAGTTCTTTTTTTTTTTTAACCAGAAAAAAATATGTCCTGGAAAAAAAAAGTGTAAGTCAAAATCTGAGATTTGAATTCTACTTTATATGTGTTAGAAGGGTTGGTTACTTAAGTGAGACCTATAGGAACAATGCTGCTAAGTCGCTTCAGTCGTGTCCAACTCTGTGTGACCCATAGACAGCAGCCGACCAGGCCCCCTCATCCCTGGGATTCTCCAGGCGAGAACACCGGAGTGGGTTGCCATTTCCTTCTCCAATGCATGAAAGTGAAAAGTGAAAGGGAAGTCGCTCAGTCGTGTCCGACTCTTAGCGACCTCATGGACTGCAGCCTACCAGGCTCCTCCATCCATGGAATTTTGAGTGGGGTGCCATTGCCTTCTCCCATAGGAACAACAGTCCTCAACATTTTTCCTGCCCAACTGGTAGGAGCTGAATTGTGTCTCCTGAAAATCTATAAGTTGAAGCCCTAATCCCCCACACCTCAGAATTGGAGACAGGACTTCTAAGAGGTAATTAGGTTACTCGGCCATTAAAAAAAAGAGCAAAATAACAGTATTTGCAGTGACATGATGGAACTCAGGATTGCCACCCTGAATGAAGTAAGTTAAACAGAGAGAGACAAATATCATATGAGAGCACTTCTATGTGGAATCTAAAAAATGGTGCCAATGAACCTACTTACAAGTCAGGACAAGCACCACAGATATAGAAAACAAACTTATAGTTACCAAGGGGGAAAGGAGGTGGGGAGGGATAAATTGGGAGATTGGGATGGACATACACATACATTTATAAAACGGCTTCTCAGGTGGCACTAATGACAAAGAACCCACCTGCTGATGCAGGAGACATAAGAGATGTGGGTTCGCTCCCTGAGTCAGGAAGATCCCCTGGAGCGGGGGATGGCAACCAATTCCAGTATTCTTGCCTGGAGAATCCCCATGGACAGAGAAGCCTGGAGGGCTACAGTCAATAGGGTCGCAAAGAGTTGGACACGACTGAAGAAACTTAACATGCACACAGGCATGTATAAGATAGATAACTAATAAGGACCTCCTGTCTAGCACAGGGAACTCTACTCAGTACTCTGTAATGACCTATGTGCAAACAGAATCATAAAAAGTGGATATATGCAACTGATTCACTTGGCTGTAACCTGAAACTAACACCGCATTGTATAGCAACTGTACGCCAATAAACATGAATTAAAAAAATAAAATGAGGCATTTAGGGTGGGTCCTCACCCAATCTGACTGGTGTTCTTGTAAGAAGAAAACATTTGGACACACAGACAGATACACAGGGAACACTGGTCCTAGTCATTGCAAAGAGGTACTTACCTGTACAGCCATAGTTATAGATGTTGAAGGTCAGCGTGTCCATAATGTTCTTCAGTCGCTTCATAAGAATGGAGTCAGGCAGCGACTTCTTGAGCGACAAGCCGAAGACCTCCAGGAAGGCGATCAAGGAGTACTGGTACATGGAGTTGACCAGCGCCATCTCCGACAGCACGAAGAACAGGATGGCCCCCCTCCGGGCGGCCGGCCGGTAGCCGTCCCGCAGCCGGTCGATGTCCAGGGCTGTCTTCTCCCCAGCTTGAGCTTCTCTGATACCTAAAGAAGACGTGCACGCTGCCACTTACGGCCATAACCGGGAAGACTTACGAACTAGGGGCAACAAGTAAGAAGCCGAGAGTGAGGGAGAGGGTGGCAGCCGAGACACCCAGGAGGTGCTCACAGGAAGGGCTCCCACCCTCTTTCGAGGTGTAGATAGGTGTTTGTGGCTTGAATCCCATGGCCCTGTGCCCCCTTCTTCTAATAACCGTCCCTGAGTTTGATTTTGAGACACGATTCCCTCCTTTCATTCATATGTGGGGCTCAACCCTATCTCTAGGAAAGCAGCACGTGACTCAGGTCCCACTAATCCACACGTGGCATCCCAAGGCCATGGGAGTGATTTGGGGTGAGCGTGTGATGTAGAAGATTCTCATTCTTCTCTTCGGGGAAAGTAAAGGGACAGACCCAGCCTGTGACCTTGAGGGAAGCTTGGCTCCACAGGGAGGCAAAGAAGGAACCCAACACAGCAGAAAGTCCAGCCCAGAAATGGAGAAACACTGTGTGTTAATGATATTTGGAGTCCTAGATTCAGCCCTGCCTGAAGCCATTCTGGACTTTCTTGTTTTCTAAGAAGATAAATTCTCTTTGGACTTAAGACAAGTGGGGCTGGGTTTCTATCTCTCTTGATTAAAAGAGGTTGACCTGAGGCACAGGGGTCCCTTGAAATACCCCTGGGACTCCAGGGCCAGGATGGAAGTATTTTCCCTCCATTGCAGTTCATACCTCCGTAGCTTTGGACTTGGTCTCCTCCAGGGTCTGCACCAACTCCACGTTGTCCAGCATGTTCCCTGTGGAGGTGGCCAGCTCCCGGAGGAGGGAGTCCTCCAAGTCTTTCAGCAAGTTCTTGTTCTCACTCGTCTCCTGGATAAGGTGCTCCCTCTGCTCCTCCAGCTCGCGCCTCTCATAGGCCACCAGCACGCTCAGCAGCTGGTCTTCCAGGCCTTTCAGTGTGACTGTGGGGGGGACAGAGGGAGGCCCTTTACTGCCATCCCCCCCAAAGCTGGTCCCTGTGTGTTCTCCCTTTCACAGTGGCACCTGGGATGACAGGAACATGAAGACTCACTCTTCTATCAAAACCATTCTTCAGGGAGGTTCAAGAGGGAAGGACATATGTAGACCTAAGGCTGATTCATGTTGATGTTTGATAGAAACCAACACAATTATCCTTCAATTAAAAAATAAACTAATTTTAAAACATTTTTAAGCCCCAAGTGAAAAATATTGCACAGATTGAAACAGAGATGCTGTTACATGGAGAGGTGAACAGCAAGAGAGATGATGCATAAAGATCAAATTCAGGTCTCCTACACTTGGGGGAACCCTTGCTGAAAGCATAACCCAATTTTTTTGAGCCATACCTCATGGCTTGTGGGTACTCAGTTCTCCAATCAGGGATCAAACCCAAGCCCTCAGCAGTGAAAGCACCCAGTCCCAACCACTGGGCTGCCAGGGAATCCTTTAAAGTCTACATAAACTTGATTAACCCATCTAGGAACCTGTGTGACCATCTTGAAAATGTGGAGGGTGACGTTTGATTCCTAACAATTCAGCTGAGAGGAAGAAGGAAACCTAAAACCAAGCCATATATTTAAATACACAAACAGAGAGTAGCTTTCTGCCCCAGCAAGGAGGGGTCTCACCTGGCTCCGAATGTGAATGTCTGAGTCCTGTGGTCCAGACTTAACATGTCTCAAGACGCATGACTCATTGCCTTCTACAGGGCCCCAGAACCTTCTCGATGTTCTTTCCTCATTAAGAACTTCTTGGCGTGTGTGCCCAGTTGCTCAGTCATGTCCAACTCTTTGCAGCTCCATGGACAATAGCCCACCAGGCTCCTCTGTCCATGGGATTTCCCAGGCAAGAATACTGGAGTGGGTTGCCATTTCCTTCTCCAAGGGATCTTCCCAGCCCAGGAATCGAACCCAGGTCTCTTGCATTGCAGGCAGGTTCTTTACCTGATGAGCCACTGGGGAAGCCCAAGAACTGAAGGACTGACTATGAAAGATGTGACTTGGAGAAGATTCGCAATGAAATGAAGTCCCATGAGAGCCTCCAGCTCCGACTATGTCTCCACCTAAATTGGACACTGACCTTCTGTGCATCCTTACCAGTATAATTGATCACCATGGCTTTCCCAAACACGGAAGGGCTGTATCTGGGGTTGGCCAGCTTGGTGTTCAGATACAGTCTGAAATTCGAATCATAGTCCACTTCCTTGTCTCCCAGAATGATAAACTGCCGTCCTTGGGAGACCTTGATGTTTTTTTCTAAGACGTTGTCAATCACAGGGTCGATGTACTCATCCACATCATGGAACAGGAAGGGGGTCCCATACTTTATGGACATTTCCAGCTGCTTGAGGAAGTCGGGGTCATTAAAGGAGGCCACCTGCAAGGGAGGGGAGGCAAAGGCTGAGAATCAGCTGACTTGCCAAATTCAGGGGGGGAGGGAATCCTTGGAGGTGGCAGTGGATGTGTGAACACCTTGCAGGGAGGCAGAGAGGAAAACAGAAGAGGGTGTGGAACCCGTATAAACCCAGAAATCCATGAGGGTCAGGCTCCGAGCAGCCTCATTTGAAAGCACAGTTCAGCAGCCAAAGGCGATCAGGAGAGGGCTTCCCCAGTGGTCCAGTGATTAAGAATCCACCTTCCGGGCTTCCCCGGTGGCTCAGTGGTAAAGAAGTCACTTGCCAAGGCAGGAGACACGGGTTCAATCCCTGATCCAGGAATAACCCACATGCCATGGAGCAACTAAGCCCGTGCTCCACAGCTACTGAGTCTGCAGTCTAGATCCCCGGAGCCACAGCTACTGCACCCATATGCCACAGCTCCTGAAGCTCCCACACCCTAGAGCTTGTGCAGGGCAATAAGAGAAGCCATTGCGATGAGAAGCCCATGTACCACACCTAGAGAGTAGGCCCCACTGGCTGCAACTAGAGAAAAGGCCACACAGCAGTGAAGACCCAGCACAGTCAAAAATAATAAATAATTTTATATATATATATATATATATATATATATATATATATATATAAACAATCCAATTAAATATGTACAAAGGACTTAAATAGAAATTTTCAGGGAAGATATACAGATGGAGTACATCAAGGCTATATATTGTCACCCTGCTTATTTAACTTATATGCAGTGTACATCATGCAAAATGC
>SJXQ01010177.1:526329-582138 GCA_006408695.1 Aepyceros melampus | reverse complement strand
TTCGAACCCTAGTAAGGGAACAAAGATCCCACATGCCTTGGGGATAACAAAGCCTGTGCGCTGCAACTAGAGTAAAGTCTGAATGCTCCAATGGAGACTCAGCACAGCCAAAATTTAGGGGAAAAAAGTGATCAGGAGAGAATCTCATCACATCTCTCAGAAAACCTCGAAAAGAGTCCAAACACTGAGCCCACAAAATGCAAAAAATGTTTGTGTTAATCTTCTCTCTTTTATTCACTTCCCTCCAAACCTTGCAACCGCTTCCTGATCTCTTTCCTCAAAACATGTATAAAAACTCTTCCTCTATTCCAGCCCCTGGCGCTTCCTCTTCCCTTCCTCTCTACCCTATTTTATTACATTGGTGTACTTAGCCTCTCACCCCATAAGTTGAACCCTCCCTCTTTAAGACATAGGATGGGAGACTTCCCTGGTAATCAGTGCATAAGAATCCACCTGCCATTGCAGGAGACACGAGTTTGATCCCTGGCCTGGAAAGACGCCCCATGACACAGGGCAACTAAGTCCACGTGCCACAACTACTAAGCCCTTGCTCTAGAGCCTGCGAGCGGCAACAGCTGAAGCCCACAAGCCCTGGAGCCCGTGCTCCACAACAAGAGAAGCCACTGCAATGAGAAGCCACATACCGCAACTAGAGAGTAGTCCCTGCTCACCGCATCTAGAGAAGGCCCTCAGGCAGCAACAAAGACTCAGTGCAGCCCAAAATAAATAGCTGAAATAAGAGCTATAATATCTATTTTTTAAAAAAGAGATAGGATGGGAATAGGAGTAGGATTGGGGGCTAGGAGTGGGCCAGCAATTGCAAAACTCTCTGGCAGACTCAGGGAAGAGGGATGTCAAGAAATATTCCTGCATTAACGATACTTATCCTACAATAGCTATATGTGAAGTTTAAGGACAGATGTTCCCCTGACCTTGGGATGCTTCTTCTAAATGCATGTACATACCAGAAAGCAAGACCAGAAAAAATAAGGAAAAGATTTTTTTTTAATCATGAATTTGTTAATTATTTCAGTAATTGAGCCCCAGCGATTCACCCAAGAAAATTAAAAACACATGCCCACAAAAAAACTTGCACATGAATGTTCACAGCAGCACTATTCAGGACAGCCAAAGAGTAGAAAAAACACAAGTGTCCATCAGCTGACATGGAGATAAACAGTCTGTGGTCCATCCATGCAACTGACTACTATTAAGCCCTGAGAAGGAGTGAAGTACTGTTACACACTACAGTACGTGTTGATTAAGTGTTTGGAAACACCGTGGTTACTGCTTAACACATATCCTGGAGACAAAATGCATCCCTCGGACATTTATCGAGTCCCCTGTTAGATCCTGGGTTCTGCTGAGCCCTGGACTTGAACAAAGTCTTTTAAAAATGTTGGATTTGCTAAGCAGGGAAAATGAACTTTGAAAAACATGTTGCTAAGTGAAAGAAGACAGTCACAAAAGGCCACAGGCTGTATGATCCCATTCATTGGAATATACAGATCTATAGAGATGCATGATATATCAGTGGCTGTCAGAGGCTGGGGGTGGGTGGGTGATTGGGCAGGAGGGGAAATGAAAGTTTTGGAGGTGGTGATGGCTAAAGGAGAAGGGGATGACAGAGGATGAGATGGCTGGATGGCATCACTGACTCAATGGACGTGAATCTGAGTGAACTCTGGGAGTTGGTGATGGACAGGGACACCTGGCATGCTGCAATTCAAGGAGTCGCAGAGTCGGACACGACTGGGCGACTGAACTGAACTGAGCTGAGGGCTAAAGGACACAGTATCTTTTGGAGGGAGTGATAAGAACTGGTCCTGGTGATTGTTACACAACTCAGTGTGAAATATACTAAAACCCACGGAAATGTATGCTTACAACGGGGGTGTATGGTAGGCAAATTTTATCTCAATCAAGCCCCTCCCCTGCCCTCCAAAAAGAAAGTGATCAAGGCCTCCCAGCCCTGCACTGCTTTGGCAGGATGCAAAGATGAATAAAGTACTGCTTTTGCCTGTACGTGGAGCAACAGACTGGCTCCACATCAGGAAAGGAGTACATCAAGGTGTCACCTTGCTTATTTAACTTATATGCAGAATACATAATGTAAAATGCTGGGCTGGATGAAGCACAAGCTGGAATCAAGATTGCTGGGAGAAATATCAATAACCTCAGATACTCAGATGACATCATTCTTATGGCAGAAAGCAAAGAAGAACTAAAGAGCTTCTTGAAGAAAGTAAAAGAGGAGAGTGAAAAAGTTGGCTTAAAACTCAATATTCAGAAAACTAAGATCATGGTATCTGGTCCCATCACTTCATGGCAAATAGATGGGGAAACAATGGAAACAGTGACAGACTTTATTTTGGGGGCTCCAAATTCACTGCAGATGATGATTGCAGCCATGAAATTAAAAGACGCTTACTCCTTGGAAGAAAAGCTATAACCAACCTAGATAGCATATTAAAAAGCAGAGACATCACTTTGCCAACAAGGTCTGTCTAGTCAAGGCTATGGTTTTTCCAGTAGTTATGTATGGATGTGAGAGTTGGACTATAAAGTAAGCTAAGCGCTGAAGAATTGATGCTTTTGAACCGTGGTGTTGGAGAAGACTTGAGAGTCCCTTGGACTGCAAGGAGATCAAACCAGTCAATCCTAAAGGAAATCAGTCCTGAATATTCATTGGAAGGACTGATGCTAAAGCTGAAACTCCAATACTTTGGCCACCTGATAAGAACTGACTCACTGGAAAAGACCCTGATGCTGGGAAAGATTGAAAGTGGGAGGAGAAGGGGATGACAGAGGATGCGATGGTTGGATGGCATCACTGACTCGATGGACATGGGTTTGAGCAAGCTCCAGGAGCTGGTGATAGACAGGGAGCCTGGCATGCTGCAGTCCATGGGTCTCGAAGAGTTGGACATGACTGAGTGATGGAACTGACTGAACTGACTTTGCCTTTAGGTTGCTCACAGCCTGGAAGGCAACATACAGGGCAAAAAAAGTGTTAGTCACTCAGTTGGGTCTGACTCTTTGTGATCCCATGGACTGTAGCCCACCAGGCTCCTCTGTCCATGGGATTTCCCAGTAAGAATACTGCAGTGGGTTGCCATGCCCTCCTCCAGGGGATTTCCCAACCCAGGGATTGAACTTGGGTCTCCTGTATTACAGGCAGATTCTTTACTGTCTGAACCACCAGGGCAAAGGGCAGGGTCAGATTCAAGGTGGTTCACAAGCCATCCTCCAAGACTCAATGGGGTGGAGGGCCCAGGAAGGGAGCAGTCTGCTTGGGGCCTCGGGATGGTGGCATTTCAGCTTGGCCTTGCTGGAGGCTCAGGAATACTGGGGAGAACAGAGCTGGGCCCCAGAGCAGCAGGAGGGTGAGGATATGGAGGGAGGGGGCAGCCGTACCCGCAGGTTGTTCTTCTCCTCTTTTCTCTTTATCCAGTTGAGGGCCTGCTGCTGGGGGTCGATGCAGAGGGGGAAGCGGCTGGCCCGGGTGGTGAGGATGCCGTTCTGAACCGAGAGCTCATCAGGGGGCAGCCCCTGGGAGCCCCACCTGGAAGGGACAGCGACAGGGGAAATGGGGACTTTTCTGGCTGAGTTGTGAACTGACCGGGAGCATCCAAATCAGGGGAGCTGGGAGGTCAGCTGCTCCCTGCAGTCTCTGTGAAGGCGGGTCAGGCAGGCACACCTCCAGCTCTGCACACTGCCCCAAGGCTCCCCCGGTCCTCCCAGTTCAGGGTCGCTCTCACCTGCTGATCTCCACGTCGTCCGTGAGCAGGTTCTCCAGTCGGAAGGGCTGGCTCAGGGGTATCCCCTTTCCCAGGATGTCGTTCTGCCACACCTGGTTGACCATCTCATCCCGGAATTCCCATGTGAAGGCACCCTCATAGCTCAGGAAGGCTGCGCACAGCAGGCAGTCACCCAGCAACTTCACCCGCCGGTGCATCAGCTCATCCAAATCATTCAGCCACCTGGCACAGGAGACAGGAGGCAGGGGCTGCCCTGAGTCATCACTTTCTGGCACAACCCAAAGGAACCTTCTAGAAGAACCAGTCTGACATATGACCAGGAGGGGGCTCTCCAGAAGGAAACATTTCCTGAGATCTCTTCTTGTTGAGAACAGAGATCATTGGTTCACTTTGCCAGTTCCCTGCCTAGCGAGCCCAATGTTTTCAAAGGCTTTGTTCAATCCCAGGTGCTCAGCAGAACCCAGCATCTAACAGGGGCCTTGATAAATGTTTTGGGGATACATTTGGTCTCAAAGATATGCCTTAAATTGTAACCAAATTGTTTCCAAAAGCCTAACCAATAGCTTATAAACATGCCAGCAGAGCATGAGCCCCTATCCTACTGGTGACAAAATTCTGACCAAGAAAAAAGAAAGCAGGTGTTTCATTTGGTCTATTCTGGTAAGCGGCCAAAGTCTTCTAGATTTTATTTGTTAGTGTTTATTTGGCTGAGCCGAGTCTTCATTGCAGCACGTGGGGTCTTCCCGATCTTCATCAGGCCATGGGATCGGGGGGTGGGGGGCATGGGAACTCTTCAGTCCACACCATGTGGGATCTAGCTCCCTGACCAAGGATGGAACCCAAAAGAAAGAAAGCACCTAGTCGTGTCCGACTCTTGCAATCCCATGGACTGTAGACCACCAGGCTCTTCTGTCCATGGGATTCTCCAGGCAAGACTATTGGAGTGGGTTGTCATTTCCTTCTCTAGAGGAACTGCCCGACCCAAGAGTTGAACCTGGGTTTCCCACATTGCCAGCAGATGCTTTACCGACTGAGCTACACAGGGAGTTATGTGGGATGGAACCCGGGGCCCCTGCACTGGGAGCACGGAGCCTTAGCCACTAAACCACCAGGGAAGCCCTTCTAGATTTTAGACATATTGAAAATGGTTTGTTTCCCACAAGCAACCAGTATTTTCCAGCGTTCTCCATACATTTTTACAGGTTTCAGGTTAGAAATTGCATCACGTCCAGTGGACCATCTATGGCCCAGTGATCCTCTTGCCTGTAAGCATTGAACAGCTCCACCTGCTTAAAAGTGAAGGTCAGGAGTGAACCAGCCACAAGGGGTGCCAGCAACAGAGGTCCTCCTCCAGATGGTTCCAGAAGGGACTTGGGGTAAAGGTCATCGAGGAACATTCTGTTCAGTGTGGAGATTCCTTAAAAAACTGGAAATAGAACTGTCATATAGCCCAGCAATCCCACTACTGGGCATACACACAAAGGAAACCAGTACCCCAATGTTCATTGCAGCACTGTTTATAATAGCCAGGACATGGAAGCAAACCTGGATGTCCACTGGCAGACAAATGGATAAGAAAGCTGTGGTACATATACACAGTGGAATATTACTCAGCCATTAAAAAGAATGCATTTGAATCAGTTCTAATGAGGTGGATGAAACTGGAACCTATTATACAGAGTGAAGTAAGTCAGAAAGAAAACCATGAATACGGTATACTAATGCATATATATGGAATTTAGAAAGATGGTAACAATGACCCTATATGCGAGACAGCAAAAGAGATACAGATGTACAGAACAGTCTTTTGGACTCTGTGGGAGAAGGCAAGGGCGGGATGATCTGAGAGAATAGCATTGAAACATGTATATTATCATATGTGAAACAGATCACCAGTCCAGGTTCGATGCATGAGGCGGGGTGCTCAGGGCTGGTGCACTGGGATGACCCTGAAGGATGGGATGGGGAGAGAGGTGGGTTCAGGATGGGGAACACACGTACACCCATGGTGGATTCATGTCGTATGGCAAAAACCACTACAAAATTATAAAGTAATTAGCCTCCAATTAAAATTTAAAAAAGAAACAAACATTCTCAGGCTCTAGGGCACTAATTTCTCCCTGTCTCCACCACTGCACTGCCTCTCCTTAACAGTCATTCAGTAAATAACACTAGAGATCTAATTTTAAGATTTTATATATATATATATATATATATATATATATATGAGACTTCCCTGGTGGTGCGGTGGTTAAAACTTTGACTTTCAAGGGGGTTCAGTCCCTGGTCAGGGTACGAGGATCCCACATGCCTCATGGCCAAAACACCAAAACATAAAATAGAAGCAATATTGTAATAAACTCAAGACTTTAAACATCAAAAAATCTTAATTAAAAAAAAAGAATCTATAAAACAGACATCATCCACCTTAGGCATGATACTAGTAAAATCAGAACTTTTCCACATGGTTTTCAGCTCAAAATGCAGTGTGGAATAAAGATTCCATATGGCGAGAAATTCTGTTGCTGATGTTCATTCACAAACCACCGAGTTTTCAGACTTTCCCTGGTGGTCCAGTGGTTAAGACTCCGTGCTCGCAATGCAGGGGGCCTTGGGTTGATGCCTGGTCAGGGAATTGGATCCCACATATCACAGCTAAGACCCAGTGCAACCAAGAAACAAACAAATAAATATTAATTTTTTTAAAAAATCCCCTCAAAGTGTGGCTTAGAGTCACTTAGCAGGAGGCGCATTCCTCAGGCTGACCTGACGTTCTCCGAGCCCAGCCCCGAGATGAGCTTGTCGGCCGCGATCAGCCGTCTCTCCATGATCTCGGCTTCCTCTTGCAGCTTCTGCTTCTCCAGTATGGCCGCCTCGTATTTGGCCCCCAGAGCTTCCAGTTCCCTCTGGATCGCTGCCAGATATATATATATATATATATATATATATATATATGAGACTTCCCTGGTGGTGCGGTGGTTAAAACTTTGACTTTCAAGGGGGTTCAGTCCCTGGTCAGGGTACGAGGATCCCACATGCCTCATGGCCAAAACACCAAAACATAAAATAGAAGCAATATTGTAATAAACTCAAGACTTTAAACATCAAAAAATCTTAATTAAAAAAAAAGAATCTATAAAACAGACATCATCCACCTTAGGCATGATACTAGTAAAATCAGAACTTTTCCACATGGTTTTCAGCTCAAAAGCAGTGTGGAATAAAGATTCCATATGGCGAGAAATTCTGTTGCTGATGTTCATTCACAAACCACCGAGTTTTCAGACTTTCCCTGGTGGTCCAGTGGTTAAGACTCCGTGCTCGCAATGCAGGGGGCCTTGGGTTGATGCCTGGTCAGGGAATTGGATCCCACATATCACAGCTAAGACCCAGTGCAACCAAGAAACAAACAAATAAATATTAATTTTTTTAAAAAATCCCCTCAAAGTGTGGCTTAGAGTCACTTAGCAGGAGGCGCATTCCTCAGGCTGACCTGACGTTCTCCGAGCCCAGCCCCGAGATGAGCTTGTCGGCCGCGATCAGCCGTCTCTCCATGATCTCGGCTTCCTCTTGCAGCTTCTGCTTCTCCAGTATGGCCGCCTCGTATTTGGCCCCCAGAGCTTCCAGTTCCCTCTGGATCGCTGCCAGCTCACTCTGGATCTTCTCCAGCTCACGTTTGGTAAGGTAAAAATTCCGCTCCAGCCTGGCCACCTAGGTGAAGACAATTTCCAAAACAGTGGGCAAAAGGACAGTTGTGAGTGGGGATAAGACAGTCTCACACCTGGCTTATGTCCACCTGCGGTTTTTGTTTCTGTTTTTGTTTTCGTTTTTTGGCCGTGCCATGCAGCTTGTGGGTTCTTAGTTCCCTGACCAGGAACTGAACCCAAGCCCACAGCAGTTAAAGCAGTGAGTCTTAACCACTGAACTGCCAGGGAATTCCTCCACCTGAATTTCTATCATTGTCCCTATCCTCTGGGGCCACCCATAGCAAGGCATGTAGCTTCTCCTCTTAGGAACCTTTTCAATGGTTTAATGCAAAATCCCACATCCCATTCAAAAAAAGATGTCCTGTACTGAGTTAGCAGACAACTTAATTTTCATGTATTAAGGTCCCAGTAAGAGGACCCTGCAGATGGTGATTGCAGCCATGAAATTAAAAGACGCTTACTCCTTGGAAGGAAAGTTATAACCAACCTAGATAGCATGTTAAAAAGCAGAGACATTACTTTGCCACAAAGGTCCGTCTAATCAAGGCTATGGTTTTTCCAGTAGTCATGTATGGATATTAGAGCTGGACTGTGAAGAAAGCTGAGTGCCAAAGAATTGATGATTTTGAACTGTGCTGTTGGAGAAGATTCTTGAGAGTCCCTTGGACTGCAAGGAGATCCAACTAGTCCATTCTGAAGGAGGTCGGCCCTGGGATTTCTTTGGAAGGAATGATGCTAAAGCTGGAACTCCAGTACTTTGGCCACCTCATGCGAAGAGTTGACTCATTGGAAAAGACCCTGATGCTGGGAGGGATTGGGGGCAGGAGGAGAAGGGGACAACAGAGGATGAGATGGTTGGACGGCATCACCAACTCGATGGACGTGAGTTTGAGTGAACTCTGGGAGTTGGTGATGGACAGGGAGGCCTGGCGTGCTGCAATTCATGGGGTCACAAAGAGTCGGACATGACTGAGCGACTGAACTGAACTGAACTGAAGAGGACCCTGTGAATCTAAGTCCAAAACTCAAAAAAATGCATTGAAGATTGTGTGTGTGTGTGTGTGTATGTGTGTGTGTGTGTTCAGTAACATCAATCATATCCAACTCTTTTGTGACCCCAGTGGACTGTACCCCACCAGGCTCCTCTGTCCATGGGATTTTCCCATCAAGAATACTGGAGTGGGTTGCCCTTTCCTCCTCCAGGGGATCTTCCTGACTTCGATAGGGATCGAAGCTTCATCTCTGGCATCTCCTGCATTGCAGGCGAATTCCCCTGAGCCACCAGTGAAGCCCTGCACTGAAGATACTACCAGTCCTATTACGGGTTCTAAGTTTTCTGAGTGACAAAATCCTGAGTTAAAAAGCAATGTTAAAATATGTCTCGGGCATTCCCTGGTGATTCCGTGGTTAGGAATCCACCTTCCAATGCAGGGGACACAGGTTCGATCCTTGGTAGGGTAACTAAGATCCCACATGCCACAATCAGAGAAAAACCTGCATGCCACAACTAAGATCCTACACAGCCAAAACTAAATAAACACAAACATTCTCAAAATGATGGAATCAACCTTATACAATTCTCTTTGTGTTGTGCCTTCTATATGTTGCTTTGACCCAGTGGTTCTCAACAGGGACTTATTTTGCCTCCCCAGGGGACACATGGCAATGTCTGGAGACATTTCTGGTTGTTGAAACTTGGGGGCATCTAGTGGGTAGAGGACAGGGATGCTGTTCAACATCCTACAATGCCCAGGACAGCTCCACAAAACAAAAAAAGATTCAATCCAAAATGGCAATAGTGCCAAGGATGAGAAACCCTGCATTAGCCCTCCCTCAACAATGATTTTTACCCTCTTTTATTCAAAAATCTTTCACAATGTTATATGGGAGAGGAGTCTGGGGGAGAATGGATACATGTATATGTATAGCTGAATCCCTTTGCTGTCCACCTCAAACTATCACAACATTGTTAATCAGCTACACTCCAATATAAAATTAAAAGTTAAAAAAAAAATCTTTCAGCCTTTGGCTCTGTCCATTCACATGACATCTAAATGAGAGCTATATGTACTTGGGGAAAAATGTTTATGTGGTTTAAAATGAGAACCTTGCCAGAATTTTTCCAGTAAAGCTGTGGACACATTCATTCTGACTCCAAAATGATTAGCAGAAGTGAGCAGGGCTTACAGATGGGCAGTACCTTGTCTCTTTTGGGCTTGATTTCTTTAAAAACATCACAGTAGCCCATCACAGCTTCAACAAACTTCAGCATCCCCAAGCCTGCCTTGCTCACGGCTTCCATTTCCTCGGTCGTGGTATTGAGGGTCTTCAAGAGGCCTAAGGGTCAAATACGCAATGATCTCAATGAGCAGTGAGCTTTGTCTCAGAAAATAAAATGAGAAATAAGCTACCTATGAACAAAGCAAATGTAACTAGTTCCTTACTCCCGGTAATACTGTGCGAGGGATCAGACAGCTTTCCCACAGATAACAGGGGGATCCAACCTTAAATGAGCTCTTTGTGAGTGGCTGTTTAAGATGTGAGTAAGAGGCACAGGTTACTGCCACCCGGACATCCTATGACACAGGTACTTCTGTGTGACACCCAGAAGGCCCTGGAGACCCAAGGCATCAGTGAGGACTCCCAACTGGGCACCAAGGTGGCTCAGAGCTGGCAGTTAACTGGGGTTCATTTAATTGTCATTATGGGGGCACCATCACCTCCACCCGGAGAAGGCAATGGCACCCCACTCCAGTACTCTTGCCTGGAAAATCCCATGGACGGAGGAGCCTGGTGGGCTGCAGTCCATGGGGTCGCTAAGAGTCGGGCACGACTGAGCGACTTCACTTTCACTTTTCACTTCCATGCATTGGAGAAGGAAATGGCAACCCACTCCAGTGTTCTTGCCTGGAGAATCCCAGGGACAGGGGAGCCTGGTGGGCTGCCGTCTATGGGGTCACACAGAGTCGAACACGACTGAAGTGACTTAACATCACCTCCACCTGCCCCCCTCACTCTGGAAGCAAATTCACCTAAATGGAAACCCATCCAAGGATCAGCTAAAGGGAGCCCCTTGGGTTTCTGTAGTTGTTATCCTTCCGGTTTTAATTAGCTTTGTTTTTAAATGGCTGAAAAAATGCACTGATGATAAAGTTCTGAATAAGCCATCATGATAAATAGTGACACAATGAACTTGTATATGCCTGAACGAAGACATATCATTCCCCCTGACTAAGCTCTGGGAGTGGATCAGGAGTGAGGTTTGGCAGGAACTGTGTGGCTCCTGTAACTGAAAAGAAGAGAATAGGGTGGGTGGTGCAGGCTCGTCCTCCTCGCCCAACCCCCAAGGACCTGCAGAAGACTTCATACAGGCAAGAGGCATAAGCAAAGTAGTCAAGGTTAGACCAGTTCTTTTTTTTTTTTTCTCCCCTGAATATCCATTTTGCCTAATTGAGCTGAAGTTCACATAACATAAAATGAACCATGTTAAAGTGTATACATGTCAGTGGCATTTAGTAGAGTCACAAGATTCTGCAGGCCTAGTTGCAAGACATACTCATCATCTCAAAGGGAAACTTCACAGCTATTCAGAATCACAACCCACTTCCCCTCCTCAGACACTGGCAAGCATTGATCTGTTTTCCGTCCCTATGGATTCACCTATGGATATTTCCTATAAATGGGGTTAGAATATGTGACCTCTGGTGCCCGACTTCTTTCACTCGGCATCACGTGTTTGAGGTTCATCTGTGTTGCAGCATACAGCAGCTAAGACATAAATGAAGCTCACTCTTTTTTATGACCGAATAATATTCCACTGTGTGGATTTGTTTGCTCTCGTTATCCATTCATCTGCTGATAGACGCGAGGGTTGTCTCCACCTTTCAGCTATTGTCAGTAATGCTGTCGGGGACATTGCACATAAGCTTTTGTTTGAATATGTATTTTCTATTCTTTTGGGTATAAGCATAGGAGTGAAATGGTTGGGACACATGGTAATTCTATGATTAACCTTCTTGAGGAACTGCCAAACTGTTTTCCACATGATTTTACGTTTCTGCCAACATAAAAGGGTTGCAAGTTCTCCACATCTTCCCCACACTTGCTGCTTTGTGTGCTTTAATTTAAATTACACCATCCAAGTGGATCAATGCTACCTCATTGTAGTTTGATGTGCATTTTCCTAGTGACCAGTATTAAGCATAGTTTCATATGCTTTTTGGCCATCTGTCTATCTTTTTTGGAGAAATGTCTATTCCAGTCCTTTGCCCATTAGGCTGATTCTTGGCACCACTATGCCCATCAGATAAGAAGCACAGAAGACAAGGTAGAGTGGACTCCGTAAGACAGCTGTGTTTCCTGCTAGGGAGAACGAGAGCTGTTGCTGAATTACACATTCATGGGGCATTTGCTGCCACTGCCCATCCAGCCACCACCCTCTGCTTCATGCAACTATGCCGCCATCTTCCTCTAGGGACAATCATTCTCCTTCTTCCATCAGCACAGCCACGGCAACACCATTTGGCCACCACGGGAGGGTGTGCCTGCAACAAGCCCCTCCTCGCCCTGCCTCCCTGCCCCAAAGACTGAACCGCCAGGTTGAGAACCAGCCTGTTGTCCCCTCCATCCATCTGTGCTCACCTCTGATGTTCTTAACTTGGCTCTGGGTAATGGAATCAAAGTCGATTTCCATCAGAGACCTCAGGAAGTTGGGGTCGGACATCATGCCCTTGGCGGTTTTCCAGTTGAGTTCTTTGTAGCCTTTCATGATGAGGATGCATTCGCAGACTGTCTGCACCTGCTTCGGGGGCTTAGCAAAGGACCTGGGGGAGAAACAGGCACATATGAAGATCGGACGCAGGATGTGGCCAGGATCTGGCCCGAAGGAAGGTTCCAGAAAAAAATGGCTCAACGCAGAACCGTCTCTTGGAGGTAATACTGCATGGAGGCAAAGGGGATCCATCCCAACACCCACTTGGGCTCCTGGGGATAAGCTTTTCCGAGGGCAGGACTCAGTCTCCTCCGTCAGGTGCCAGTTCAGGGTCCTAGATCAGATCGGGCACCAGGAACACAGCAGGGCATCATTCAATGCAGACCCAGGCTGCCCCTGAATCAGCAGGGCAGGGTGGAGCCTGAGAATCTGTTTTTAATTACACCCTGGGGTGACTCCTCAGACTCTAAGTGGTAGAGTCATTATTGTCATGATCATCATCAACCTATTTTCCATTTACCAGATGAAGAAATGGGGCTCCAGTGCTTGGATGGCCTGCCTGTGTCTACACAGCCCGTGGGGTCTGAGGTCCCCGCAGCCTGGGCTCCTTCAGGCTGTGGAAATTGTTATCTGGCTTTGACAAAGCTAGACCATCAGTCGGCTGCTCTGACACTTACAGGTCCAGCACCCTCGACCCTCCGGCGAACGGGAAATCTAAAAGGATCGGGAGAACACAAGGCAGCATCGGCAGCGTGAAGACCCAAGAAGGAACGAGTGGCACCTTGCTGGCACCCAGGGGCCCCGCTCAGCTGCCTGCTGCCCGGCCACGTCTCTACACGTCACACGAGGCATGCAGGCACCAAAGCCGTGGAGGGAGACAGAATCAGAAGGAAAATGATGAAGAAAAGGAAAGGAAAGGATTTGAAAACGAAAAGCCCCACCCCTCCAAGGGCAAGGAGCAGCCTGGGGAGAGGCCAGAAGGCCCCAGAGGAGGAGGGCAGGAGGGCCAGTGTTGGGGGAGAGAGACACAGAGAAAGAACAATCTGAGCCACACAGCTGTGTGGAGACTCCGAACTTGGCAACCATACCCCACCCCTCCCAGCCCCTACCCACTCACCCTGGCAGCACAGGGACAAGCCAGGGCAATGCTCCAGCACAAAACCCAACCATTAAAGTAATGGACCTGAGTCACCAGGGAAAGGCTCAATTATGCGGCGTTAGGGATGCTGTCAACTGTTTTTAAAAGGTTCCCTTCGGGGCTGATGAAGACCAGGCCCGGGCCACTGCTCTCTGAATAATCCGAGGAGGAGGGGGTCAATGAGGTGTTTCCAGACACAAGTGGGAAAGAGCCTCGGGGCAGCGTCCTGAGCCATTTGGACTGATCCCAGGTTCTCAGCTTTCTCATCTGTAAAATGGGGAAGCGGAACCGGAAACTTGGAGCCCCCAAAGCCTTTGAGTCTATGAAAGGGAAGCTCTCTGGGATCAGTTTATGAACCGGTCCTAGGAACCTCACTTATCCAGAACACGGTGTTGTGGTGCCAGATAACCAAGGAGTTCGCAGTAGTAAGGTTACCAAACACTGTTTTATGAGTTAGATAAAATGGTATAAAAATAGGGGGAAAAGTAAGATCACAAGTCTGAGAAATGAAAGTGTTTCTGATTCCTCTGACCCCTTTTTTCTACCACAACAGAAACTTAGGGTGGGCTTCCCTGATGGTCCAGTGGTTAAGAATCCGCCTTGCATTGCAAGGAACACCAGTTCTATCCCTGGTCTGGGAAGATCCCACATGCCTCAGAGCAACTGAGCCCCGGAGCCGCAACTACTGAGCCCCCATGCCCTGGAGCCCGTGCTCCACAACAAGAGAAGAAAGGGAAGCTCTCTGGGATCAGTTTATGAACCGGTCCTAGGAACCTCACTTATCCAGAACACGGTGTTGTGGTGCCAGATAACCAAGGAGTTCGCAGTAGTAAGGTTACCAAACACTGTTTTATGAGTTAGATAAAATGGTATAAAAATAGGGGGAAAAGTAAGATCACAAGTCTGAGAAATGAAAGTGTTTCTGATTCCTCTGACCCCTTTTTTCTACCACAACAGAAACTTAGGGTGGGCTTCCCTGATGGTCCAGTGGTTAAGAATCCGCCTTGCATTGCAAGGAACACCAGTTCTATCCCTGGTCTGGGAAGATCCCACATGCCTCAGAGCAACTGAGCCCTGGAGCCGCAACTACTGAGCCCCCATGCCCTGGAGCCCGTGCTCCACAACAAGAGAAGCCGCTGCAATGAGAAGCCACACACGACAATGAAGAGCAGCCCCTGCTCACCTCAACAAGAGAAAGCCCGAGTGCACCAAGGAAGACCCAGCACAGCCAGCCAGTAAATAAATAAATCTTTTTAAAAAAGAA
This sequence comes from Aepyceros melampus, assembly GCA_006408695.1. Lineage (NCBI taxonomy): Eukaryota > Metazoa > Chordata > Mammalia > Artiodactyla > Bovidae > Aepyceros > Aepyceros melampus. The sequence continues at coordinate 567,557 of SJXQ01010177.1, read as the reverse complement.
AGAAACTCAGGGAGAGACAGAGGTGAAGTCATGCTGCTTTCCCTGGAGAACACCAATTACAAGCTTTATTCCCCACCTCCCTTCACTCTGCCCCAGACACTGTCTTTGCTTTTCCCTCCAGCCACACTCCTTCCAGCCCCCTCTGCCTCCATCCCATGTCTCATTTAAATATCACTTCCTGGGGTTCACCTTCCTTGACTACTCACCCCCCAAGACTAGAGCGGGGCCCCCATTATCCAAAGTCTTAGCAACCCAAACCCTGCCTCCCTGACCTCTTCCTGGGTAATCTTATTGTTCACACGATTCCCATGTGCATACTCGTGCCTCCCCCAGACTGTGGGTTCCATGTGGTAAAGACCCCCCAGGCTGGCTCAGTCTCTCAGCCCCCATGCCAGCACAGGGTGGGCAGGCAGTAGGCACCCGATGGTACTGAATGAAGAAAAGGAAGAAAAGCAAAGTCACAGGCCAGTAACAAAGGGAGCCTTTTATACTCCGCAGAAACATCCACTACTAATCTTCACTACTCCTAATCTCCCTGCCTTAACATTTAATGATTTCTGCAAAGGGGATTGAGCATTATAGAGAGGAAGTGCTATTTAGAGAATTAAAGGATTAGGGAATTGTCAAGACCTAAATGCTGGCTCATCACCTTAACATCTAAATGGCCTAAACAAAGCCAGATTGTAGTCATCTGGATCCAAACTTATTAAATCCCAGGAAAAAGTCCCAAAGAGATCAAAGATTTAAAGGTAAACAATTAAACTATAAAAGTATAGGATGAAACCACGGGGAGATTACTTTACAGTCTTCCAGTTGCAAGGCCTTTTAAATATGAGGTCATAGCAAAAAGCCACAAAATAAAATATCGCCAAAATCTACCTCATAAAAATAAAAATTTACACACAGCAAACACAAACACACACACCAACCACCTAAACAAAGTCAAATGGCTGAGACGTCCCTGGTGGTCCAGTGGTTAAGACTTTGCCTTCCAATGCAGGAGGTGGGGGTTTGACCCCTAGTCAGGGAGCTTGGAACCTGCATGCCTCTTGGCCAAGAAACCAAACAGAAAACAGAAGCAATATTGTAACCAACTCAATAAAGACTTTAAAAATGATCCACATCAAACACAATTTTGTTTTTAAAGTCAACTGGCTGATGACAAATGGGAAAATTATTCACAACTCACATCACACAGAAAAAGCTAATCTCACTCTTAATATAAAAAGCCCCTGGAAAGGGTAAGGGAAGCAAAAAAAAAGCAACAGCAACAAAAACAATTCAACAATGGGCAAAGCACATAAAGAGTTCACAGAAAACGAACTACACAGCCTCTTAGACACATTTTTCACCTATTAAAAAAAGGCACTCCTCTTATCATAAGGGAGATGCACATTAGAACTAGACAAGTATCACTGGTGAAGGTGAAGGTGAAGCAGCTCAGTCGTGTCCGACTCTTTGTGACCCCTGGACTGTAACCTACTAGGCTTCTCCGTCCATGGGATTCTCCAAGCAAGAATACTGGAGTGGATTGGATTGCCATTTCCTTCTCCAGGGGATCTTCCCAACCCAGGGATTGAATCTGGGTCTCCCGCATTGGAGGCAGACGCTTTAACCTCTGAGCCACCAGGGAAGTCTAGACAAGTATCATTAAGTAAGTAAAGTCACTCAGTCGTGTCTGACTCTTTGTGACCCCATGGACTGCAGCCCACCAGGCTCCTCAGTCCATGAGATTCTCCAAGCAAGAATACTGGAGTGGGTTACCATTTCCTTCTCCAGGGGATCTTCCCGACCCAGGGATCGAACCCGGGTCTCCCGCATTGGGGGGCAGACGCTTTAACCTCTGAGCCACCAGGGAAGTCCTAGACAAATATCATCGTTCATCTATAAATAATCAAAAATCCAAGTGCTTAGTAGCGCCCTCTGTTGGTGAGGCCATGAAAAAGCAGGCATTCGCATGTACTGCCAGTGGGAGTACAAATCAGTTCCACAACTATGGAGCGCATTAAGCCACAGCTATAGACATAAACCCGGAGGAGGAAACGGCAACCCACTCCAGTATTCTTGTCTGGGATAATCCCACGGACACAGGAGCCTGGAGGGCTACAGTTCATGGGGTTGCAAAAAGTTAGATATGACTGAGCACGTATTCATAGACAAAAACACACACAACTTTGCACCCAGCAATCCACCTCTGAAAATGTATTCTTCCAGGGTACTTGAGCATAGTGAAGTAAGCATTATTCTTTGCCATATTGTTTGGAAAGGAAAAAAAAAGAAAAAGAAATAAGGTAAAAATTCATAAATTGGGGCTGATTAAATAAAAGATAGTACAGCCATCCAAAGGTATGTGATGGGTTATTGTTAAGTAATGAAAAACATCTATTTCTGCTTTATTGACTATGCCAAAGCCTTTGACTGTGTGGATCACAGTAAACTGTGGAAAATTCTGAAAGAGATGGGAATACCAGACCACTTGACCCGCCTCTTGAGAAATCTGTATGCAGGTCAGGAAGCAACAGTTAGAACTGGACATGGAACAACAGACTGGTTCCAAATAGGAAAAGGAGTACGTCAAGGCTGTATATTGTCACCCTGCTTATTTAACTTGTATGCAGAGTACATCATGAGAGATGCTGGACTGGAAGAAACACAAGCTGGAATCAAGATTGCTGGGAGAAATATCAATAATCTCAGATATGCAGATGACACCACCCTTATGGCAGAAAGTGAGGAGGAGCTAAAAAGCCTCTTGTTGAAAGTGAAAGAGGAGAGTGGAAAAGTTGGCTTGAAGCTCAACATTCAGAAAACGAAGATCATGGCATCTGGCCCCATCACTTCATGGGAAATAGATGGGGAAACAGTAGAAACAGTGTCAGACTTTGTTTTTTTGGGCTCCAAAATCACTGCAGATGGTGACTGCAGCCATGAAATTAAAAGGCGCTTACTCCTTGGAAGAAAAGTTATGACCAACCTAGATAGTATATTCAAAAGCAGAGACATTACTTTGCCGACTAAGGTCCGTCTAGTCAAGGCTATGGTTTTTCCTGTGGTCATGTATGGATGTGAGAGTTGGACTGTGAAGAAGGCTGAGCGCCGAAGAATTGATGCTTTTGAACTGTGGTGTTGGAGAAGACTCTTGAGAGTCCCTTGGACTGCAAGGAGATCCAACCAGTCCATTCTGAAGGAGATCAACCCTGGGATTTCTTTGGAAGGAATGATGCTAAAACTGAAGCTCCAGTACTTTGGGCACCTTATGCGAAGAGTTGACTCATTGGAAAAGACCCTGATGCTGGGAGGGATTGGGGGCAGGAGGAGAAAGGGACACTAAAAAGCCTCTTGTTGAAAGTGAAAGAGGAGAGTGGAAAAGTTGGCTTGAAGCTCAACATTCAGAAAACGAAGATCATGGCATCTGGCCCCATCACTTCATGGGAAATAGATGGGGAAACAGTAGAAACAGTGTCAGACTTTGTTTTTTTGGGCTCCAAAATCACTGCAGATGGTGACTGCAGCCATGAAATTAAAAGGCGCTTACTCCTTGGAAGAAAAGTTATGACCAACCTAGATAGTATATTCAAAAGCAGAGACATTACTTTGCCGACTAAGGTCCGTCTAGTCAAGGCTATGGTTTTTCCTGTGGTCATGTATGGATGTGAGAGTTGGACTGTGAAGAAGGCTGAGCGCCGAAGAATTGATGCTTTTGAACTGTGCTGTTGGAGAAGACTCTTGAGAGTCCCTTGGACTGCAAGGAGATCCAACCAGTCCATTCTGAAGGAGATCAACCCTGGGATTTCTTTGGAAGGAATGATGCTAAAACTGAAGCTCCGGTACTTTGGGCACCTTATGCGAAGAGTTGACTCATTGGAAAAGACCCTGATGCGGGAGGGATTGGGGGCAGGAGGAGAAAGGGACGACCGAGGATGAGATGGCTGGATGGCATCACAGACTCAATGGACGTGAGTCTGAGTGAACTCTGGGAGTTGGTGATGGACAGGGAGGCCTGGCGTGCTGCAATTCATGGGGTCGCAAAGAGTCGGACACGACTGCGCGACTGAACTGAACTAAGTAATGAGGAGGTTCTCATACATTAACATGCAAAAGATCTTCAAAGTGTCTTGTTAATGGAAAAAGCCAAGATGCAGAAAATGATGTGTATTACCAATTATATTTTAAAAGGAAAGCAAAGAGAATATGTGGGTATCCCTTAGAGTCCAACGTCAGGGACTGAAGAGACAACGGTACATCTGGTTGCCTTGAGCATGCGCAAAAACTCTCTGGATGGGACTTCCCTAGCGCTCCTGTTGTTTAGGGTTCCAAGATTCCACTGCAGGGGGCATAGGTTCAACCCCTGGTCAGGGAACTAAGATACTGCATGTCGTGGGATGTGGCCAAAAAAAAAGAACACCTCTCTGGATGGATATATGGGAAATGTATATGAGATATACATAATCCTACCATGGTTCTCTGTCCTGTAGGGGGAGGGGAACTAGGCTGATGAGGAGAAGGTCAGAGGGGGCTTTTCATGGCATGTCATTGTGATGTTGGAATCAGGACCTAGCTGATGTATATGTGGCACTGACTCCATGCTCAACCCAGCTCTGAGAGATCTTTACATAATAGCTCACTGGACCCTCGTATCTACCCTGAGCTTCAGGGCTGTCCTGATAGCTCAGTTGGTAAAGAATCCACCTGCAATGCAGGAGACCCCAGTTCAATTCCTGGGTCGGGAGATCCCCTGGAGAAGGGATAGGCTACCCACTTCAGTATTCTTGGGCTTCCCTTGTGGCTCATCTGGTAAAGAAGGAGACCTGGGTTCAATCCTTGGTTTGGGAAGATCCCCTGTAGAAGGGAGAGACTACTCACTCCAGTATTCCAGCCTGCAAGTCACAGAGTCGGACACGATGAGCGAGTTTCACTTTCAACCACCCCGAGGCTGTGGGGACAGTGATTATCATCTTCATTTTACAAATGAGGAAACCCCAGCACCTTTGCCAAGGTGACTTGGCAAAGGCCACACAGCTGGGAAGAAGAAAAGCCACACGTGAACATATCACCTGTTCCAATAACTACGTTACTCCTCTTAGGCCACAGGCCACTTTTGCTATCTCGGGGGTGATACAGGCACCCTGTCTAACCACAGGGGACACGTATCAAGCTCTCCATGTGGTCCCATGGAGACCCCCTCTCACCAGCCCCTTGGATTGTTGAGGGGATTCACAACCCTCTCCTCCTTCTAGATAAATCCCCCTCAAAGATCTTTCCCAGCTCTGTTCTCAGAATGTTTTTATGCTGCTGACCTGCATAGTTGTTGATGATGTTTAGTCGCTAAGTTATATCCAACTCTTTGCGACCCCATGGACTATAGCCCGCCAGCCTCCTCTGTCCATGGTATTTCCCAGGCAAGAATACTGGAGTGCGTTGCCATTTTCTTCTCCAGGGGATCCCCCCAACCCAGGCATCAAACCTGTCTCCTGCACTGGGAGGCAGATTCTGAGCCACCAGGCAGAGCAGAGCCCCAAATCCATATAACCAGTGGTTGGATGTTTCCCTTGACAATGTACATATTCATGGTCTCTCTCACAACTCAGTCTAAACTTCCAACACATGCTATTGCAGTTTTAAAACAGCCATCCTGGAGCTTCCTAGGTGGCTCAGTGGTTAAAGAATCCATCTGCTAATACAGGAGTTGTGGATCCAATCCCTGGTCCAGGAAGACCCCACATGTCACTGAGGAGCTAAGCCCATGCACCACAACTAGTGAGCCTGTGCCCCAGAGGCCAGGAGCTGCAGCTGCTGAGCCATGTGTCGCAACTACTGAAGCCTGCTTGCCCTAGAGCCCATGCTCCGCAACAAGAGAAGCCATGGCAATGGGAAGCCTGCACACCACAGCTCGAGAGTGGCCCCTGCTTGCCGCAAATAGAGAAGCCCATGTGCAGCAACAAAGACCCAGCACAGCCAAAACAAAATAAACAGAATTATAAAACATCCATCCATATACCTTCGTTGCAATCACACTGCAAACCTCTGAAATCAGGATCTCTTGCTAACAGCAGCAGCATCTCCAGATGACCCCATCCCTCTGCCCAGGAGTCACTTGGGCTTCCTGCTCTGGAACGAGCTGAATGTTCTGTTTGAATCCACGTGTTTCACATGGACTATAGCCTGCCAGGCTCCTCTCTCTGTCCATGGGATTTTCCAGGCAAGAGCCAAGAACCCGAGCACGGCCTTAGACAAGGGCCACCATGCGGCCCTTAGGAAAAGAGGAGCTCAGAGAAGCAACACCATCCCACCAGGCACACGAAATACAGGTCAGCTTCCAGCCTGGAAACAGGAGTCTCTCTCACTGATTGTGCAGCCAGAAGGACAACACCCTTCTGAAAATGAGGACATGATGGCGAGCAAGGAGAGGAGAGAGCCGAGGCTCCTAACACAGGGACACATGAGCGGGACCACACAGCACAAAGACAGGGAATGGGCTGGGGCAGGCAGGACGCTGTTTCTTCCTGGCTTCACTGGCGCTGCCAAACTGACTACTGAGACCCACTAGCGGTAACCTGAGGACAGTGCCCCATGGTGGGAAGGAAGAAAATGCCATGCCAGGCCCCCCTCTGGACAGCAAGTGAGCCCTCTGGCTGCAGGGGTTGGAGTCATTTGACACACTGATTTGCAGAGTGGCTGGGGGCCACAATAAAGACTCACTCTCCTGGGAATTCCCTGGCAGTCCAGTGGTTAAGGTGTGGCGCTCTCACTGCCCGGGCCTAGGTTCAATCCCCAGTCAGGGAGCTAAGATCCTCAAGCCACGCAAGCGCAGTCAAAACAAAACCACCCTTCCCACCTCTAAAAGTCCATCACGTGTCTAGAAATGGATGAGGGCATCTCCCTTCTGCTCTCAGCCTTTGGCACACCTGGCCTGCACCCAGGGCCCCGCCTCTTTCAGGACAGACACCAATCATGCTCTCCTAAAGAGGACTGATTTACGAGGCTCCACCTCTCCCACCAGCCCCTCCTGGAACCCAGTCTACTTCTGTGAGTGGGCAGGGTTCAAGGCCAGTGGGCTGAGCTACCTACTGACTCGGGCAAGTCAGCTCACCTCTCTGGGCTTGAGGACCTTCATCTGCAAATGAAGACGATGACAGTCCCCACCATGGAAAGTGGGCAGCACAGAAATGCCAAGCCGCCATGATTATGTCGTCATTGCTGTCAAGGGTGATGCTGGTGGCCAAGCACTCTTGGGGATGGCCAGCCGTTACCTGATCTCGGTCACATCCGACTTGTCCAGCTTCTGCAGCTCCAGCTTGGCAGCCTCCAGGATGGGCATGACCTCAGCCAGGGCAGTCTCGGCCTCTGTCTTCTCCACCGCAATAATCTTGTTTTGTTCCTCTATCTCCATGGCTTTTTCCTCTGCCAGCTTCTTCTTTTCCTCCGCTATGGTGGGGCAGAGGGAGGGGAATGAAGCCACCGAAGGCAGGGAGGATGGACCACTGCTCCTGAGCCAAAGCGATACAGCCCTCAAAGGTGGGCACTGGGACCTCCCTGGGGGCGCAGTGGGTAGGAATCGGCCTGCTAACGCAGGGGACACAGGTTCGGTCCCTGGTCCAGAACAAGATCCCATGTGCCTCCACAGAGCAACTAAACCCATGCACCACAACTACTGAAGCTCTCGTGCCTAGAGCTTGTGCTCCACAACAAGAGAAGCCACCACAATGAGAAGCCTGCACACCGCGACTAAAGAGTAGCTCACACCTGTTGTAACTAGAGAAAGCTCGCCTGCAGCAACAAAGATCTAGTGCAACAGAAAACAAATTCAAAAACCAATTTTTTGAAAAATGGGCACTGGGAGGAGGGGGTCAAATGAGCTTTGGCCAATATGGCAGCCTTGGGTGTTCCCAGGGGACCAGTGTCCTCATGGTCCCTGGGGTCCCTAACACCGGGACAGCTGCTGCAACCTTGACCCTCCCTGACTAGCCCCCTATGCCTCCCACCCACTCCATCCCAGGGACAACCCCAACCCAGCTTGGCGGTGGTTAGCTGAGGACACCAGGGCTGCCCTCGAAGTTTTTCTGGCTTACTGAGATCTCTCTGCCTCTTCGTCAGCTTTTCCTCCGTTCATTCAGTCAGTCAGTTCAGTCGCTCAGTCATGTCCGAGTCTTTGCGACCCCATGGACTGCAGCACGCCAGGCCTCCCTCTCCATCACCAGCTCCTGGAGTTTACCCAAACTCATGTTCATTGAGTCGGTGATGCCATCCAACCATCTCATCCTCTGTCATCTCCTTCTTCTCCCGTCTTCAACCTTTCCCAGCATCAGGGTCTTTTCCAGTGAGTCAGCTCTTCACATCAGGTGGCCAAAGTATCAGAGTTTCAGCTTCAATATCAGTCCTTCCAATGAAAACTCAGGACTGATCTCCTTTAGGATGGACTGGTTGTATCTCCTTGCAGTCCAAGGGACTCTCAAGAGTCTTCTCCAACACCACAGTTCAAAAGCATCAATCGTTTGGCGTTCAGCTTTCTTTATAGTCCAACTCTAACATCCACACATGACTACTGGAAAAACCATAGCCTTGACTAGTTGGACCTTTGTTGGCAAAGTAACGTCTCTGCTTTTTAATATGCTATCTAGGTTGGTCATGACTTTCCTTCCAAGGAGTAAGCGTCTTTTCATTTCATGGCTGCAGTCACCATCTGCAGTGATTTTGGAGCCCAAAGAAATAAACCCTGCCACTGTTTCCACTGTTTCCCCATCTATTTGCCATGAAGTGATAGGACCACATGCCATGATCTTAGTTTTCTGAATGTTGAGTTTTAAGTCAACTTTTCACTCTTCTCTTTCACTTTCATCAAGAGGCTCTTTAGTTCTTCTTCACTTTCTGCTATAAGGGTGGTGTCATCTGCATATCTGAGGTTATTGATATTTCTCCTGGCAATCTTGATTCCAGGTTGTTTCTTCCAGCCCAGTGCTTTGCAGGATGTACTCTGCATATAAGTTAAATAACAGGGTGACAATATACAGCCTTGACGTACTCCTTTTCCTATTTGGAACCAGTCTGTTGTTCCATTTCTAGTTATAACTGTTGCTTCCTGACCTGCATACAGATTTCTCAGGAGGCAGGTCAGGTGGTCTGGTATTCCCATTCTCTTTCAGAATTTTCCACAGTTTGTTGTGATCCACACAGTCAAAGGCTTTGGCATAGTCAATAAAGCAGGAATAGATGTTTTTCTGGAACTCTCTTGCTTTTTCAATGATCCATAAGATGTTGGCAATTTGATCTCTGGTTCCTCTGCCTTTTCTAAATCCAGCTTGAACATCTGGAAGCTCACGGTTCACGTATTATTGAAGCCTGGCTTGGAGAATTTTGAACATTACTTTACTTGGGTGTGAGATGAGTGCAATTGTGCAGTAGTTTGAGCATTCTTTGGCATTGCCTTTCTTTGGGATTGGAATGAAAACTGACCTTTTCCAGTCCTGTGGCCACTGCTGAGTTTTCCAAATTTGCTGGCATATTGAGTGCACCACTTTCACAGCATCATCTTCTAGGATTTGAAATAGCTCTATTAGAATTCCATCACCTCCACTAGCTTTGTTTGTAGTGATGCTTCCTAAGGCCCACATGACTTCCCATTCCAGGATGTCTGGCTCTACGTGAGTGATCATACCATCGTGATTATCTGGGTCATGAATATCTTTTTTGTATAGTTCTTCTGTGTATTCTTGCCACCTCTTCTTAATATCGTCTGCTTCTGTTAGGTCCATACCATTTCTGTCCTTTATCGAGCCCATCTTTGCACGAAGTGTTGCCTTGGTATCTCTAATTTTCTTGAAGAAATCTCTAGTCTTTCACATTCTATTGTTTTCCTCTATATGTTCATTCAGCCCAGCCCAAAAGTCACCCTCCCCTCAGGTCACTCTCGGTTTTATCACTCTGTTTATTTGCTTTATTTTATCTTAGTTTATTTGTGACACTAACCGCAATCTGAAATTTCATGATTCTTGGCTCATGAATGGGATCCACTCACAGAATGTAAGCTTCTTTCCAGGGGCTGTGACCCCACATTTAGAACAAAGCTTGGCATGGAGTAGGTGTACCAGCTTGAATAGCGCCCCCACCAAAATCCATGCCACTCAAAACCACAGAATGTCACCTTATTTGGAAAGAGAGTCTTTGTAGATATAATTAGTTAACACAAGGTCATACTGGGTTAGGTTAGATCCTAAATCCAACAACTGTGTCCTTAGAAGAAAGCCATGTGAAGACACGGAGACGCAGTGGGGGAACGTCATGTGATGGTGGAGGCAGAAGCTGGAGGAATGCGTCTACAAGCCAAAGAACACTCAGGACTTCTGGCCACCGCTACAAGCTGGAAGAGGCCAGAAAAGGTCCTCCCCGGAGCCTTTGGAGGGAGCAGGGTCCTGCCAAGACCTTCATTTCAGACTTCTATCCTCCAAAACAGTGAGAATAAATAAATGTCTGTTTTAAAGCACCCGGTTTGAGACTTGCAGGGTGGTCCAGTGGTTCAGAGTCTGCCTTCCAATGCAGGGGTGTGGGTTTGATCCCTGGTCAGAGAACTAAGATCCTACACATTGCAGGGCAGCTAGGCCTACGAACCACAACTGGAGAAAGCCTGTGTGCCATAGTTAAGACCCAGTGCAGCCAAAAAATAAGAATAAAAAAAAATCTTCAAAAAGAAATAGCAATGGGTAGGTCAAAACATGCCGGTTCCTACAAGTAGCTTCCCAGGGCTGTCATGCAATGGAGCCCTGTCCTGTTTGGGGGTTTTTTGGTGGGAAGGGGGCAGTCCAGATCCCCAGAGTTGGCCCCACACTTGCCTATGGCCGTATTTGTGGCAATCTCCTCCAGTAGGGCCTCGCAGGCAGCCGACTTCTCTGCCAGCACGATCTTCTGCTCGGCTAGCTTCTGGTTCAGCTCATCCAGCTGGATGGTGGCCTCCTTCAGCTTGTCCAGGCCTCCCTCCAGACGCTTGCACTGAGCTGAAGAAAGGGAACACAGGTATTCACCCTTGAGGGGGCTCTGTCCTCACATACCCAACTACACGCAATGCAGAGAGATTCACCCAACTTGGGCTCACAGGACAAAAAAGTAAAATAAAATCATCATGAGATGTCAAGCATCTGTCAGCACCTCCATTGCCATTTTGGGGGTGGCATCTCTGAATGGCAACCCACTCCAGTATTCTTGCCTGGAGAATGCCACAGACAGAGGAGTCTGATGGACTATAGTCCTTGGGGTTGCAAAACAGTCAGACATGACTGAGTGACTAACACTTTGACTTCCAAAATGAATATACTTCTGAAAACAGTGCTTCATTTGACCAACAGCCCGAACCAGAGAATTTTTTAAAAAGTCTTCCAACAGAGAAATGCCTGCTCTCATTAAACAGTGTCTCTAATGGAATGCAAATTTAGAGCTTAGAGTGTATGGCCCAACACAGAAAAACAAAAATAAATGCATGCCAGGGCTCTGCCCACCCACACATATCATTTTGAGGTACAAAATTCAAAATCTACTTTTCAGCTTTGCCTCAGTCTAAGTATGCTCGTTCTTGCTAAGAAAGCATCTGCTTTAAGGAAAACAGCACTGGGATCCTTACTTGTAAGGAATAACAATTTCTGTGAATCATCCCGTCCCCATCCCAAGTCTTACCTATATTATACTGAGTTTTCTCATCCAGTAATTTTGAATACGTGTTAATAAAATCCAGGTAGTTCTTTGGAGTCACATAGTTGCAGCGCCTCAGTTTCTGTAGGAACTGTTTGCTGAATTCACCCACGGATTCATGGACCAAAACAACATGTTCTACCAGATCTTCTATATTTTCTGCTGGGATCATCTGATTAGTCCCTGAAGAGGAAGGAATGGAAAAGGGTGGTTCATAAAGAAAGGAGACAAGCAGTTCCTCAAAGAGTTAAACACAGAATTCCCATGTGACCCAACAATTCCACTCCTAAGCACATTCCCAAAAGAGGTGAAAGACAGACACAGGCAATGTTCACAGCAGCACCCTTCACAGCAGCCAGAAGTGTCTACCAACAGATGGGTGGTACACAAAATACGGCCTGTCCATAAATGGAGTATTACTCAGCCTTAAAGAAGGAAATTCTGATACAGGCAGCAATATGGATAAACCTGGAAAACATGCAAAGTAAAAGAAGCCAGCCATAAAAGAACACATGAAACATCTAGAATTGGCAAATTAGTGGCAGAAAGTAAATTAGAGGTTCCCAGGGGTGGAGGGTGGGGCTGGGGGTGGGAGAACAGGGACTGAGTGTTTATTGGGGACAGAGTTTGCATTTTAAAGATGAAAAATGTTCTGGAGATAGATGGTGATACCAATTGCACAACATTGTGAGTATTAAAAAGTATCACAGTGCACACTTAGAATGGTTTAAAAGTTAAAATGGTAAATTTTGCATATTTCTTGACCACAATAAAATACAGTATAAAAATGCTTTAACAAAAAAGAAAAAGCAGTTATCACTCGTCAGTGGCTTTTCTGGTTTTTCAAACCAGTCAATCCTAAAGGAGATCAGTTCTGAATATTCATTGGAAGGACTAATGCTGAAGCTGAAACTCCAATACTTTGGCCACCTGATGCGAAAAAACTAACTCATTGGAAAAGACACTCATGCTGGGAAAGATTAAAGGCAGGAGGAGAAGGGGATGACAAGAGGATGAGATGGTTGGATGGCATCACCGACTCAATGGACATGAGTTTGGGTAAACTCTGGGAGTTGGTGATGGACAGGGAGGCCTGGTGTGCTGCAGTCCATGGGGTCACAAAGAGTTGGACATGACTGAGCGACTGAACTGAAATGACTGCTACTCTGGCAATTTCTCTAAGAACACAGAAAGCCAATTTTCTCTCCCTACGTAGGAAGGTCTGTCTTGTGAGGGGCTCGAGATTCCAGGCGAGAAATTTACCCAGTGCCCCGCTTCATTCCCTGTACCCAACATGTATTTGGCACGAGGTAGATCTTCCTATGGGGCCTCCCAGGTGGTGCCAGTGGTAAAGAACCCACCTGCCAATGCAAGAGACATAAGAGATGCAGGTTCGATCCCCGGGTGGAAAGATTCCCTGGAGGAGGGCATGGCACCCCACTCCAGTATTCTTCCCAGGAGAACCCATGCACAGGGGAGCCTAGGGCGTCACAAAGAGTCAGACATGACTGAGCATCTGAGCTCAGGCCTTCCTATATGTCTGCTGAAAAATTAATAATCACTTCCAGTGCCAAAACCACGTCAACTTGAATTATCTCACAGATTGCAAAATACTTTCACCTCAAAAACGAAGGAAGGAAGTATGACCAAAAGTAGGCATTTATCCAGATTCTGCATATTTGATCTTGAATTATACCAGGGGTCAACAAACCACAGTCCATGGGCCAATTTTACAGCATGCATGAAAAGCTTTGCCTCACAAATATGCTTACTTATTGGGCACAGTCATCCAATTTCAGGAATATATCCTAAGAGAAAAATTCTAAGTAAATTCCATGCACCATTATTTATGATGCTTAACCACTCAATACTGAAAGCAGCTAAGTACTAATGCACAGACATGGCTAAAAAGCCTATGAAAGCTAAAGAGAAAAGACAGTGAAAGTGTCAGCCACTCAGTTGTGTCCGACTCTTTTGAGACCACATGGACTGTAGCCCTCCAGGCTCCTCTGTCCATGGCAAGAATACTGGAGTAGGTTGCCATGCCCTCCTCCAGGGGATCTTCCCGACCCAGGGTGAAACTTGGGTCTCCTGCATTGCAAGCAGATTCTTAACTGTCTGAGCCACAAGGGAAGTCCAATGAAAGCTAAGGCACATCTATATCAGAGCTGGCAACTGCAGCCTCCAGGACAAATCTGGCCCACTGCCCATTTTTGTAAATAAAGTTTTGCTGGCACACAGCCATGCCCATTGACTTACATATTGTCTATAGCCGCTTTCATGATGCAATGGTGAAACTGTGTAGTTGCAACAGAGACCATATGACCCACAATGCCGAAAATATTTATCATCTAGTCATTCTCTAGGTTTTCTTGCCTGCAGAATCCCAGGGACAGAGGAGCTTGGTGGGCTGCCGTCTATGGGGTTCACAGAGTCGGACACAGCCAAGCGACTTCGCAGCAGCAGCATTTACAGAAAAAGTTTGCTGATCTTTTCAGTTATATCATCAGAAAAGAATCATATTCTTTTAGCCCCCTTCTCCAAAAAACTCCAATCTGTCTGTAAAGTGGGACTAGTTATTTATTTATTGGATATGTATTTATAAGCCTAAAGCTATTCACAAGGTCACCCAGTGTCATAAAGCTGCTCAACTTGGTCCATATAAAAAGTTTTTCCCTAAGGATGAATTGACTGGCTTGAGAGCTTCCCTGGTAAAGAATCTGCCTGCAATGCAGGAGATGTGGGTTTGATCCCTGGGTTGGGAAGATCCCCTAAAGAAGGGAATGGCAACCCACTCCAGTGTTCTTGCCTGGAGAATCCCGTGGACAGAGGAGCCTGGCAGGCTACAATGCACAGGGTCACAAAGAGTCAGACACAGCTAAGTGACTAACACTGTCTTATTTTGAAGATTACAATTAATAACCAAGGCCTTAGGGGGTTGAATCTGTAGAGCAAATTCCACACTGATGGATAATCAGTTTACCAAAAAGTTTTCAGACATCCCTGGGGTCAGCACACATTTTCTCTAAACAACCGTAAGAACCAACTGCATAGCTCAGGGAACTCTACTCAGTGCTCGGTGGTGACCTAAATGGGAAGGAAATCCAAAGAAGAGAAGATATATGTATATGTATAGCTGACGCACTTTGCTCTACAGTAGAAACTAACACAACATTGTAAAGCAACTACACTCCAATAAAAAAAATTTTTTTAAAGAAACAAATAGTAAATTTTTAGGCTGTGTGGGCCATGCAGTCTCTGTGCCAATTACTTAACTTTGTGGTTGTAGCATAAAAGCAGCCATAAACATTATGTTTATTATGTGTTTCAATAAAACTTCATTTACTAAGGCAAGCAAGGGGCTGAACTTGGCCTGCAGACCATGGTTTGCTGACCCTTACTTTCTATGATACTTAATCAATTCTTATTCTGCATTATCTTTGTAAATCCCTGAAGTCTCTTTGGACTAAAACACAATATGAACCAAAACACACTAATAAACATCATTTGTGACCATGGAATCTACTGGACCAAAATTCAAAGTCTGAAAAAGGATAACAAATTGTTGTTTTGTTAATATATAGTATCTTTACCTGGAGAATCCCACAGGGGAGCCTGCCGGGCTGTATTCCCTGGGGTCGGAAAGAGTCGGATATGACTTAGCGACTGAGCACGCATGCATACTGTTAATGTGGTCCTGCTATTAGCTGCCACTTACCTAAAAATGACTTAGCAACTGCATGCAGAGCTTGAGGGGGCCAGGGCATGAACCAGTCAATACCAGTGTTATTTACCAGACCTTGCAAAGAAAGAGAGACAAAAGAGATGATCCCTCTGCTACTCTGAGACCCACAGGAACATGGATACAGTCTTTGGGACCCAACAAATTGGTGAATGAGATGGACATGTCCAAAAACAATGATCAAAAAACAGGGTTTCTCAGCCTCGGCAATAGTGACACTTGACTGGATAATCCTCAGTGGCGGGGCTATCTGTGCGTTGTGGGGTGTTTGGCAACACCCGTTCTCTATCAGCTAGATACCAATTGTACATAGCCTGCCACACCCAAATTGTGACAACCAAAAACGTCTCCAGGCATTGACCAGTGTCCCCTGGGGAGCAAAACTGCCCCCCCATTCTAGGGATAGGTTCTGCTACTTCCACGAGGATGCCAGAATTTTCCAAATAAAAGGCAGCAGGGACCTATATTGTGTACATTATGGGCCTTGAGGCTGGGACTGGGAGCTTTTCCTCATGTTAGGACATCAGCCAGGACTTCCCTGAAGGTTCAGTGGTTAAGAATCCACCTGCCAATGCAGGGGGCGAGAGTTCAATCCCTGGTAGGGGAACTAAGATCCCATATGCCTCGGGGCAACTAAACCCTCAGGCACCACAACTAAAGGAACCCATTCACTGCCACAAAGACACAGCACAGTTGAAATAAATCAATATTTAAAATTTTTTGAAAATTAAAGTGAAAAAAGAAAGGCACCAGCCATCCATCCGCAACACAAGAGCTGGTTGGTGATTGTGGAGTGGTGGCTCCAGACTCATCCTACATGGCAGGACTCAACTTTCAACCTAACGGCCATGTCATGGGTCACTTGGCTGGTGGAACCGTGGAACCTCAAGATGCATGTCACTCCCTCACCCAAAGCATGTGCCCTACTGAAGGGGAAGAAGGACTTGCAGGCTCTGCTCCAGGGCACCTGGGAAATTTCTGCAGCGGGTCCTTAGGGTGTCCCCCACCGGCGACATGCCCAGGACGATGTGCAGGTTGTTGGCACTCTTGTTCACGAAGTACTGCCACATGGACTCCTTGGCCGGGCCTGTCCCTTGCTTCAAAGCCTCTGGCCCAATCTGACTGAGGATAGACTCCTTTTCCTCGTCTGGGAAAAGTGCGGGTACGATGCCTAGAAAACAAAGGAGAGCATTTTGTTCAGTCTCAGGTTCTTTCTTGAGGCACTGAAATGGCAGGAGCACAGTCCGTGGGGTTGCAAACAGTCAGACCTGACTGAGCAGCTGAACACACACTGTGTCACCAAAGAGCAGCCGCTGCTGAGTCTGAAGAGCAGGGCTTGGGTCCCAGCTCTGAGACCCAAGGCTCACTCACCGTGTGTGAAAATCCCTTTGGACTTCAGTCTCCTCATCCATGAAATGGAAATAACAAATGCCTGCTACTTACCTGGGTGGGTTAATGTGAGCATCAGAGCTGGAGTTCCCAACATCAGAGCAGGAGTTCTCAAGGGGACAATTTTGTCCTCCCCAAGAGATATCTCCAAGAGACAAAAGATGATGTTGTGAAAGTGCTGCACTCAATATGCCAGCAAATTTGGAAAACTCAGCAGGAGCCACAGGACTGGAAAAGGTCAGTTTTCATTCCAATCTCAAAGAAAGGCAATGCCAAAGAATGCTCAAACTACCGCACAATTGCACTCATCTCACATGCTAGCAAAGTAATGCTCAAAATTCTCCAAGCCAGGCTTCAACAGTTGTGAATCATGAACTTCCAGATGTTCAAGCTGGATTTAGAAAAGGCAAAGGAACCAGAGATCAAATTGCCACCATTGCTGGATCATTGAAAAAGCAAGAGAGTTTCAAAAAAATGTCTACTTTTGTTTTATTAACTATGTCAAAGCCTTTGACTGTGTGGATCACAACAAACTGGAAAATTCTTCAAGAGATGGGAATACTAGGCAACCTGACCTGCCTCCTGAGAAATCTGTATGCAGGTCAAGAAGCAACAGTTAGAACTGGACATGGAACAACAGACTGGTTCCAAAACAGAAAAGGAGTACGTCAAGGCTGTATATTGTCACCCTGCTTATTTAACTTATATGCAGAGTACATCATGCAAAACACTGGGCTGGATGAAACATAAGCTGGAATCAAGATTGCTGGGAGAAATATCAATAACCTCAGATATGCAGATGACACCACTCTTATGGCAGAAAGTGAAGAAGAACTAAAGAGCTTCTTGATGAAAGTGAAAGAAAAGAGTAAAAAGCTGGCTGAAAACTCAACATTCAGAAAACAAAGATCATGGCATCTGGTCCCATCACTTCACGGCAAATAGATGGGGGAAACAGTGGAAACAGTGACATACTTTATTTTGGGGGGCTCCAAAATCACTGCAGATGGTGATTGCAGCCATGAAATTAAAAGACACTTAGTTCTTGGAAGAAAAGTTATGACCAACTTAGATAGCATATTCAAAAGGAGAGACATTACTTTGCCGACTAAGGTCCGTCTAGTCAAGGCTATGGTTTTTACTGTGGTCATGTATGGATGTGAGAGTTGGACTGTGAAGAAGGCTGAGTGCCAAAGAATTGATGCTTTTGAACTGTGGTGTTGGAGAAGACTCTTGAGAGTCCCTTGGACTGCAAGGAGATCCAACCAGTCTATTCTGAAGGAGATCAACCCTGGGATTTCTTTGGAAGGAATGATGCTAAAGGTGAAGCTCCAGTACTTTGGCCACCTCATGCGAAGAGTTGACTCATTGGAAAAGACTCTGATGCTGGGAAGGATGGGGGCAGGAGGAGAAGGGGACGACCGGGGATGAGATGGCTGGATGGCATCACCGACTCGATGGACGTGAGTCTGAGTGAACTCCGGGAGTTGGTGATGGACAGAGAGGCCTGGCGTGCTGCGGTTCATGGGGTCACAAAGAGTCGGACACAACTGAGTGACTAAATTGAACTGAACTACTCCTTGGAAGAAAAGCTATGACCAACATATATTAAAAGCAGGATATTAAAAAGCAGAGACATTACTTTGCCAACAAAGGTCCATCTACTGAAAGCTATGGTTTTTCCAGTAGTCATGAATGGATGTGAAAGTTGGACTATAAAGAAAGCTGAGTGCCTAATAATTGATGCTTTTGAACTGTGCTGTTGGAGAAGACTCTTGAGAGTCCCTTAGACTGCAAGGAAATCCAACCAGTCAATCCTAAAGGAAATCAGTCCTGAATATTCATTAGGACTGGTGCTGAAGCTGAAACTCCAATACTTTGGCCACCTGAAGCGAAGAGCTGAATCATTGGAAAAGACCCTGATACTGGGAAAGATTGAAGGCGGAAGAAGGGGATGACAGAGGATGAGTTGGTTGGATGGCATCACCGACTCAATGGACTTGAGTTTGGGTAAGCTTCGGGAGTTGGTGATGGACAAGGAGGTCTGGTGTGCTGTAGTCCATGGAGCTGCAAAGAGCAACTGAATGACTGAGCTACCGAACTTAACTGAAGAGGTATCTGGCAGTGTCTGGAGACATTTTTGGTTGTCCAGTGTGTGTGTGTGTGTGTGTGTGTGTGTGTGTGTGTGTTGGGGATGGTACTAGTGTCATCTAGTGAATAGAGGCCAGGGATACTGCTAACATCCCATAATACCCAGAACAGCCTCCACAACAAAGAATAGAATTGTCTCCACTCCTAAGTCATTCGTGTCAAGGATGAGATGCAAAGTCTTCACGATGCAGCAAAGCAAAAGGGCTTCAGACCTATTTGACCTGCATCATACGGGGTACAGACCCCTGGGGACCCCACTCAGTCTCCAAATAAAATATACCCCGAGCCCTGCAATGGGGTTTACAGACAGAGAATAGGTCTGACATTTACATCTCAATTACAAGTTTGTGACCCACTCATGGAAAGTCCACTGCCAACCCAAGGACACGTGTGCTAAATGCCAGATAAATAGCTGAGATGGTAAGATGCCCCAGGCATTCAGGAGACAGGAGACTGCCAGAGGAGGGAGACCAGCAAGGCACTAGGGCTAAAACCTGGGGAAGGGTTTCCTTGGTGCCGGGCTGGAAAGTGGAGTTCTGCTCTTCATGTCCCTGGTCCCTGTCCACTCCCCTTTCTAGTCAGAGGTCCCTATTTTCCTTTGGTGAATCACTTCGCACTCATTCTAATCTGGATGTGATTTGAGGGTGGCTCTGACACCACCCCAGGCATGATCAATCCGCATCCTGCATCACCCACCATAGACACTGGACCCTCAGCCTGGGATGCCCCTGCTGGCTCCTACCCACCTGTGAGAGCTTGAAGAATACCTCCTGTGTAGGTAGGAAGTGCGCTTAAAAGGTAATGCTTATCAGACAGCCTCCGCTGAAAGCTGAGCCGCAGAGACCAGCAAACCCCGTGTGAGACCAGCGTCCCGGTACCTGAGGTGAGCATGTTGTTGACGAGCTCCAGGAAGCCCTCCTCGGCCACATGGGCATCCGTGAACAGGAAGATCATCATCTTGTTCTCAATACCAAGCTTCAGGTAAAGGTTCTTCAGGTCGTCCCGGAAGTTGTTCTCAGAGTAGCCCCGGCTCAGGAGGATCTCAAACACCTGCGGACACGTAGCACAGCAGCCCCGTGAGACCACTGGCCCGAGGGAGGGTCTCCGGGTAAACGCAGAGGGAGAGGACAGCTTCCAGCTGACCCGCCATCAAAGAGGGACCAGGACCACGAACCGGATGACCGGGGCCATCTTCACAAAATACGGTTGAGTGAGAAAGGCAGGACACAGAAAACTGACATTCCTTTTCGTCGAACAAACCACTGTGGATGTTCTGTGCAGGTGCGCCCGTGGGCGAGGTGAGTGTGTGCAGGGAACAAGGCTCCTGCAGATGGATTATGAATAAGGCAGAAAAAAGGGGAGCAGGGGCAGTGAAAAGGACAGCCTCCATCATTAAAATGAGTAATTGGATGGGACTTCCCTGGAGGTCCAGTGGTTAGGACTGTGCTTCCACTGCAGGGGATGTGGGTTCGATCCCTGGTCAGGGAACTAAGATCCCGCAAGCCATGAGATGTGGCAAGAAAGAGTCATTTGAATGATAGGGAAGGAGATAAGGCAGAGATGGGCCACACAACAGAGGAAGTGGGTGTGGGTACAGAATCCCCATGGACAGAGGAGCCTGGCGAGCTACAGTCCACGGGGTCTCAAGAGTTGGACACGACCTAGCAACTAAGCCACCACCACAGCCACCGTGAGCTCTGTGAGATAAATGAGATAAATTGTGAGAAGATGTGTAAAGAAAAAAGACCGAACAAGAAGCAATTTTAAAAATATTAAATTCAAAAGTCCTCTGACACACGAAATAGATATAAATGGAAACAGGACACACACATAAGCCAAGTCTTTTCTGTTCAAGCATTTCCTCTGGCTCAGATGTGTAGAAGTTTAACGGTGAGCAGTCGTTTTAAAACAGCTCAGATTTACGGTAGCAGAGAAATTCTTTATTTCATCTCTCCTCTCCACCTCAGATTACGGTAGCAGAGAAATCCTTCATTTCCTCTCTCCTCTCCACCTCTCTTCACACACACACACACACACACACACAGCCTCTTTCACACTCACTCGGCCAGTCATGCACACTCATAGCCACACATGTGCACATGGTGACTCCCACAGTCAGCACACTTTTATGTTTATGGGCACACACGTAGTTTGTCACATACTTTCACAGTTATAGAGTCATAGTCATTCATCACATACTCACACACACAGTTACACAAATTTGCACGTCCGCACACTCTCTCACACACAGTCACACACACAAACTCAGGGCAACTTGGATGCCCTTCAGCCAAATGTAACCTGGCCTCCAGTTCCACCTGCTGCCTGCACACCCCCTTCACCCTCCCCAAGTGTAGCTTTCACACGGCCTCCACAGTTCCGGGCACCCCTGGCATGAGCAGCTCGCTGGTCCCCCTACCCGACTGCCCCTCCACTTCCCAGGACACAGCAATGATCCAATACATCCTATTGCTCCTCCTCTGTCCCTCCAACATCCTCTCTGTCGTTTCTTGAACTCAAGATGCACAACCAGGACCCAGTTTTAACAGGACTAATCAACAGAAAAGTCAACTTGCCAAGAGGTTAATGTCTTAGCCTATAGAAAAATAGGCTGCTGTAAGAAAAGAAAAAGAAAGCAATTACATTTGAATAATAGATGATTCTGACTACATATTTTATCTAATCTTAAAGGTACACCAACCTTTAAGTTAGTTTAGAAATACTTCCTAAACTACCCAATTTAGTTTAGAAATACTTTCAACAAGTTTAGAAATACTTTCAACAAGTTTAGAAATACTTTCAACAGGTTAATATTTCTGAAATACCACAAATGAGATTCATTAAATTAATGGTGACTGCTCTCTCTGTAAAGAGTTCTCACAAATCAATAAGCACACAGAGACATTTCACTAAAAGGAAAAGACAAATGTCTAATGAATGTATTAAAAGGCTATTCATGTCAATGTATGGCAAAAACCACTACAATATTGTAAAGTAATTAGCCTCCAATTAAAATAAATAAATTTTAAAAATAAATAACAGCTATTCACACTTCACTACTTGGCAAAGAAATAAAGTCTCATTTAAACTATGATATGTTTCACCTATAATATTGGCAGATATCAGAATGACAGTACACAGTGTTGGCAGAGTAGGGAGAAATGGACATTGCTGGTAGCATGAATCAGTTTAATCCCTTGTTGTGAGACCAACTGTTGTTAAAAAGGACATTTTGAAAAATAAACCAAATACAGGATTCCCCCAGTGGTCCAGCGGTTTAAGAACCTGCCTGCCAATTTCAGGAAACCTGGGTTAGATCCCTAGCCTAGGAAGATTCCACAGGCTGAGGGGCAACTAAGCCCGTGCTCCACAACGACTGAAGCACCTGTGCTCTCAACAAGCAACTCCACCACAGTGAAAAGCCCACACCTTGCACCTAGAAAGCAGCCCCCACTCGCCACAGCTGGAGGAAGTCTGATGACCCGGTGCAGCCATAAATAAATAGGCAAGACTCAATTCCTTTAAAGAGTAATAAACCACATACAATGAATAATGGAATGCCACCACACCCACCACCCATATTTAACATTTGCCAAAAACCCAAAACTCATATATTTGCTTCAAACCTATTTTTAACTAACTTAGGGATAAATTTAGAAGTCCTTTGCTTCTCCCCTGGTCCTCCATCCCCAGGCCCCCTCATTTTTTGGCCCTCCTTCGAGGCAAGTGGGATCTCAGTTTTCTACCAGGGATCAAATCCGTGCCCCTGCAGTAAAAGAGCCGAGTCCTAACCACTGGACCACCAGAGAAGTCCCTTGGCCCTGTTTACTCCCACTTCAAGGAGGCACACTCCACCAGGAATTCACCTTTTTAATGTGAGCTCTAGTGTCATGGGTCAAAAATCATTTAAAAACATATACCCTTGAATCCTCTAACTTCCCAATTTCAAAAAAAATCATAAAAACAGAGCAAAACAATAGGCAAAAACAGAGTCATCGAGGATAACGCAAGACCCAAGTTACAAACAGAATCAGATACCAAAGAACTAAGGAGGGTGTGTGGGGAGGGTGAGCAGTGGAGCTGCTGCTGCTGCTGCTGCTGCTGCTAAGTCGCTTCAGTCATTTCTGACTCTGTGCGACCCCACAGACGGCAGCCCACCAGACTCCCCCGTCCCTGGGATTCTCCAGGCAAGAACACTGGAGTGGGTTGCCATTGCCTTCTCCAATGCATGAAAGTAAAAGTGAAAGTGAAGTCGCTCAGCCGTGTACAACTCTTAGGGACCCCATGGACTGCAGCCCACCAGGCTCCTCCATCCACGGGATTTTCCAGGCAAGAGTACTGGAGTGGGGTGCCATTGCCTTCTCTGGCAGTGGAGTTGATGCTTCTTCAAAACTGAGTCTCATTGCAGAATGCATGTCTCACAGTGATGGACCAGGCTGGCAAGTTACCTGTGGGCACTGCAGGACTATCTGTAAGAGTCTAAGGATGGTATAGAGACACCGGGCCCCACTCACACAGTGCTGGGGGGATGTCAAATGGTGCAGCCTCTTGGGCAAACAATCTGGCAGTTTCTCAGATGGAGCAACAGAGAATTACCCCACGACCCAGCAACTCCACTCCTAGCATCCACCCAAGTCAAATGAAAATATATGTCCCTGCAGAATCCTGTACATGAATGTTTATAGCAGCATAATTCATAGTAGTCAAAAGGTGGAAATAATCCAGATGACTGTCAGTGAATGAATGGATAATTGAAACGTGGCCTACCATATAATGGAACATGATTCAGCCATATAAGGAATGAAACACTGACACAGGGACGAAGTTTGGAAACATTATGCTAAGTGCAAGAAAGCGTCACAAAAGACCACATACTTTGAGATCCTACTGTATGAAAAACCCAGAATAGTAAAGTCAAGAGAGAAAGAAAGATTAATGATGTCTTAAGGCTGAGGGGCTGGAAGAACAGGAGGATACGGAGCTTGGGATTTCTTCTTTGGATGAAGAAAATGTTCTGAAATTGAATGTGATGGTTCCACAACCTTTCGAACATAAAATAACTATTGAATTGTATACCTTAAGTGGATCAACTGTACAATCTAGAAATTGTATCTCAATAAAAAAATTTTTTTTCTGTTTAATTGTTTTTTGAAGATTCTAAGAATGGCCCAGAACGTTGGATGGTGGTTGTATTGAAACAACAGCCAGCACATCACCGACCATGAACACTGGGTCCACGGAGGCTTGGGCCAAGATCCCTCTACACGAGCACACATCACACATTATGCATCACAGGACCTGCTCATGGTTGGCTCTCGAACTTGATTTGACATATTCTATATTCCAAAAACAATACAATAGTGAGGTGCTTCGAATATTCAGTGAAAATAATATCGATTCTGCCCCCCCCCAAAAAGCCATCTGATCCTCTGTGACATGTTATGGTCTGTAATAGATTGTTTGAATTTTTGCAGGAACCACTAACTGCAGAAATTGGCACAGCAAAGCCACTTTCTAGCAGGGAGTTTGGCTCACCTCGTAGCCAGCTGTGAAGGCAGCCAGCCTGGCCAGAGACTGCTTCCCGGAGCCCCCGACCCCGACCAGCAGGGCGTGGCCTCGGTCCATTCGAATGATGCGGTGTACGCGGGTCAGGTGCTCCAGAGCATCGTCAAAGAGAACCAAGTTCATTTTGGTGTTGCTTTCATTATACTCTTCAAGGATTTCCTGAATTTTAGACCAAAAAATAAAGTTTTTTTAAGGACCACTGACTTTTAAGAGACAGACTCTCTCTTCTGTGCAGGAGCGATTGAAAATGGAGGAGAGGCTGTTTTGAATGTCAATAGTGGTTGGAATGATTGAATCATTAGGGTTCACAAGACTACCGTTCACAATCAGGATTTCAACCTGCGGGACATCCCAGGCATCCAGTGGGTAAGACACTGAGCTTCCAACGCAGGGGTCACGAGTTCTATCCCTGGTCAGGGAACTAAGAAACCTCATGCTGCACAGCATGGCCAAAATAAACAAACTGATTAAATTAAATAAATTTTTAAAAGATTTCAATCTGCTGGTCTGTGATTGGCCAGCAGTAAGCCAAAGATGACCACAAGGCTCGCCTTATGAATTAAGATGAAAATGAACATTAGGGGGTCAGATGAGGGGTTCCCAAAGTTGGGTGTGCACTGGAACCCTGGCACCCTCCATGGTTTGATGAAGGGAAAAGCATGAGGATGGGTCGCAGGGGTTTGAATGAATAAATTCATCAGGTCATTCGCATGCACACAGGACGTGGACACCACTGGGTCAGGCACAAGCCCATACCCCAAAGTTACACACAGGCACGGCATTCTCCCCAGCTCCACCTCCTGGGCACCCAAGTAACGTGATCCTGGGAGAGGTGAGCCGCGTCCGCACCTGGAACAAAGCCTTGGCTGCCTCATAATCCTGAATATCTTCATAAATGCGTGCTTCCTCTTCATGCAGAGCTGTCCGGAAGTCTCCAAACAGGATGGGGTCCCTCATCACCGCCTCCACATCTTCGTTAAAATGCGCCGTGACCAAGTTTCTTACATGCTCCTGGACCTTACAACACAAGATCACTTCAGGACCCAAACTCACACCACACTTGTGCTAAGACTTGTCAGAAAAAGAGCATAGGCTCGGATTATCGGAAGTCATTTGCATTTGATTTTTTTCCCCTTTGCTGCTAAGTACTTAACAATCCACCCTCCTTTATCTATTGACTTCCATTGTTAGTCTCTATTTTTCTGTAAAGTCCCATATAAAAAATATTGGTTTTTGTTTTGTACTTTTTCATTTCACCCAGAGACAAATTTTGTGGTTCGAAGTTTGCTTTTTGTTTGTTTGTTTTGAGTTCTGGGTGTTTTCTGTTTGTTTATCTGTCTTTTGCATTTGCTGGTACATTTTTCAATTTACTGACCAGCTCCTTGTCTGTTTCATTGATCAACCGGTCATGGAAGACTCTCAGACATTCGTTCCTCCAGACTCTCACCATCTGGGTCACCGTCTGGAATCTACAGGATGGAAGGGGCAAAATTAGCCACAATGTTATCTAGAGAAGAGCAGACTGGATGCTACTATTTTCAGATGACTATACAGGGTGCAGAAAAAGACATATCTATAGTCTTCCCCAACCCCACCCAGTTCCATATTAATTGAAACTTAATGAAGTGAAGTGAAGTGAAAGTTGCTCAGTGTCTGACACTTTGCAACCCCATGGACTATAAAGTCCATGGAATTCTTCAGGCTAGAATACTGGAGTGGGTAGCCTTTCCCTTCTCCGGGGATCTTCCCAACCCAGGGATTGAACCCAGGTCTCCCGAATTGCAAGCAGATTCTTTACCAGCTGAGCCACAAGAGAAGCCCAAGAATACTGGAGTGGGTAGCCTATCCCTTCTCCAGGGGATCTTCCCAACCCAGGAATTGAACTGGGGTCTCCTGCATTGCAAGTGGATTCTTTACCAACTGACCTATCAAGGAAGCCTTAAACTTAATGGACACTAACAATTTAAATGTAAAGACTATAACATTGTCATTTATAGCTCCTCCTGCTGCAGAGAAAAAAAAAAAAGAACATTATCTACAAGTGATGTAAATGACATGAGAACTTGATGGGACTCCTCCTCACTGGAATTTATGAATTTAACACCACCTGCAGAGCCATTGGCAGCCCCTTTTTATAAGAACCAGCTCCACCTGACCCCAGTTCTGGGTCTTTCTCTGGTTTCTGGCAAAGAGGCCTCATTCCACCCCTAAATACCCAGACCGATCCCCTCCTGAACTGCCATTCTGAACCTTTCAAGGGCACTGAGAGTCACTGTGGGCACGCAGAAAGTTCTTGATTCATTTTCCAATATTTTGTGGATTCATAATGTAAATCCACAAAATTGGGACATCCCTGAAAAGCTACATAGATGAAATAGACATTAATGTAAATACAAATTCATCTAGTTTTCACAGGTAAATTTCTACACCAAGACTTAAATCCCTCTGTCCTCTGTGGTTAACTTCTCCCAGAGACACATAAAGTATAACCAATTGGCAACTGGAAACAATTCAGCTGTATGAATGAAAGGCTCCACTGGGCAAATTCCACCTTTAGAACTGAGAACAAAGGTCAACATAATATCCCCACCTCTGGGTTGAACACACCTGTCCACTTGGCCTCATACCTGTCTCTCTTGGCTTCCCCAACCTTCAACTCAAGGACTCAAGAGGCATCAAGTCTTAACCAAGCATTTGACTCTGTTCTTTGTTTAACATAAACAAAAAAGACCCTGGGTGATTAATTGACACATGCATTCCATCGCATTTCCTGATAGCTCCTCTGTCTTAAAAGAATAAGAGAAGCTATCATACCAATGAGGCATCTTTCAGTAAGATAAGATAAAACTCACCGTTCTGGGTTAGTGAGGACAAGACCGTTATAAACCCGTGAGAGGTCTCGAAGGTTAAAGATGTAATGGAACTTGGATGGGGTGGGCGGCAGATCCTGAACAATGTTTTTGTAAAGAGTCAACGTGCAGGATGTCAGCTTGTCACTCACAGCCATGATGCTCTCATGAAACACCTACAGAATGAAAAGATCCACCCACCCCCCACACCGAGTGTCTATCAGTGGATGAATGGATAAGCAAAATGTGGTCCATCCATTATCATGGAATATGGTTTGGCCAGGAAAAGGAGCAAAACATTGACACAGGATACAATGTAGATGAACCTTGAAGACATCATGCTGAGTGAAAGAAGCCAAACACAAAAGACCACATATTGTATGATTCCACTGATAGGGAGTGTCCAGAATAGGACAATCCATAGAGACAGAATCCAGATTAGTGGTTGCCAGGGGCTGAAGGACAGAATGGAATAACTGTTTGAGGGGTGATAAAAATATTCCGGAACTAGACAGTGGTGATAGTTGTACAACATTATGAAAGTACTAAGTGTCACTGAACTATGTATTTTTAAATGGTTTTAATAGCTAGTCTTACATTGCATGGATTTTTCTATAATTTTTTAAACATATTTTATTTATTATCTTATTATTGGCTGCGCTAGGTCTTTGTTGCTGCACCGGGGCTTTTCCTAGTTTTGGCAAGTGGGGGCGGCTGAGCTGCAGTGCTCAGGTTTCCCACTGCAGTAGCTCCCCTCACACACACACCCCGCCCCCAGTGCTGAGCACAGGCTCCCAGCTCACAGGCCCAGCAGTTGAAGCTGACAGGCTTAGCTGCTCCGCAGCACTAGGGATCCTCCCAAACTAGGGATTGAACCGGTGCCCCCTGCACTGCAGATTCTTAACCACTGGACCAACCGCCAAGGAAAACCCTCCTAATTTTTTTGTGAGGAGGTAAGGAAAAAAAAAAAGGAAGGACCAAAGAAACTAATCATCTGATCTGCTTGTTTCCCTAGATTTTCACATTAACTGACAAGTCAACATGATACGAAACCAAAGCCCCAAACCAACCCTCCATCTGAGACTGATGTGACTTGCACAGACCTCACAGTTTTGGAAGTGAATGGCTCTTGGTAGGACACAAACATGCCAGGTGCTCACTGATCACATCTGGCCTTCCCACACCTTCATCTTTCTTGCCTGGTCCCTCAAGACTTTGAGTGAGCAAGCCCGCTTTAGAAGAGCAATGCCAGGATCCGAGGTCATTATTTAAATGAAGAGGTTCCATTTGTAAAGTGTGAAAATGTTAGTCGCTCAGTCATGTCCGACTCTTTGTGACCCCATGGAAGGTAGCCCACCAGGCTCCTCTGTCCATGGGATTCTCCAGGCAAGAATACTGGAATGAGTTGCCATTCCCTTCTCCAGGGGATCTTCCTGACCCAGGTGCTCCTGGGTTGCAGGCTGATTCTTTAGGGTCTGAGCTGCCAGGGAAGCCCATTTGTAGAGGGCATGTAAATCATGGAGATGAAACAGCAGTGACTAGTATCTAGTGAGCATCCGTGTGTGCGCCGTGCCACACACGTCACACGCACTTTCTCCTTTCACACTCCCAGAACACCAGGGAGGCCGGCACCAGCATCACCTCCCTATTCGGGATGAGGATGGGCATAGGCGAGAGCTGCAGGAACTTGCCCAAGGAGCAGAACGGGGACTGACTCCAGAGCCCACATCCTGTAGTTGGTTCCTTGCTGTCACTCAAGGTGGCCTACGTAACTCAGGGCCACACCATGATGTCCATGGACCATAGGCACTTATGCCTTCATGGGCCCTTCCTCCATAAAAATATATTACTTATATATACATATACATTTATATATTCTTTTATTACTTATAATTAAATATATTACCTTATATATATTATGATTAACTTGGTATAGAGATGAATATAATCTAGGCTGGATTATACTGATTCCTTTCTTCTGATTTTGAGAGAAATTAAAACATGTTCATGGGCCTCTAAAAGCACCATCGGCTCTGGGCCTTGTGCTTGCCGTGTCAAATGCATACATCGTTACCAAGTTTCTACCCAGCACCAGGCCCTCTGGTTTAGACTTCTAATTAAGTCAAGTTACCCACAGCCTAAATGGGAGAAGAATTTGAAAAAGAATAGAACTTCCCTAGGTCAGGTACACATTGCTATATTCAAAACGGATAACCAACAAGGAACTGCTGGAGAGCACATGGAACTCTATTCCATGTTATGTGGCAGCCTGGATGGGAGGAGGGTTTGGGGAAGAATGGATATATGTATATGTATGGACCAGTGCCTTCCTGTTCATCTGAAACTGCCACAACATTGTTACTCAGTTATACCCCAATACAAACTAAAAGTTAAAAGCTTGAAGGAGAAAACAAAGAATAGGACTTCCCTGGTGGTCCAATGGTAAAGAATCTGCCTGCCAGTGCAGGAATATAGGTTCGATCTCTGGTCCAGGAATACCCCACACGCCTCATAGCAGCTGATGAAACCCATGCACCCCAGGGCCTGTGCTCCTCAACAATAGAAGACCCTACTCACTGCAGCTAGAGAAAGCCTGCACGCAGCGATGAAAACCCAGCATAGTCCAAAATACATGAGAAAAGAAAAATTTTTTTAAATAAAAGGAAAAAAAAAAGAATAGATTCATGTATATGTAAAATAGTTACCGAGGTGTGGCCTTTGAGGATGGAGGAATAAATTAAGTGCAAAGACTCCTCGGAAGGAAAGGGAATGTTGAAGACACTGAAGAGCGAAGTAAATCTTGGATCGACTTCGTTGCGGCCTCCTCCGGCTTTCCCCATCGCAGCAATAAAGCCGAGGTCGCGGATGCTTTTACAGTTCAGCTCCTTCCCCCGGTCATACAAGAAGCCTTTTTCCAAAAGCAGTTTCAGCAGGGCGATTGGCTGCTGTGTGCCATATTCATCCACCTCAATTGTTTTAAAGAAAAGGAAAAACAGTGTTATTGTAAAGCAGAACCCAGCAATACCTTTGCTGACCATCTCAACTAAATCATACTCACTCCAGTCTTCTGGCCTAGAGAGTTCTATGGACTGTATAGTCCATGGGGTCACAAAGAGTCGGACATGACTGAGCGACTTTCACTTTCATTTCAGCTAAATCTCGTCTCTCCTTTCACCCTGTCAGAGTGCTCTGGTTTTAGTCTGAGTTTCTGGGCTTCTCAAAGTTTGCAGTTCTGTATATTCACTTGTAGTTTGTTTTTTTTTTTTAATTTAAATTCGTGTCCCTCTCTAGATTGTAAACTCCCTGAAGGCAGGAACTACATATATTTTGTTCATCACTTCACAGCACCAGTCCCCACAGGAGATGCTCAATGAATATGTCAATTGGTTGGATAGATGGATAAACAAGTGTATGGCTGGATGGCTGGATGCACAGATTGATAGATACATAGATGGATGGGTGTATGCCTGGGCATAAACATGGGTGAATACATGTATGGATGGACGTACGGATAGATGGATAGATGTATGGATGGATGGAGAGATGGATGGATACATGGATAGATGGATGGATGGATGGATCGATGCCTGCATGCATGCATGGATGGACGCATGGATCCTGGCTTTGTAAACAGTCCATCTAGAAGATACATTTTTGGTGGGGGGAATGGTTCTGCAGACATGCTAATAAATTTCAATCCCAGTACTAAGAAGAATCCCAGTACTTTGCACCTCTTAGGCTCTAGCCCCAGACACAAACTCATGGTGCCTGTGAACATTCCCTTCCCTTGGTAAATCTAGAGGAATTCTTAGGGAGTACCTGCCCTTACACTTCCCATGTATGTCACTCAGTCATGTCTGACTCTTTTATGACCCCATGGGCTGCAGCCTGTAAGGCTCCTCTTTCCATGGGATTCCCCAGGCAAGAATACCGGAGTGGGTTGCCACTTCCTACTCCAGGGGATCTTCCTGACCCAGGGATTGAACCCACGTCTCCTGCATCTACTGCACTGGCAGGCAGATTCTTTACCACTGCTCCACCTGGCTTCCCAGGTGCACAGGACTGAGAACAGTATTATTATCTAAAGTATAGCTCATCTGGAACCACTTACTCAAACATACACAGAACTATATACACTGAATATAGTTCAGACGCTGCCTGCCTTAATCCTTGGAGAAACTAAGGAACGCATCTAAGGAAAGAGTCCCTCCAGTCGCATGGTCCCCTAAGCTGACTCTCTATAAACTGGCCCTACAGACATCGTGAAGAATAAAAGACAGATGCTTTCACGTTTGCACAGACCCATTACATGGCCCCGCCACTGCCCCCTCACCCCACCCCCTCGGCCTCACCAACCTTCGGCATGTTCATGTCATCCATGAACACCAGGAGGCGTTTTCCCATGGGTGGGCCATAAGTGTCTTTGGTTCGTTTTTCCACGTTGGCTTCTAAATTTCTTTGGATATCCATGGACGTGGTGCGGGAGGAGAAACTGACCGTTAACACAATCTGAAACAGAAAGAAATAATTCCAAAACATGGTCTTTTTTCATGGTATCTACATGAAATATTTGATTGTAAGCTACCATCTATTTTACAGATTCACTGGTATCTGAACTAATTTTTTTGCAACCCAATACGAGTCTGAAGTTCATTGTATATCTTAACACTAAAGCAAGAATTCCTCTTTCCTTATGGCAGGTTATAAGAGGCAATAACTAGTTGCCAGGTGAACAGTGTGGACTTGGGAGTGATGTGGACTGGTCAGTGGGGAGGGTACTGGCCCTACACAGTTCTAACCAGGTGACCTCAGAACCATTGCTTAAGCTTTCAGAGCTTCCTTTTTCTCATCTGAAAGATTTTAATGACACTTACTTGGACTACTTCACAGAGTGATTTTTATCATGTGAGATGAAATATATCAAAGTATTTTCAAAATGACAAAGCAATATTCAAATATAAATGACTATCATGCCTGCTACATCTTAATAAATAAGTCAAAGAGAGCACAAACATGGGATTAGCAGATGCAAACTGGTATATACTGAATTCATAAACAACAAAGTCCTACTATACAGCACAGGGAGCTATATTCAATATCCTGTGATCAAACCACAGTGGAAAAGAGTATTGAAAAACAAAGTGCACATACATATGTATGTTTGTCTGTTAATCGCTCAGTCGTGTCTGAGTCTCTGCGACCCCATGGACTGTAGCCCAATATTCAAATATAAATGACTATCATGCCTGCTACATCTTAATAAATAAGTCAAAGAGAGCACAAACATGGGATTAGCAGATGCAAACTGGTATATACTGAATTCATAAACAACAAAGTCCTACTATACAGCACAGGGAGCTATATTCAATATCCTGTGATCAAACCACAGTGGAAAAGAGTATTGAAAAACAAAGTGCACATACATATGTATGTTTGTCTGTTAATCGCTCAGTCGTGTCTGAGTCTCTGCGACCCCATGGACTGTAGCCCACCAGGCTCCTCTGCCCACGGAATTCTCCAGGCAAGAACACTGGAGTGGGTTGCCATTCCCTTCTCCAGGGGATCTTTCTGACCCAGGGATCAAACCCGAGTCTCCTGTATTGCTGGCAGATTCTTTACCGTCTGAGCCACCAGAGAAGCCTATATAAAGAAACTATAGTGTGTCTATAAACACATATAAACTGTATATGTGTATGTGAAATGGAGTCATTTTGCTGTATAGCAGTGATTAACACAACATTGTAAATCAACTATACTTCAATTTAAAAAAAATTTTTTTAAAAAAAGAACACAAACAACCACTGATTAGTCCTTGGAAGGAACTGCTGAGAGAAGGGTGAGGGAGGGCCCCTGATCCCTCTGTGGGGTGGACATTTTCATGGACATGTACTTGGGGTTTCTCCCTCACCCCTTCTTGGAGCAATTAACGACAGATAATTGATCAGTGGCTCCCATACTTAATTATGCATCAGAACCACCTAGAGGAATCTTGCCCCTCAGCCCAATGGGTTCCCATCCTTAGAGTTTCCAATTCAGTAGGTCCCAGTTTAAGCAAGTTTTCAGGTGATGCTTATGCTGCAGGTCCAGGGACCACACTTTAAGAACGCCTGTGGGACTTCCCTGAGGGTCCAGTGGTTAAGAATCCACTTGCCAATGCAGGGGACATGAGTTCGATCCCTGGTCAGGGAACTAAGGTCCCACATGCCTCAGAGCAGTTAAGCCCAGGTGCCTAGAGCCCATGCTCTGCAACAAAAGAAGCCACCACAATGAGAAGCCTGTGTATCACAACTAGAGAGTAGCCCCTGCTTGCCGCAACTAGAGAAAGCATGCATGCAGCAACAAAGACCCAGTGCAACCAAAAATATAAAGAAATAAAAAGGAACCACTGCCTTAGATAACACCCTTCTCCTAGGTGCCCACAAGCGCAGTTGCAGCTGACCTGAACATCGGAGAATAAACATGCATGTCTGTTGTGAACATGTTTGGGTGTGTCTTTCTTTTTTTGTCTCACCTTGAGGCTTGCCAGATTTTAGTTCCCTGACCAAGAATTGAACCTCCATGGTGAAAGCGTGCAGTCCTAACAACTGAACTCGCAGAAAGTCCCTGGATGTGTCTTGTTGGACCTATGAGCACCAGCTGCTGAGTCTCTGTGGAGAGGAGCACAGAGGCTGGCGGGGATGGGGCTACTGGAGTCAAGTTCTCTTTGCCCAACTCCATAAACTTGTAGGCCCCTCTGGCTGTAAACATTCCTCAAGTGCCCTCCACAATGGCATTCTTAAAGCTAAATAGCCATGCTTGCACACACCAGTACGACTGAGCTTGACTTATCCATTTGGAGGCAGCAAGGCCCAATCCTGCCCTCAACCATTATGTGCCCATCGCATACCCAGGCTGACCACTCCCTACCCCAGAGGGCCACAAGATTTCCCGGAGCCCCTCTGCCACGTGTAGCACAGGCGTAAGGAAGAGTCAGAGAGGAAAGCAGTGGAAAGCTTTTCTCTGCTTGGAGGTTCCCGAAGGCCAGAATCAGAATCAAGAACTTCAAAGATGGACAACGTTAACAAGGAACTAAATAAGTGCGTGGACTGGGGACAAGTATGTGACAGCTGGACATCCCCAAAATCAAGGGCAGCTTCTCGGAGGAGATAAGAGTCTTTACTTGGTAATAAAACATTAAGTAGGGAATGGGGCCTCCCAGGTGGTGCTAGTGGTAAAGAACCCGCCTGCCAATAGTAAGGGACGCAGGTTCGATCCCTGGGTCGGGAAGATCTTCTGGAGGAGGAAATGGCAACCCACTCCAGTATTCTTGCCTGGAGAATCTCATGGACGGAGAAGCCTGGCTACAGTCCGTAGGGTCGCAAAGAGTCAGACACGATTTAGCACTAGCACTCCCTGATTGGCCACTGGCTAAGCCTCTGAGCTCCCAGTGCAGGGGGCCCAGGCTGGATCCCTGGTCATGCAACTAGATCCTACGTGCCACAACTAAAGATCCCACATGCTGCAAATTTTAAAAAGTTAAATAAAAGTTGTTAAAAACCAGGAGAGTTGCAACGGTGAGCAGGTGGGCCATGTAGGACCACTCGGAGTACACAGAAAGGAGAAACGCAGGGACCTCCTTCCTAACATCTCGGCACACCTGGCATGTTCTGCACAATCACATTCCACGCATGATTCATTTTCATGTCTGGGTCCCCTCTTAATGAGGGCGGACCTTAATAGCTTTGTTCACTATCGTTTGCACTGGAGTACCCAAACCCTCCCACGTCTGGCACATGACTGGAGGAAGGAAATGAAAAACCACAAAATGGTGATGAGGAATGTAACTGCCAGCCTTCAAGACGACCCCCAATCACCCTCACCTCCAGGTACCCACACCCTGTGTAGCTCCCTCCTATGCTGCATCAGAGTGGACCACAGTAGGGCCTCTGTGAGCCACAAAATGTGGCAAAAGTGATGGAATGTGGTTTCCTGGGTCATACAAAGCATTGTAGCATCTGCTTTTCTACCTTTGGACATTCACTCTGAGGGAAGTCAGCTGCCAGGTCAAGAGGACAACAGCAAGTGCAGTGGTTAAGAATCTGCCTGCCAATGCAAAGGACACAGGTTCGATCCCTAGTTGGGGAACTAAGATCCCACATGCTGTGGGGCAACTAAGCCCATGCACTGCAACTACCAAGCCTGCACATCCTAAAACCTGTGTTCCACAACAAGAGGAGCCACTGCAAGGAGGGAGCCCATGCACCTGAACTAGAAAGCAGCCCCTGCTTGCCACAGTAGAGAAAGCTCGTGTGCAGCCACAAAGAACCAGTGCAGCCATGAAATAGATAAACGAGTAAATAATCTTCAGGAAAAAAATAAAGGAGTACACCAGCGGTGCTTGGAGAGGCTCACATGGTGGGAAACTGATACCGAACATCTCAAAAGAGGATTCCCCCAGCCACAGTCAAGCCTTCAGATGACCTCAGCCCTGGTCAACCTTACCATCTCATGAAAGAGCCTGGGCTAGAACAACCAGCTAAGCCACCCCCAGATTCCAGATCTCCAGAAACTGTGAGATGGTATTTGTTGTATGAACTGCTTTGTGTTGGGGTAATTTGTTATTTGCCCATAGATACAAATAATGACTTACATTAGTTCTTCATTCAGGCTTTTCAGGAAGTTGTGGGTAGTGGCTGTCTTGGATGTACCAGATTCACCAACCAAAAGAACAGGTTGCCTAATCTTAACCATTTGTTCCAGTGCCCAGGTAGTACGGGTTGTATCGACTGTATGAACTAAAGAACATATCAAGAATTAGAGCATCACATCAACACCAATAAGGTGCACACCGGGCAGCCTGGAGTTTCCTAGGATCCCATAAATCCCATAACAAGCATCAGCAAAAACCCAAGGGGTGACCTTGAAAACATATAAATGGAGACACTCACTACCCCTAATGATTATTTCTAATAGCTTTATGGAGGTATAATTCACAGACCATGAAATGCATTCTAATATTAAGTGTATATTTTGAGGAGTTTGATACATTTTTACAGCTGTGTCATCATCACATACAAGTGTAGAAAACCCAAACGGTTTCAATATCCAATTCTGACTTATACTCAGGATACTGAAAATTCCCAGGTTCTCTGCTGCATAAGTCACTTATCAAGACTTGTTTCCTGACCAACAACTTCCTCTGAGAGCTTCCAAGGTGGCTCAGTTGTAACGAGTCCGCCTGCCAAGCAGGAGATGCGGCTTCGATCCCTGGGTCAGGAAGATCCCCTGGAGGAGGCAATGGCAGCCCACTCGAGTATTCGGGCCTGGGAAGTCCCCTGGACAGAGGAGCGTGGGGGGCTACAGTCCATGGGGTCTCAAAGAGTTAGACACGACTTAGCGACAAACTTTTACTTTTTTCCGCTTCCTCTGAAGAGAGTATCAAACCTTCAAGTCAAATCTGGCTTACTCCTACACTGGCAGTTTTAAATCCTTATTGGTTCCTGAGAAAACATGCATGCTTCATTCTATAAGAACTCTATACCAACCAAAATCAGATATTCGTTTCATGGAATATCTTGAGCCTCCATGGTATCCAAATAGCGTGTTAAATACAGCTCAATACACAATATCCATAGTACACTACTTCTCAAAGCAGCATCTCTTACAAAACGCTGCCTTGTCATTCCTCTTTCCCTCCTTCCTGCATCCCTCCCCATGCCCAGATAGCTCTACAGGGCAGAAGGGAGTCTGCGCAAGGTGAGCAGAAGCAGAGGAGCATCCTACCCACCTCAAGCCCTGCCACCCTCCCTGGCAGGGAGGATCCACCTGCCAGGCAAAAGAGCTGAGGGGTATAGACATCTTCAGATGTTCAGAGGCACATAAAAGGAATCCAAAGCGCCACCCTCTTGGCAAAACCCACGGCTCACATTCAGTTTCTCCCAACCAGCACTCTGGGTGGGACTTAAGGGTTCCACCGGGACCGCGGGATCTTCTACCCTCCCACACAGAATGAGAACCACATATGCTTAAACCGAGGCTTTGGTTCTCACGTACCCAGGATGTCAACAAATCTCCTCTTGTGGGAATGAACATACTCTGGAACTAACTGATTCCACGGTATCCATTTCTTGTGTGTGGAATCAAAGTGAAAGTCATACAAGGTTGGAAGCTGACCTGTAATAAAAAGTGGTCAATTTTGTTTTGATTGTGGACATGTAAATACAGAATCAGCTCATGCTTGAAATGAACTAATGCTATGTGTTCCCTGGATAGCAACTTAATTGGATAAACTAATAGCTACAGATGGATGGAGATAGATAAAGATGGATGGAAAAATAAATAAATATAAATAGATATAGTTACACAGATACAAATGGATGGAAGGATGGATGGATAGGTGAAAAGTGAAAGTGTTAGTCACTCAGTCATGTCTGATTCTTTGCAAGCCTATGGACTGTAGCCCACCAGGCTCCTCTGTCCTTGGAATTCTCCAGGCAAAAATACTGGAGTCAGTAGCCATAGCCTTTTCCAGGGCACCTTCCTGATCTAGGGATCAAACCCACATCTCTTGCATTGCAGACAGATTCTTTACAGTCTGAGCCAGCAGAGAAGCCCAAACTGTTAGTCATTCCAATTCTTTGTGACCCCATGGACCTGCCAGACTCCTCTGTCAATGGGATAGGCAAATAGAGAGAGATAAAATGGATGGATGGAAAAAAGAAGAAAGAGAGAAAGGAAAGATAGATTTAAATATAACCAAACTAGGGAACCCAGAAGAAGGCTCAGAAAGGAAAGGGCCTGGAAGTCAGAGCTGTGAGCAGGGCAAAAAGGGCTCAGTGAGGACACAAAGAGTGAAAAGAAGGTCTAGGACCAAATCCTGATATGAGGGAGGGGCCAAGGTAGGGGACTCAACAAAGGAACTTCACAGTCATGGCCAGAATGAAGCAGGATGGAAGAAGAATTTTTAAGAAGGCAGAAAGTAGCACCATGCCTGATACTGGGGCAAGGTCAGGGAGGCAAAGATCAGAAGAGACTATCAGATCCGGCAACAAGAAGGCAGTGCAGGTGCTGACTGGGAGCAGTTTGGGTGGAGATGTGCAGAAGGGAGAGGGGAGGCAGACAGTTGAGAAGTGGTGGGATGAAGGAGAAAGTAGCTCGAGGACAATCTTTCAGGACGCGTGGCTTTAAAAGAGAAGAGGCAAGGACTTCCCTGGTGGTCCAGTGGCTAATAATCTGAGCTCCCAATGCAGGGGGTCTGGGTTCGATCCCTGGTTGAGGAACTGCACATGGTGACTAAAGAGCCTGCGTGCTACAATTAAGATCCAGTGCAGCCAAATAATTTTTTTAAAAAAGAAAGAGGCAGAGAGACATTTCTAGAAGAGGCTAGGATTAGGAAGGCTTTACTAGAACATGTCAAAGAGCCAGTGGGATGGGGTTGGTAGAGATGGACAGATGGAAAATATAAAAGACAGAGGAGAAAACCTGTGAAGCCAGGAGCCTGAGGAGGTGGGAGGCGGCAGATCTCAAAGCTCAGGGCAGGTTCAGCTTGGCCAAGAGGAGGGTCTCCTCGCCCCTGAGAAAGGAGGCAGGAGAAGATGGGGGCTGGAAAAATTCCTATCTGACAGTGTGGGTTTTTCCTGTTCAAGGAAGGAGGAAGGTCATCTGCAGAGATAGGGGCGAGGGCCCGGTGGAGATTTGGAGAAAAGCGGAATGAATTACCCCTTGGGGATAGGAGAGGGAGTTCAAGTTCAAGACTGACTTTATGGAGGTGCCAGGAGTTTGTCCCTGGGTTGGGAAGAACCCTTGGAGAAGGGAATGGCAACCCACTCCAGTATTCTTGCCTGGAGAACCCCATGGACAGAGGAGCCTGGCTACAGTCTGTAGGGTCACAGAGAGTCAGACACAACTGAGCAACTAACACTTTCACTTTCAGTCTTCATAGTGATTTTCTCAGTACCATTCAAACCAGGGGGAGGCAGAGAAGGCGGGCTTGGGTTATTCAGACAGATTCGACAGAAGGGCAAAATTAGGCAAGAGGGCCAGGAAACTTAGGCAAGAGAGACTGAAGCAACAGGGCAGCAGAAAAGGATTTAGAAGGTTCAGAAGGTGGTAGAAAGACAGGGAGGGGCAGTGGATAGTCCCCATGAGGCCAGCTGAGAACACATGTGGCAGGAGTCACAGAAGCTGGCGATGGGTGGGGAGTGGAAGGTGTAACTATGATGTAGACAGAGCAGTACAGAGTGCTATGGGCTAGGATGAGGTCAAGGGACCCAGATGCTGGACCTGAATGCAGAGGCATTTGGAAGTGAGTTGTCTACAGGGCCATTCAAGTTCTCAAGCTGAGGGCAAACTAAGAGAGAAAGACCAGACCGAGATCAGCGTCGTCTCTGTGAGGGGTAAGGGTTGCAGAGCATGTACCCAGCACAGTGGGCATAACTGGGAAGTTTCCCCCAGAAAGGGGACTCAGGGTTCTGAAAAAGTACAAGAAAACTAGCCCCCCCAAAGACCCCAGACTTTTTAAATATACATATTTATGTATTTACTTGGCTTCTCCAGGCCTTAGTAACAGCATGCAGAATCTTCAGTTGCTGCACTGAACTCTGAGTTGCAGTGCATGGGATGTAGTTACCTGATCAGGGATTGAACCCAGGCCCCCTGCACTGGAGCATGGTATCTCAGGTATTGGGCCACCAGGGAAGTCCCAAAACCACAGACTTTTAACATTAATTAATTTATTTTAATTGGGGCTAATTAATATTGTGGTGGTTTTGCCATACACTGACGTGAATCAGTCACGCGTGTACATGTGTTCCCCATCCTGAACCCCTCTCCCACCTCCATCCCCATCCCATCCCTCTGGGTTGTCCCAGTGCACTGGCTTTGAGTGCCCTGTTTCATGTACTGAACCTGGACTGTAATATACATGTTTCAATGCTATTTTCTCAAATCATCCCACCCTTGCCTTCTCCCATGGAGTCCCAGAAGTCTGTTCTTTATATCTAGGTCTCTTTTGCTGTCTCATGTACAGGGTCATCGTTACTATCTTTCTAAATTCCACATGTATGCATTAATATATTGTATTGGTGTTTATCTTTCTGACTTACTTCACTCTGTATAATAGGCTCCAGTTTCATCCACCTCACTAGAACTGATTCAAATGCATTTTTTTAAATAGCTGAGTAAATTAGAGATACCAAGGGAACATTTCATGCAAAAATGGGCTCGATAAAGGACAAAAATGGTATGGATCTAACAGAAGCAGAAGATATTAAAAAGAGGTGGCAAGAATACACAGAAGAACTGTACAAAAAAGATCTTCACAACCAAGATAATCACGATGGTGTGATCACTCAGCTAGAGCCAGACATCCTGGAATAGGAAGTCAAGTGGACCTTAAAAAGCATCACTATGAACAAAGCTAGTCGAGGTGATGGAATTCCAGTAGAGCTATTTCAAATCCTGAAAGATGATGCTGTGAAAGTGCTGCACTCAATATGCCAGCAAATTTGGAAAACTCAGCAGTGGCCACAGGACTGGAAAAAGTCAGTTTTCATTCCAATCTCAAAGAAAGGCAATGCCAAAGAATGCTCAAACTACCACACAATAAAACTCATCTCACACACTAGTAAAGTAATGCTCAAAATTCTCCAAGGTTTTTCCAGTAGTCATGGATGGATATGAGAGTTGG
Source organism: Aepyceros melampus (assembly GCA_006408695.1). Taxonomy (NCBI): domain Eukaryota; kingdom Metazoa; phylum Chordata; class Mammalia; order Artiodactyla; family Bovidae; genus Aepyceros; species Aepyceros melampus. The sequence goes on along the minus strand of SJXQ01010177.1, from coordinate 526,522 downwards.
ACTGTGAAGAAGGCTGAGCGCTGAAGAATTGATGCTTTTGAACTGTGGTGTTGGAGAAGACTCTTGAGAGTCCCTTGGACTGCAAGGAGATCCAACCAGTCCATTCTGAATCAACCCTGGGATCTCTTTGGAAGGAATGATGCTAAAGCTGAAGCTCCAGTACTTTGGCCACCTCATGCGAAGAGTTGACTCA